>OX359295.1:56140761-56625761 GCA_947179395.2 Pulicaria dysenterica
CGTAAGTTGTTTGAATTATGACAATAGATAAAAGAATTATGGCCTAATGATTCTTTTTCCACCTTCGTCATCATTGGAAAAATTTGAGATATGACATGTTAAAATAGGAGTTCATATGTGAGTTTCAAGCTTTCTATTCAAACGGGTCGGCGAGTTAGGCATGTCATAAATGGGTCAGTGACATGCATTATTTCCGCTATAATGATTTTATAAATTGTCACAATATAACATGTGGATTGGGGATAAAAAATCAAGCCACATTTGTTCATCCTTTTTATCTAACATTGAACTTTATAGTGTGAATTTGATCATACTGTGAGTGGCATTTCAATTGGTATAAATGGTTTGTTACTTTGTTAGGATGTTCCCATGTTTCGATCAAGCGGTCAGTGGCATTCGAATGGTATAAAAGGTTTGTTACTTCGTAAGGATGTCCCATGGGTTTCAACCTAAGTGCGTAAGTAAAACATATCTTCATTTTGAGTAAGATTTTTGGATAAATGGATGATACAAGATTCAACTTTTAAGTTTAAAAGTTTGAATGATACAAGATCTGATATTATACGTCAGATGCTAGAAGAGGTTTGTTCATCCTTGGTTTTATCATTTGACAAGAACTGATGTGGCTTACACTTGGCTTTATAATGGTAACAAGAACCTTATATACTACAAAATCGACGTTTGGGATTCGACAAAATTGGGTCGAATTGTTGGTCGAGATAGTTTATCACAATCTTTTTTGTGGATTCTTTTTAGGTATTGTTTTTTATATTTTTAACCAATTTGATTATCTTCCATTTTCTTAGAAGATTTTATGCATAATTGGTCATAAGTTACTAACATATTTTTCATTGTTATTCCTTCGATTGAAAACAGAAGACGAAAGAAAAGGATAAGTGACAACATAAACTCATGAGATTTCAGCACCCAATCCTAAGAACACTTCAACCAGCAGGTGTGTAACTACTGTGCATTCATTATGATTCTAATTTTATAAATAAATATATATTGGTTTAGGTTCATAACCATCAGAGGTTATATTCATTTGTTAATTTATTTATTTATTTATTTTTACTATCACATTTATTGTATTATGATTTTTATTTTATAACAATTATAGTTAAATGAAATTAGTTTTAGTGTTTTTAACAATTTCTTATAACATTTCATTTTTATATCAATTATTATAATTTAGTTGAAAGCTTATTATTAGCAGGGAGTAATAACTAATGAGGAATTGTCATTTGATGTGAAAAATATATTGTTGATTATCTTGATCCTAATAATCATGATATGAATATTTTTAAATGAGAAAAAGTATGTTTTAACATTATAATTCATGGTAAAAAGATGTGTTAGTTTCTAAATATTATATATTTTTATTATTAATTTTTTTGGGTGTCCCGCGGCAACGCGCGGGCACCAAAACCTTGTTATATATTATTTGTCAACATTACAGGGACAATGAGAATCACAATAATGTTTGCTTCTATTCTGCTAATTTATTTAAGTATCTAGGTGTGATTATTTCAAATAAATATTTCAAATCTTGAAGATAAAATCATAGGTAATTTACTTTTCATCAAATTGGTATATGATGTGAATCTTTGAATTGACTTTTGTTGACACACTTTGAAATGGACTTTTGCTGACATTGAAAATTTGTTATGCAGGTTGATTCTTGTAGAATCAACTATGAAAAATTACTCATCTTCAAATACACAGGTGATTTTATTTTACCTTTTGTTTACCTTATCTAAAGGTTGTAGCACTTGTAGGCTAATTTTCACTACACATATTAGAGTATTAATTTAATTATTCATGTAAGCTATAATCAAAGAGTATTTTATGAACAATATTAATTATAATTTGACATTGAGATAAGAAATTAATCTTTTAAGAAAAAGAGTATAATCATATAGTTCAGTTATGATTTAACAAAGAGGAAATATAATTACATGGAGTAGTAATATTGGAAAAACATAAGTGTTTATAGAATTATATATTCACAAATTGTAGTAACTAAAGTTGTGTATATAAAACTAAACCAAACCAAGAAAAAAACAAAGGTATAGAAGTGGAAAGAACTGTTATGTAATGATTTAGTGTGTTTAAAGCTTTAGAGCTCAAAGGAACCACATAACATTGTAACTTTATGTTTAAAGGTATTCTATATACGTCATATGTTGAAAAGATCATTTCATTTACATCTCTCTTACTCCAACAAGCTGATGAAGGTGTAAGTTTAAATCTTATTTATATATGATTTATTAATCTATCACGAGTGAGATTATTATTAGTGTATTACTTAACCCTCAATTTAGTTATAATTTAATCGTAATCAGATTATAAATGTTGCAGTATCAGGTTGGTCATGTTATCAATTTGGGTTTGTAATTTTATAAAATCAATATAATGTATTTGGGTTTATTGTAGATAGATATTAAACTACAAACATCATATTTCCCATATCGCTCTTACAAAATCATGTATATATTCTTCATAAATTAATGTAAAACGTCGTGGGCTGTGCTGGCTGTGCTTAGCACAGCCTAAAGAACACACTAGTATATATATAGATAGATTGTAAATCATGGACAAAGTCATTTTCGGAGCAAGATGTGACAGGGGCCATGTTTTAAGATGGTTACTTATGCTCTGGCTCCATTTCGCAAAGCACTGTTGCATCCCTCTTTGTATTGCAAGATGCATATCTATTAGCATAGTTGATGTTTTTATATACTTGTTTTTGCTTAAGCATTTTCGTTTGGTTTATTTGGGACTTTGTTGTTGTATTGTCTCAATCTTTGGAACTTTTGATTTATAATATAGTTCTTGCCATTTAAAAACCATCAAATAAATCACGAACTAGTTCGTAGAGTAACATTTTTATTCATTTGTTCATTATTTTATTTTAATATTTATTTACCGTTAAAATAAAATCTATATATAGTCTTTACTTATACGTCTAGCTAACTTTTCTGACCCTTATTTATTATTAAAGACTTTAAACTCCAACTACATCTCGGGTTTGGACGTTCAGTTTCACACTTCTAGTTTAACTCTAGCTTAACTCATTTTTTCTAACACGTCCTTACTCGCATGAGTTTATAAATTAAAACTTTTAAAATATGTCTATACAAGACAATGCTTGAATATCATTCATTTTCTTTGTAATTGTAATAACTAGTTTGTTTAATATGACCAAAGTGTTGAGAAATGTCCACTAACATGTGAACTTATAACATGGTTGATGATGCAATGTCCTTCTAGTCACATTGCACTATTATCCACAATTCGCTTCTTAGAGCAAAAGAACATTTTAGTTTGTGAAGCACGTTCGTGCCATGTTAAGCCATGGGTGTGCTTAGGGTGTGCCCCTGTGCACCATCTGCAGTTGTGAAGACATTTTTGTGCCTTGTTAAAGCGCACACCCATGTGTTTTTACTAAAATTGAAGATAAAGTTAAATTTAGTAAAACCCGACTCCAACTCTATCTCCTCTATCTAGTACAAATAGAGCATTTGGGACCCGCTTTTGGGGGATAGAAAAAATACTAAACACCCGGAAACACATTAGCTAGAGAGATTAGGGAGTGACTCTAGCCTTATTGAAGGTAATTTAACTAGCAAGTTGGATTGCACAATTGTGGTCTTATAGGAAGCCAGGAAGGATTTGGGACTGATACAAGTTTTTCTAGATGCTCCTAACATCTACGGTAAATTTTTTAATACCTCTTCTTATTGCTAATTGCTATGTATTTGATCCTTAATTGATGGTTCGTATGATGATAATTCCTTGTTTTTCTATTGTTTATATATATATTTTTTTAAAAGGTCATCATATGTTTCAATACAAAATATGTAGATGAGTGATTCAAGTCTCTCGACTGATCGTTACATGTTATTTGCAATAGTTAGATATGATTGGATAATTGCACAATAATTTACAAGTAGACACTATGATGTATATTAATTAATAATACATGTTGTACACTTGTACTGGTGATGTAACATGTTTATATGAAAGAAAGACCAGTTACCAAATACAATCAACAACTACTTCATTAAATTAAGAATTAAGAATATTATATAAACAACTTTTTTAATTGAAGAAATCAGAAGGTAGCACCTTCTACTCTTCTAGTGGATACTGAATTATTTTTCACCTTTGTCGGTGGTCAATCAAACTTGCATTCCAACCGGCAAATAATATTATTGGGTTATGATTCGTAACATACGTAAATCATTAGACTATTAGAGTATCGGTAGTAGGAGTGAGATCAGTTAAAAAACCCGACCGTATCAAAAAAGTTCGGATGGGAGCAAAACCCAAAACCTATATAAAACTAGGACTGAAGACCGGACCGACTAGTCTCGGTGTGGTTCAGTTTAGTTCGTCGGGTTTTTTGGTCTTTTATTTGTTTTATATCACATATCAAACAACACCGGACCAGACCGAAATCTGATATTTATAAAACACAATGACCGATGACCGGACCGACCGTGTCCGGTCTGGTCTGTCAGTTTTTTAGGTCTATCTGGTTCTATTCTCACCCCTGATCAGTAGTCATTATTAGCTGTTATATCAATATTGTATCATTAACAGTATATAATTATAGCATGTATTATTATCATCATTGAATCCTACATTAATTATTATTTATCTTAAACTCTAGCGGTTGGAAAAAAAGAAATAACAAGTTGACAAATTCGATTGTTACCAACACCACAAACTTGTGGGTAACGAGCCATACATGAAAACATTGTTACAGTACCTGACGAGCTGCAAAGCACATGATGGAAGATTTAGGCCTTATAACGACCTCCTATCACTCCTGTTACATACTGCGTGTCTGCGTATAGCTGGTTTTATAACGCATGGTAAATTTTAATAGTTCCCAGTAATGACGTCTTCAATATTAGAGAAGAGAAAGTAAATTAGGGTTTTAGCATAGTTGGGTTATGGCGCACTAGGATTTTATATTAGAACTTTTATTGTAGCCTTACACACTATAAATACTTATCATTATAATACAATATACTTACAGGATTTTATTATTCTACGTACATTTAACACCAAACAAAAACAACTATCAACACTACTACACAAGCTGGCATTTTTTTGGACTAATAGTTTTCTTTTTAAAGGAAATTAATACATTTGTTATATTATAACAGCTCTAGACTCTCTACTTCTAACTTCTTGTTGACTTCCGCTTGTATTTGCTCAAATCATTTTATTGGTTCAGACAAGAGAATAAACATTTTTTGTCCATGTAGTCATTTTAGATTTTATTTTTGTAAGTATAAGAGTGTCTAGAAGTTCTATTATATATGTTATCAATTATGTTGTCATTTCATATATTAAAACAAAAAATCATATTTAAAACATGTGAAAGATCTTGAAATTTTGGATGAAATATATATGTAACAGCTCTACACTAATTCTATTCTCTTTCTTCATTGCTCTCTTAATTTTAACTAGTCTTGATCTTATAATCTATCAAAGGATGAATATAAAGATATATAAAGTAGTAGGATAACGATAGTTTTTTTGAATGTTTTCTTTTCAAAAACTCAGACAGGCGTACACTTAGATCTTTTAGAACTCTATGGCTTTAAAAAATAATCCTAAACGGTTATTGTATATGAGGCATGCATATATAAATTTACTACAACACTTTTAGATAATTAACAACTAGTATTGTATTCATGCAATAATGTAGTGATACATAGTTTCTATTTCATAATAGGATGCTTTCATTTATATCTTTTTTTATCATCAGTTTTTTTTTTTGAATTTTTAGAACATATTATAAAAACAATAAAAAAAATCTTGATTTATAAAATAAGGATATAGAAAGATTGTTTTGTCTTGAGAATTGTGTTGATGTAAGTGATAAAAGTTGATGTGAGAGAGTGTCTTGGTGAAAATCCTATAACGAAGTGAATTATTATTTGTATATTGTACAATTGGTACTTTGATTAGGTTATTTGAGAGGTATGTTAGTCATTTTCTATTATTAGAATTTTATGAGATTAAATAAAATGCGAGAGAATATTAGATTTATTATATGTAGTATAGACTATTGACATAAAATAATAATACTTTCATTGAAATTAATCAAATCATGAAAAGGTGAGTGCTAAGTGGTGTTAATATTTGGACCACATCTATCTCACATACTAGACATGTCACGTCGATCAATTACAATTTGTATTAAATGCAAGTCATACATTCACGTACGTTACATCAGCGAGGTCAAAATAGATAATCAAGGGGTCCAGATAGTTTCACCCTAATCAAGAGGTCAAAATTGACCTATATGATGTGACATATGTTAGTGTATGATATGCATTGAAAACTGTACTTGATTTATATAACATGTTTGAGAAACTGTAATTGATTTATATGACATGTTTTGTATATGAGAGAGGGGGGACCAAATAATAGCACATGTGTTAATATAATGTTTGCTATTATTTGGACACCATTCCTTTCACATATCACTATATCAAAAATGTCATATCAATCGATTGGAGTTTCCAATATAGATCATATACTCATATACATTATTAGGATCGCAACTAGGAAACTGATCAATAATAAGTCCCATAAACTCAACATACATTACAAAGGTTAGTTTAAATTATCAAATATCCAAATATTCACTATCAAAACAGTTTGATAGTTTTGGTTATGACTTATGAGTAAAAGCTCTTAGTTTGAGGTTCTTGGTATTAACAATCTTATGTGGATCACATCAAACCGTGAGGAGCTGATGCAACCATGTTTAAGAGCCGGTCCAACCTTGTTTAAGGTGCGTGGTAAAAATATAAAAAAAAAACCACTCTTAAAAATATTAGAATATAATCAAACAATAGCAATAAATAGATAATAAAAACATTAAAAGCTAAGTAACAAAATTACAATGACATATATATACACACATGTCAATAGGGTTTAGCCCATTTGGTAAAGCGTCCCCCTTCCTCGCAACAGGTTGGGGGATCAAATCCTGCTACATGCAATGAGTTGGAGTTTTTTCCCATAGCGTTTCTTTCATGGAGTGAAAGTGTGGTGCTCGAACCTTGGTTAAAGCCAAATAACGAGGGGCGGTTGAAAACCTGCTACCAAGCAATTCGAACCCACAGGAGAGGCGGGAAAGTGTCCCTATTACCGGTCAAAAAAATATATATATACACACACATATAGGGAGAAGTTTAAATGGGAATTGTTTTCGTACGGAGACTGCGAAAACTGTTTTTAACATCATTAATGACACATTAATATACTATTTTGGTAATTTATATATTTACTCCACTGTGAATTGCGTCTGAGTGAGTCGTCATTAATTTACGAGGCTTGATTTTTCCAAAATACCCCTCATTAATGCGTTATTAATGAGCCATCAATGTGTCATTAATCAAACATTAAATGAGCTGCCAAAATTTCTTAGTCATTGATTAATCTTACTCAAGGGCTAAGATTGGTTTTCACAGTTCTCGCTTAAACCTTCCCATATATATTGCAACAGTTTATGACATCATTTCATCGAACCATCTCTAGCCGTTTACATTCTCAAGTCAAAGTAAGTATTAGATATGATACATAGTGAAAACTGAAGATACCTTATCTAGAGAGGTCCAGCTGAAAGAAAATAATGATCGATCTAGGCTATGTATGTAAAGCAACTATAGATCTAAAATAACAAACAAATACATACAATGATACAAATCACAACAATGTGATCTTGCTATAAAGCATCCCATAAGAAAGGGGTTATATATACAAGTCTAAAACCTAAAGGAAGCCTATATAAAGATGATAGAATAACTAGATATTTTCATTCAATGTACCTATATAGTTATACTAGGTTTCTGACAAATTTCAACTAATGTGTCTAACGAGGAAATTATATTTGCGTTTTACTGCTAAACTTTGCAAACTCGTTCTTTAAAAAAAACATATTATAGTACCTAACAATTCTAAGGAAAAAAAACACCTTGACCATAAATATTAAAAATAGCATTTCTAAACTAAAGTTGAGTTTGTCGCAATGGCTAAGGCTTTTGTCATTTACATGACAGGTCTCATGTTCGAATGTGCTTATTTCTCTTTTTTTTTTGTTTTGTTTCCAATATTTTATAGAGAACCCCATATAATTAGTTCTCTTTCAATCAAACCCACAATTTTACAATAAATTCTAAAATAACTCTAAAATCATAATGAATTGTTTATTTCTAAAATGATAATTTTTTTTATTAATATACATTTCGAAAAGTATTTTTTAAATTTGGAATGATAAATTTGTAACATTTATATAAGATATTATTTTTTTCTAGATAATTTTTTTTTAAAATTAAGTATGTACGTTTTCAGATAAAATCGACATCTTAGATGTTGGAAATAATAGGTCTCAAGGTGTGAGTTTTATTTTGTATGTTAAGTTTGTGTAGTTCTATTATTATATGAGTACTTGCCATTACACAGAATCCAAGTCATATTTGTTCTTAGTGAAATAGGCTCTTATTGTTTAAATATTTTGCGTTGTTTCAAATACACCGAGGCTAAATTACTTTTAAAAGATTCAAGCGATTCAATTGTTTTAAATTTCATATGTAATCTCAATTTACCATTTATGCGTACGTGGTTTAGAATTATTTTTTAAAACTTTTTAATAAAAGAATAGTAGATAAATAATCTAACCAAATTCGATTAAAAAGTAATTAGTCCCCGACGCGAAGCGTGGGTAAGCTAACCACTTGTTGACTCTAATTGCAATAAATTTTGTTTAAATTTTTTTTGTATACAAATAATTCTTTCTTTCTTTACTAAGTTATGCATCAATTTGCAAGAATGTGACATTATATACATTGTTTCGTATAACGAATTAAATTTAAAATTGAAAATGTATATATAAATATGAGATCAAAATAGAATACAGTATTATAATCCAAACAAATAAATTACAATAAGTGGAAAAGTAACATACATAATAATATTCATACAATTACTAAATAAAGCATCTGAAATAAAGGAGAAAGAAATAAAAAATAATAACAAGCAAAGGTATATATATAAAGAATAAACTTAATGTTATAAAATATATAACAGAAAAGAAAATGAATATATTATGGTCTTTGTTATCGTTAAAATATGCAAAAATAAAAGAGGTCATGACGTTATTAATCTACTTTTAAAATTTGTTTTATTTTTTAAATCTTTAATCTTTAATATATATCAATAGAAAAATCTACTTCTAGAATTTTTCCATCAATCATTCTTCTTCATTTCCTAAAATGGACAACGAATAAATAGTTTTTAATTACGTCAAAAATTTTAAGCCATGTCAATTCCTAATTCTAATTCTAATTCAACTAACAAGGCGTAAATTTGTGAGTATATCAATTAACAATCCCCCACCATCATGGAATAGAGGTGTGGTGCTCGAACCTTGGTTAAAGCCAGAAAACGAGGGGTGATTGAAAACCCGCCACCAAGCAATTTGAACCCACATTGGATAGGCGGGGAAGTGTCCCCATTTGCCTGTCAAAAAAAAAAAAATAATAACAATCCTCATGTTTGTATATATGATATTAATTAAGCTAGTTAATAAATAATATGTTAGCTTGTTAGGACAAGGGGCTTGAACTTGTGTCCTTGTATTGTAGCTATAGAAAATGATCTTAACCAACTAAATAGCAACACAATATTGTTTAATGTTTGCAAATTAGGTTAAATACTACTCTTGCATGTTATCAAAACTCATTTATGAACAGTAAACTAGCACACATTAATCACTTGGCTAATGTATATATTTAAGATTATACAAAGTTTCTAACTTGTTTTTGTTCAAAACATGTTATAATATGTTTAGTTCTTTAAATTTACCAACCAGTTATAAAAGTGACTTTTCATTAAAAATGACTATACAAACAGATGCTTAAGAATCATAGTTCAAAAACACTGACTAGTTACAATCCAAAAGGTCATTTATTAGATATATAATTCCATTTATATCAACCATATAGTTAGATATATGAGTTTAATTAGTCATATCTTGTTTATTGGATCCTATTTGCACAACGTTCTTATTAATTACTTTCACACATTTAATGGATTTTAAAACACGCAATTATATATAACTTAAACATACATGTGACATTAATGACCGCATTGGTTTATCATGACATTGAACCATTTTTATGCTAATTTTTACTTGCACAAACATATACCAAAATATATTTTATAACTAACATAAAATTGATAATACATTTAATACATCAATATTATAATCATTAACTTAAAAATACATTGAATAACTAACATGTTACATTTGCTTGCGAATTTATTTATCGAGTGCATTTTTGTATTTTTTTTTTCCCCACCATTTTTAAGCATAGACGTGGAGTAATTTGAAGCAAACACATTTATATTACGCTTTTGATGTCAACCAAAGTGTTACAATTTTGTTGCACATAAACTATCTACAACGTCACTGTAAGAGACATGGAGTGACTTGGTTTAAAACAAACGAGATAGAGTTTCGTAGAATTGTGTTGTAACCAAAAATCGACAATGACTAAATGTAAAAAGTGTCGTTAGCCTTCATGCCATGATAAAAGGCAAACTCTCTTAACACGTGATTTTAGCCATTGAAACAACGTTAGTTGAGCTTGAAAAATAATGTTGTCTAGCTCTTCCTTTTTAGTAGAGAAAATCGTTGAATTTTGACTCTTCCAAATAAAATATGCAGTAACTCTGATAACAAGTTTCCATAGTGTCGTTTGCCATGGTGACAACGATTACTTTGTAGCAGCCTCCAAGTGTTTGAATTTTCTTCCTCCTTAAATAGAAATCTTCCACCAACTATGAATCATACGCCAAATTGGATGTAATAAAGGACAGGTGAATAATGTGTGAGCGACATTTTTGAAGACTACCATAGCATCTAGGACATAAGATGAATGGTGAATCCACTCCCCTATCATCAAGCTTGGTATGCATCAGAATACGTTCGCGATCAACCCTCTAAGCAAAAAAGAAATATATTGATGGGACCAATATTGACTAGAATGTTTGTGGTTGATGTTGACAAACCTGAAAACCTTTCACCTCTTGAAGATCCCGCATCCTCTTGACCGAGTAACCTTTGTCTAAGCATATCAACCAATCTCTAGTTTCTTATCATTTTGCAAGAAAACCGGGAAAATGACGGACATTAACTCATTGCATTCTACAACCACCCTATCCGAGACCCTTTGATTACCCCATCCATCACAAGGTCAACGCGAATCACACAAATGCCCCCATTTCAACCACAACCACATTGTCACTCCAGTAATGCATGAAATATGGATGTTCTTATATGATCTTACAACGTACTTTTAATGTTATACAATGTAATGTGTAATTTGCATGAATACGAAATATACAAATCTTATTTCGTAAAAACACATTCTATTTTTTTGCTATGCAAACTTAAAAAATAAACATCATTTAACTTAGAAAAAATCATCAGTAAAATATATGATGTTTACATTATAGATTATTTTCCCAATATTAATTTAGGGAACACATATCCTTTATCTCATTTTTGCAATTAATACATTATTTAAAACATAAATTCGATTTTGTTTTAGGGTTGTTTTCACATAACATGTTTGTATGAATACATCGATTCCACAATCATAATTTACTTACAATTAATTCAAATATCTCTAATCTCTAATCTCTAATCTCTAATCTCTAATATATATTAAAAGAAAAGGGTTTTCACCCTTTCCTAAAAATTCTCCACCAATCATAGATTTTGATTTTAATAAAAAAATTAAAAAAATTGGTGTGATGATGTCATAATTATAAGATTTCCTTAAGGTTTATTCGATTTCCTTTTAAACAATTAAATATAATAGAAGGGGTTGAATGTAAATTTTTAAGGGTGTAATATGAAATATGTGAGGGGGTTTTAAGAAAATTGTATATTAATGTAATTAATTATAAGTTGTTTTAAAATTATGTTTAATAACTTCAAATATATTTTGTTTTGAGAAAAAATAATTATATATTTGTAATCGTCTCATTTTTATCTACGTTTTGGTATAAATTTTATCGGAATATGAGGTTTTTTAAAAAATTAGTATAATTTAATTGTTTTATCAACATCTAAGTAATTATTGGACATATTATTCGTCTTTTATAATTATTCCCTCTATATAATATAGTCGATATAACCACTGATTCATTGGTATTTCGATAAAAAGAATTAAAAATATACTATAACTAATGGTTAATGGCATAAAATTGTTTACCAAACTATCACTACCACTTAGAGCTTGTGAGTAAATAACCCTAAAGAAGCTAAAACTCTACATAATTAATGAGTAGTGAAACAGCTGTCATAATAGTGGGTTTTGTAACACATATAACTTGGAATTTTATATAAAAATTTTAATTGCCTATTTTTTTTTTTAACAAAGAACTTGATAAATTAAAAAAAATTATTATAACATGGATATTCGAATTTCAATGAGATCTATTCTCAATTATATTTAATTGAATAATAAATTACACTTAAGTGATTTACGTATGTATAGACATGATCTATTCTATGTTAGAAACTTATTTTTATCTGATCTAATTTGCATATACTTAGATGGATGTCATCATTATTTAACTTTTAATAAATTTAGTTTACAATTATAAATATTCAAATATATAATTGGCTAATAAAAGTGTCTTTAAAGCACTTGATATTATAACATCGACAATAATATTATAGTTATGTCTTTACAATGTCGGGATAAAGCTCCATCACGAGAAACACATTACTATTATACTAAAAACTTTTAGACGTGTCATTAAATTTTATATTTCTTAAAAAGAGTATTTATAAAAAGTATTAGAAATACACGTTTCACTAATGGACAGTTATATGTGACGATTTCTCGAGTGAAGAGTAAGGAGTGGTTAAAAGTTTTAATTTGCGATAATGAAGGACACACTACTAATAAAACCATGCATGTTGTTTATAAAGAGGTTTTACAGAAAATTTAATGATAATCTTATGTATGAATTTCAAAATTTTGTAATTGTTATTCATTTCTTTTTTTTACGACATTTTATTTTCCTATCTATGCTTTGTAATTATTTTTACTATACGTGTTATGACGTTTTATAAAACTATATAAATTTAAATTTACTTATATCATCCCGTGTTGATACACGGGTCGCTTAGCTAATTAAAATATCACTGTATGAAATTAGATACTATCAATACTTATTAAATAGAGAAAATAAGACACATTGCACAAAGGCTACATCCTCATAGAAGAGGATTGTGAAGTTAGCAAAATGATGCAGTAGTATGCCCCATCAAATTTTAAAATGCATGCAAATGCTAATATTATGTTGTCAATATCCATAAGGCTCACTGAACATAGCAACAACATCTAAAAGAGTAAACACCGCGCTTCAAACATGTAAGTGACTACTGAATACTGTTTTCATACAGATAACTGAGAACTTTTTTATATAGTTTTTAACAAGTGCAAGTTAGTAATGAAATTTAATGATAATATTATGTATGAATTTCAAACTTCTGTAATGTTTATCATATCTTACGAGCTTTTATATTCCTATATGTTTTCTAATTTTCTTTTAACATGTTAGTACTTTATAAATCTGTATAAATTAAAATTTTAATATCATCCCCGTGTTAATACACGGGTCGTTTAGCTAGTAAATATAATATAGTAATGGTAACATGGCTTCCTTTCTCCCTGCTTCGTTTGTTCCTATTAATAAACAATACCACTAAATTCCAGCCTACAAACCAACCCAATAACATGCCTCTTCTTGTCTGTTTTTAGTGAGAGAAAGCTGTCTCATTTCGTTTGTGTGTGTGTGTGAGAGAGAGAGAGAGGATTGAACACACAGTGGCTAGTGGCTACTGCTCAGCAGCAGATCCACTTCCTTTTCCTCTTTTTCAGCTTCACACTTGTCTGTCAATTCTTCCGTCATCAAATAAACAGATATCGCCATTACCCTCTGATCGATCAAGCTTTCTTAAAAAGCGAAAAATGTCGATGCACGCAAACACCGGGTTTCACGAGCTTAAAATCAGAATAATTTAAACTTTTTAAGTATATTTATCAAAGACGTGCAGCGGAAACTAAACACTGGTTATAAAAATATAAACATTAAAACCAAGTCTTACAACGAACCGGTGTTACCATACTATAAACCGACCATCGGATCACAGATATAAATAACAACAGAGTGTTCCAGAAGAGTTAAATACAATTACCCACAAGCACCCGTCTCACCAGGCTGCCTAATCATTACCTGTAAAAAGGATAAATCATGAACCGGTTAGCTACACTAGCTAGTGAATACAGATTACACATAAGTATCAATAAGCATGCAGTCGAAAACCAGGAAAGCACACAAGGCTATCCTATCACATCGTGGTGCACCAATCATACCCGTAGGAGTCGCATATTGCAGGGTAGCGAGCCCCGCTCAACAATCCTAGCCGGGAAATCAGCTACAACCAATTGCACCAGTAGGAAAGCGAATAGCAGTCCACCTGGTACACTCTGTCTATCATGTTGGTTCCCATCTGTCAAGGAACCTTACTCCTTAGAGGAACGGCGGCCTGCAGGACCATCACCCAAGCGTATACTACTTGAGTACCGTTAGTTCCCAGGTACTAACACCCGTCTACCCGAGAACCCAGCCAGGTATTAACACCCGTCTACCTGACCGACCTCCATGTTCTATCGTTTAGTGTCCGGACACAATAACAAATACACGTATCTTTCATGCGCGCATATAATCACACCAGTTAACATCTTTCATGTTGATAACCAACATATTAATACAATTCTATCATAGCATACAATTACCACATGGTTTCTATCACAACTATACTCTTTCATACATATAGACAACATGCAAGTACGACTCTTTCTTAGCATACTGTATATCTCTATCACAGTCTACATTTTCTTTCATAAACACACTGTATGTTTCTATCACAACATTCTTTCATGTATCATACACCAATTACACATCATCATGTACAACAGACAGCTTACCTACTGAGACTCATGGGAAACCGGTACTCACCTTAAGTTCACGATTAGCTAACACAACGATCAACGCCTTCCGGTTCTTCAAGAACGCCTAACATATCACACAACATTGGGTTATCGCTTAACATTCAAAAGACTTCGTTAAAATACGCGTCACAATTCTAACAACATTGGACAGGGTCCTACGGCCGCTGAAGATAAGGCCTACGGCCGCAGAAGACCAAACAACACTACTACGGCCATAGAGAACATCCCCTACACCCGCAGAAGTAGTTCTTTGGGTTCCTAAGGTCGTAGGTTATGTACCCACGCCCGTCGGCTTCGTTCCATCACCCGTAGGTGGTAAAATACATAAAACACACTCCTACGGCCGCAGAAACCTTTTCCTACGGCCACAGAAGGCTTAATTTCAATAATCCTGAAAAACACCCTCCTACGGCCGTAGGAACATTCTCCTACGGGGGTAGGGACTAAATTTCTACAAATCTGAAAAACACCCCCCTACGGGGGTAGGAACTTTTTCTTACGGGGGTAGTAACTTTTCCCTACGGGGGTAGGAACTTTTCCCTACGGGGGTAGGAAGGGTCTGCACAGCAGACTTCGTCCCTGTTCGCATACAGCTGCAGTTCTTCACGTTTTTGGACACCAATTCGACTAAAACTCAATTCCAATTGTTTATACACTTCATTTAACATCTATAGAAGTTGACTAACATGTTTTGTACATAAAACCCACATGAAAACACCATCTAAACCTTCAATTTAGTCCAATACCATCATAAACTCCAAGAACAAGGTTTTTGACTAATAAAACTTACCAAGAAGATGATATGGAGCAGATTCTAAACTTGGATGCTTGCTGGAATTAGAAGCTATATGTTTCCCTTCTTGATTTCTCCCTTCAATCCTTCTTCCAAGATCAAGCAAGTGTGGGTGTGTGTGTTTCTTCTCACGTACGTATGTATTCGTATGTGTGTTTGTGGGTGTTAACTGATAAGTCTTAAAAGACTTAGGGCGACCTTGGTTGGCTAATACCCCCTCTCGGGTATTTTGTTCTCCTATTCAACTTATTACTCGACTTATGTTTATCCGTTTCAATTAACGGAGATATTTTTGGAACCATTATCCAAAATCTTTCAACTATTTGTCTACTTGGTCAACTTATGACACTTTTTATATTACTACATTTTTATCCACATTTAACACCAGTTAACACCATTTAACACCAATTCACGTTTAAAACACCAGTTAACATTTAAGACACCATTTAACAACATGTTTACTACATTTAACAACAAAACACCACTTAAAGTCAAAGTACAACTATTAAAGCTACATGTACAACTGTTTACAACTAGGCCCCATTTTGGGGTGTTACAAATCTACACCCCTTAAGAAGATTCAGTCCTCGGAATCTGATCGTCTACAAACAAGTGGGGGTATCTAAATTTCATGTCGTCTTCCGTCTCCCAGGTCATATTCGAACCCAGGTTATGCTTCCATTTAACTACACAAGTTTGATCATCTTTCAACGCAACTTCTTGGTTTTAGAACCAAGTATCTCAACAGGTTCTTCGACTAGGCGCTTTGATGCGTCAACCTTCCATTCTTGCAGAGGCAGAATCTGGTCCTCCTCCACCTTGCACTTACGCAGATAACACACGTTGAACGTGTTGTGAATTCCAGATAGCTCTGGAGGCAACTCTAACGTAACATTCTGATCATTTACCTTGCGAACGATCCGGAACCAATGTATCTCGGACTCAACTTCCCCTTTCTACCAAAACGAATAACACATTTCCAAGGAGAAACTTTCAGGAACACCCGATCGCCCTCCTGGAATGCAACTGGTCTGCGTTTAGGATCTGCATATACTTTCTGACTGGTACGGGTTACTTTGAGCTTCTCCCGCGCTATCTTCACTTTATCTGTTGTAATCTGCACAATTTCAGGTCTGGCAACTGCTTTTTACCGTGCTCTAACCAACATGTGGGAGTACGACAATGCCTTCCATACAAAATATGATGTTGCATTTAGCAACAACCGCACTTGACATTAAACTAACAACACAATTCTCTATTCATTTTCTAACTACGAGGTTACAGTACACAACATGTACACATATCTTACTTATACACGTCTCACTTGACTACAAGAAACTACATGCGACTATCTCAAGGTTACACGATACTTCAATCTTACCTACTTAATCAAAACTCTACTATCCTTTCAAAACTTACACAACACTTCCCACTAGTTAGGACACTCCGAAAAGTCGTGCTCATACTGTCTACACTCATAACAGTATTTACCTAACCACTCTCTAGCATGACCCCTTTCCACATATCTCGCACACAACTCTATGTCGAGATCCTCCAGTTTCGATTTGCATTTTTCATTTTCTTGTTTTCCTCATTTGGTTCTTCTCCCAATGCGTCGAATTCTTCTCGAATAGTGTCTCTTATTTCTTTCTTAATAAACTACTCAGGTTTCACTTAATATCATTCCGATTACATTTTCACAATTCTCTTCTTAATTACTTCTACCTTTGCATTGACAAGAACTCATGTGTCTTAGTCGTTTATTTTAATCTGCCATGTTTACACTTACTCCCTTTTTAATTTCCACGATACATACAAACTAACGAGAATAAGGAAACTAATCGCATCAACAACAACAACTTAAGAGAACGCAACTAACGATAGTTTCACTATTTATTATTTGTCCACTTATCACCAAATTCAATCTCCATACAACGACAAATTTAATTATTCATGGTATTACGTATTCCTTCTTAATTTATCTTTCATATTTAAACAACCAGGTAATACGAATACCGTTTTCTTATCGTCTTCACAAATCTAGACAAAGGTATATCTAAACTCGTCACTATCAATAACAATTTCATTAACATAACCAACAACTAATACTACTTGATATTAACAAACCTTACTTTTAACGAGTCAGTATACATAGAACAAATACTTACGACATCTTACAAACCACCAATTTACAACATTACAAACAAAATTTCTGACTCGCGAACTTACTAACACAGTTACAACAAAACTACTAAAGAAAACACTTATAACTACTCCTCCAGCTAACTTTCCTTGTCATAAGAAACTCCTATATTTTCTGGCTAGACGACGTTCCACTAGCTTTCACACTTTTTACCCACGGTACAATCAACAACTTCATGTCCCGGTTTGCGGCACCAGTAGCACACACCTCGTTTAAACTTACACATTCTCGCCACGTGTCCTAATTCTCCACACTTATAACATCTAACAGTGGCTTCAGTACAATCATCGACATGATAAGCGTGGCATCCTGGACACCAAGAACCATCAAACTTCGGCTTCTTAAAGGAACTAGGTTTCTAAACCGCAGAGGGCTGTCCTTTTGAAGGACCAGGTTTAGAGGGAGACCGAGACTTCCTTTTCTTACTTTCATTTTTATGAATTCGTTTATAGTGAAGACACTCTTCTTCAATCTGCAGTGCTAGCTGAAAGGCTTGTTTCAGACTAATAGCGGTTTTAACACAGACACGATGTCCGATCGACAACATGCTTGCAAATTTATGTATCTTAGCATCTTCATTTGGCAGTAACCGTGGAACAAACTCCATTTTATCTTTAAAAGCACAGATCAAATCTCTCATGGTTTGCCTCCCTTTTTGGAGCTTATTAATTTCCCGCTCCATATACTCTTCATCAAAATCAGTGCAATACTTTATCATCAACTTCTCGCGAAATTGTTCCCAAGTCAAAGTACTCAACACTTTCTTACTGACAGAGGCTTCCACAGCATTCCACCATGAAGTAGCCTTGTCCTTCAACATGTGTATCGCGTACTCCACGCGATATTTTGGTGCACAGTCGCATAACTCAAAAATCCGCTCCATCTCTCGAAGCCAGCGAGTAGCAACAGAAGGGTCATCACTATCGTTAAAACTAGGAGGTTCACAGGAAAGAAAATCCTGGAAAACATCATACTTAACATCTTCCCTCTCAATCGAATGAAACAACATTTCTTTGGTCACTCGCAGCTCCACTTCCAAACGTCGAACATAAGCCTCTCTCTCTTGATTATACCTCAGTTCTTCAGAATGGCGACTAGAAGCTACATCTTCTACCTCAATATGGAGACGAGCCATCTCATCCCTTACTTGCCCGACAATTTGTTCAACACTAGCTTGCTGACTCGACATGTTAATCTACTACTGTTAAATGAACAAGTATGTAACACACGACTTATTCTCAATCTATCAACATCACCAGTTAGTTCACAACATATAACAATCATACAACACTCATTCTCAACCCCAATCATCCCGCAAGGAACACTTAACGATGGTCGGGCCCGAGTTTGAGATCGAATACTTTTACAAGTGCCCGATTCCCTCAAACTTAGGCTTTGATACCTAATTGTAACACCGGGTTTCACGAGCTTAAAATCAGAATAATTTAAACTTTTTAAGTATATTTATCAAAGACGTGCAGCGGAAACTAAACACTGGTTATAAAAATATAAACATTAAAACCAAGTCTTACAACGAACCGGTGTTACCATACTATAAACCGACCATCGGATCACAGATATAAATAACAACAGAGTGTTCCAGAAGAGTTAAATACAATTACCCACAAGCACCCGTCTCACCAGGCTGCCTAATCATTACCTGTAAAAAGGATAAATCATGAACCGGTTAGCTACACTAGCTAGTGAATACAGATTACACATAAGTATCAATAAGCATGCAGTCGAAAACCAGGAAAGCACACAAGGCTATCCTATCACATCGTGGTGCACCAATCATACCCGTAGGAGTCGCATATTGCAGGGTAGCGAGCCCCGCTCAACAATCCTAGCCGGGAAATCAGCTACAACCAATTGCACCAGTAGGAAAGCGAATAGCAGTCCACCTGGTACACTCTGTCTATCATGTTGGTTCCCATCTGTCAAGGAACCTTACTCCTTAGAGGAACGGCGGCCTGCAGGACCATCACCCAAGCGTATACTACTTGAGTACCGTTAGTTCCCAGGTACTAACACCCGTCTACCCGAGAACCCAGCCAGGTATTAACACCCGTCTACCTGACCGACCTCCATGTTCTATCGTTTAGTGTCCGGACACAATAACAAATACACGTATCTTTCATGCGCGCATATAATCACACCAGTTAACATCTTTCATGTTGATAACCAACATATTAATACAATTCTATCATAGCATACAATTACCACATGGTTTCTATCACAACTATACTCTTTCATACATATAGACAACATGCAAGTACGACTCTTTCTTAGCATACTGTATATCTCTATCACAGTCTACATTTTCTTTCATAAACACACTGTATGTTTCTATCACAACATTCTTTCATGTATCATACACCAATTACACATCATCATGTACAACAGACAGCTTACCTACTGAGACTCATGGGAAACCGGTACTCACCTTAAGTTCACGATTAGCTAACACAACGATCAACGCCTTCCGGTTCTTCAAGAACGCCTAACATATCACACAACATTGGGTTATCGCTTAACATTCAAAAGACTTCGTTAAAATACGCGTCACAATTCTAACAACATTGGACAGGGTCCTACGGCCGCTGAAGATAAGGCCTACGGCCGCAGAAGACCAAACAACACTACTACGGCCATAGAGAACATCCCCTACACCCGCAGAAGTAGTTCTTTGGGTTCCTAAGGTCGTAGGTTATGTACCCACGCCCGTCGGCTTCGTTCCATCACCCGTAGGTGGTAAAATACATAAAACACACTCCTACGGCCGCAGAAACCTTTTCCTACGGCCACAGAAGGCTTAATTTCAATAATCCTGAAAAACACCCTCCTACGGCCGTAGGAACATTCTCCTACGGGGGTAGGGACTAAATTTCTACAAATCTGAAAAACACCCCCCTACGGGGGTAGGAACTTTTTCCTACGGGGGTAGTAACTTTTCCCTACGGGGGTAGGAACTTTTCCCTACGGGGGTAGGAAGGGTCTGCACAGCAGACTTCATCCCTGTTCGCATACAGCTGCCGTTCTTCACGTTTTTGGACACCAATTCGACTAAAACTCAATTCCAATTGTTTATACACTTCATTTAACATCTATAGAAGTTGACTAACATGTTTTGTACATAAAACCCACATGAAAACACCATCTAAACCTTCAATTTAGTCCAATACCATCATAAACTCCAAGAACAAGGTTTTTGACTAATAAAACTTACCAAGAAGATGATATGGAGCAGATTCTAAACTTGGATGCTTGCTGGAATTAGAAGCTATATGTTTCCCTTCTTGATTTCTCCCTTCAATCCTTCTTCCAAGATCAAGCAAGTGTGGGTGTGTGTGTTTCTTCTCACGTACGTATGTATTCGTATGTGTGTTTGTGGGTGTTAACTGATAAGTCTTAAAAGACTTAGGCCGACCTTGGTTGGCTAATACCCCCTCTCGGGTATTTTGTTCTCCTATTCAACTTATTACTCGACTTATGTTTATCCGTTTCAATTAACGGAGATATTTTTGGAACCATTATCCAAAATCTTTCAACTATTTGTCTACTTAGTCAACTTATGACACTTTTTATATTACTACATTTTTATCCACATTTAACACCAGTTAACACCATTTAACACCAATTCACGTTTAAAACACCAGTTAACATTTAAGACACCATTTAACAACATGTTTACTACATTTAACAACAAAACACCACTTAAAGTCAAAGTACAACTATTAAAGCTACATGTACAACTGTTTACAACTAGGCCCCATTTTGGGGTGTTACAGTGACTCGCATGATGGGGAGAAGACTACCAATTCCTTTCATTCAACGCCTGTGCTCAGCCCCAACGGGTCACCCGGCCGTCAATCACGGAACTCTTCATCTACTAGATATTCCGGGTCTCTCCGACCCGGATCGAGGAAAGGCAGCCAACATCAGCATCATCGGAAAGAAGAGAAGGGATTTGATGCGATTGAAGAAGAAGGACTCTACGATGATGATGGTCGGAGGGGGATTCCTCGCCGGTGTTATTTTCTAGCATTCGTCGTTGGTTTCTTTGTTCTATTAACCTTTTTCGCTCTCGTTTTGTGGGGCGCTGCGAGACCACAAAAGCCGGTCGTCACCATGAGGGTTTATTCGATTTCCTTTTAAACAATTAAATATAATAGAAGGGGATGAATGTAAATTGTTAAGGGTGTAATATGAAATATGTGAGGGGGTTTTAAGAAAATTGTATATTAATGTAATTAATTATAAGTTGTTTTAAAATTATGTTTAATAACTTCAAATATATTTTGTTTTGAGAAAAAATAATTATATATTTGTAATCGTCTCATTTTTATCTACGTTTTGGTATAAATTTTATCGGAATATGAGGTTTTTTAAAAAATTAGTATAATTTAATTGTTTTATCAACATCTAAGTAATTATTGGACATATTATTCGTCTTTTATAATTATTCCCTCTATATAATATAGTCGATATAACCACTGATTCATTGGTATTTCGATAAAAAGAATTAAAAATATACTATAACTAATGGTTAATGGCATAAAATTGTTTACCAAACTATCACTACCACTTAGAGCTTGTGAGTAAATAACCCTAAAGAAGCTAAAACTCTACATAATTAATGAGTAGTGAAACAGCTGTCATAATAGTGGGTTTTGTAACACATATAACTTGGAATTTTATATAAAAATTTTAATTGCCTATTTTTTTTTTTAACAAAGAACTTGATAAATTAAAAAAAATTATTATAACATGGATATTCGAATTTCAATGAGATCTATTCTCAATTATATTTAATTGAATAATAAATTACACTTAAGTGATTTACGTATGTATAGACATGATCTATTCTATGTTAGAAACTTATTTTTATCTGATCTAATTTGCATATACTTAGATGGATGTCATCATTATTTAACTTTTAATAAATTTAGTTTACAATTATAAATATTCAAATATATAATTGGCTAATAAAAGTGTCTTTAAAGCACTTGATATTATAACATCGACAATAATATTATAGTTATGTCTTTACAATGTCGGGATAAAGCTCCATCACGAGAAACACATTACTATTATACTAAAAACTTTTAGACGTGTCATTAAATTTTATATTTCTTAAAAAGAGTATTTATAAAAAGTATTAGAAATACACGTTTCACTAATGGACAGTTATATGTGACGATTTCTCGAGTGAAGAGTAAGGAGTGGTTAAAAGTTTTAATTTGCGATAATGAAGGACACACTACTAATAAAACCATGCATGTTGTTTATAAAGAGGTTTTACAGAAAATTTAATGATAATCTTATGTATGAATTTCAAAATTTTGTAATTGTTATTCATTTCTTTTTTTTACGACATTTTATTTTCCTATCTATGCTTTGTAATTATTTTTACTATACGTGTTATGACGTTTTATAAAACTATATAAATTTAAATTTACTTATATCATCCCGTGTTGATACACGGGTCGCTTAGCTAATTAAAATATCACTGTATGAAATTAGATACTATCAATACTTATTAAATAGAGAAAATAAGACACATTGCACAAAGGCTACATCCTCATAGAAGAGGATTGTGAAGTTAGCAAAATGATGCAGTAGTATGCCCCATCAAATTTTAAAATGCATGCAAATGCTAATATTATGTTGTCAATATCCATAAGGCTCACTGAACATAGCAACAACATCTAAAAGAGTAAACACCGCGCTTCAAACATGTAAGTGACTACTGAATACTGTTTTCATACAGATAACTGAGAACTTTTTTATATAGTTTTTAACAAGTGCAAGTTAGTAATGAAATTTAATGATAATATTATGTATGAATTTCAAACTTCTGTAATGTTTATCATATCTTACGAGCTTTTATATTCCTATATGTTTTCTAATTTTCTTTTAACATGTTAGTACTTTATAAATCTGTATAAATTAAAATTTTAATATCATCCCCGTGTTAATACACGGGTCGTTTAGCTAGTAAATATAATATAGTAATGGTAACATGGCTTCCTTTCTCCCTGCTTCGTTTGTTCCTATTAATAAACAATACCACTAAATTCCAGCCTACAAACCAACCCAATAACATGCCTCTTCTTGTCTGTTTTTAGTGAGAGAAAGCTGTCTCATTTCGTTTGTGTGTGTGTGTGAGAGAGAGAGAGAGGATTGAACACACAGTGGCTAGTGGCTACTGCTCAGCAGCAGATCCACTTCCTTTTCCTCTTTTTCAGCTTCACACTTGTCTGTCAATTCTTCCGTCATCAAATAAACAGATATCGCCATTACCCTCTGATCGATCAAGCTTTCTTAAAAAGCGAAAAATGTCGATGCACGCAAAGACAGATTCGGAGGTGACAAGCTTGACGGCTTCGTCTCCGACGAGGTCACCGCGCCGGCCGGTGTACTACGTGCAGAGTCCGTCGCGTGACTCGCATGATGGGGAGAAGACTACCAATTCCTTTCATTCAACGCCTGTGCTCAGCCCCAACGGGTCACCCGGCCGTCAATCACGGAACTCTTCATCTACTAGATATTCCGGGTCTCTCCGACCCGGATCGAGGAAAGGCAGCCAACATCAGCATCATCGGAAAGAAGAGAAGGGATTTGATGCGATTGAAGAAGAAGGACTCTACGATGATGATGGTCGGAGGGGGATTCCTCGCCGGTGTTATTTTCTAGCATTCGTCGTTGGTTTCTTTGTTCTATTCACCTTTTTCGCTCTCGTTTTGTGGGGCGCTGCGAGACCACAAAAGCCGGTCGTCACCATGAGGGTAAATCACTAAATGTTCAGTTCTTTCTAATCAACTGGATTACAGAGTTATGATATTTATTTAGTCAGTCTTTCAACCAATTGATTAACTACAAACTTATGCTAGTTTTTAAACCTAATTTCGTATTTTGGGTTTACGCAGAGTATTGCATTTGATCAATTTGTAGTCAACGCGGGGGCAGATGCATCTGGAGTTGCCACAGACATGGTGACATTAAACGCCACCGTGAAATTCAATTTCCGCAATCGGGGAACTTTCTTTGGCGTCCACGTATCATCTACACCGCTCGATCTCGCCTACTCTGAGTTGACCTTGGCCACCGGAGCTGTAAGTGACAAAATCTCTACCTTAAATCATGATAAACTGATTTCAAAATCACATAGATGTTACTCGAATCAAGCTAAACTCAGATTTGATCTTTCCCCTGTGCAGATCAAGAAATTTTATCAATCAAGAAAGGGTCACAGAATCGTGAGTGTAAATGTGCAAGGTATTCGCGTGCCGTTGTACGGTGGAGGTGCGAATTGGAGCAGTGAGCAAGGTAAACTGACTGCACCAGTGCCATTAAACCTAAATTTCACAGTTAAAGCCAAGGCTTACGTGCTAGGAAAACTGGTGAAGCCCAAGTTCCACAAGAAGGTCTCGTGTTCCATTGTTTATAAACCTACCAAGCTCATCAATGCGCCTATTTCGCTCAAGGATTCTTGCACTGTCGAATAGCTAAGCTCATCAAAATTGCATGTATAAGTTATCTGGTATGGCAAGTTTTTGGATCATTCAGGCATAAACACAAACAGTTGGCGTTCAGATTTCACTGTGTACCAATTACACTTTCGTCGATTATTATGAATTTATTTATGATATACAAAAAGAATTCTGAGAAAATGAAGCAAGGAGAAGGAGCGTACAAACGTTAGCCGGTGATGTGATTGGCCATGAATACGATGTCGGTCACCTTTGGGAGTATTTTTATTCCTGACTGGTGTAGCTATGTATGTAATATATTTTTATAATTATTATTGGGTTTGGGTTTATTATTTTAAGTGGGAATATTAATTATTTAAATATTTATATTTGTATTTATTTACTTTTTTGGATTTCCTTTTGGTTTGATTGTTTTGGATCGATGAATACACAACCAGGATTAATTACTATACATCAAGTAGTCGGTGGTTGGAATTTGGAAATGTTCCATTTCATGATTTTCATTGTTGCATTAATTTATCACATCAACAATA
Organism: Pulicaria dysenterica; assembly: GCA_947179395.2. Classification (NCBI taxonomy): domain Eukaryota; kingdom Viridiplantae; phylum Streptophyta; class Magnoliopsida; order Asterales; family Asteraceae; genus Pulicaria; species Pulicaria dysenterica. The sequence goes on from OX359295.1 coordinate 56,166,918, forward strand.
CTCTAGCTTTATTTCTTAATTCTTCACCCAAAAAATATATAATTTACATACTTTATTTTCTTTTAACGACACCTTTCCTTTTCTTCTCTCCCTTTCCTATCATTCAGTAAGAAAATATCGAGAAGCTTCACATTTCTACGTATCAAATATAGAGGGTGGTGTTAACCTACGGTACCATGTCTTTGCTTCTCCCATTTCTTATGGGTTTAAATCAAATAACTTTAAATTATTTATTTAAGTAAAATTTTTAAAATTTGTGTTTAAAACTTGTGTTTTTAAGGAAAACTTTATATAATAGCACCACAAAACAAGCAAGCATTATGCAAGATGCGGGAAACAAAGACTCTACCCAAAGCTTCTGAAACATGGCTACAAACTAAACTACTACAACTAAACCACATCACGAACAAGAAAACCAAAACGATATAGTAACACACAACTGTATAACAATGACAAGAAATACTATACATAACATTTTTGCGGTCATTTGTGAAAAAGAGCACCATGTACCAGGGCACATCGCTAAACTTGGTATGTCTACTTTTAACCCACTGCAAAAGATTCAGTTGAATATCAAACACAATCTCATCCAAACGAGTCCCTTTATTTTTAAAAAATAGCTTTTTGGCAATTTGGCCCCTTCTAAGTGAGAACATTCGAATACAAACTGTTTCCATAACCGGAACGGAGCACTGGAAGTTATTTTAACCAAACAAATTAGAACATTCATCAAGAGAATTAACTTATGAGAAGTTGATCTTCCACCAACTAAAAATCGCATTCTAGATGACCTAATTACGAATATATCAACACATACAGACACGCAAAATAACACACACAAGCACAGATACATTCGATAAACAAAAGACATCATAAGTTTCCCAGAAAGATTATCTCACGTTTAGGAAGATATATCCAAATCGGATTCCAAATGTCTTTGATTTTTGCTCGATCTCTACACTCACAGGACCATATCTAAGTATCAGACGCAACAAATTGTTAAGTTAACAAATGCCAAGACAGGCCGATTTGGCAGTTTAATGTATTTTACAGTTACACCCTTTAGAGTAATGGGCCTAATATCTTGCTTAACATAACGGCCCAATTACATTACACTCCATGACTCCAATTTTGCTAATTGCTATATTTCACAGTTTATAACGATAGCCAAGCACAAATAATAAATATATTATTATTATGTGGGTGCCTTTAATATCATCCGTGTTTAAAACAAACTGATAAAAAGTACTGTATTGAAGGTTTGAAACTATTTTAATTTCATTTTGTTACTTACTATTGAATATTATATGCTACATATAATATAGTTAACATGATTATTGGAAAAGACACCTAATTATTGAATATGCTACATATCATATAGTTCCAGTTGTTATTAAAGAATCCATATATAAAAACTGTATTTTCTTTATTCTCATGTGTTTACAAGTATATATCTGTTATTTTTGTAGATAGGCTTGTACTTAAACCTTCAGTATACTTTCCTAAAATGAATTTGGATTGTTTAAATAATTAAGGAGGCGAAGACGTGAAGTGCACATATATCATTCAAGGGAGTTTTATTCGATTAGATATGAACTGTTTTCATAAAAACTTTAATTATTTACAACTCAATATATTATTTTTTAATATGTTAACTAAGAACTTATTATCGAGCAACCATGTTACAACCGATCATAACAATATTTAATTTTCAGAAATACTAATAATTAATTTAAAAATATAAAGAGTATGCCAATGTCCACGTACAGTTCAATCGAGATGTACGGTACTTTTGTAATCTAATAAATCAGTTACATTTTTAATATTAAGAAATCAAGTTAAGATAATTTTTATTTTTGTTTTTTAAAATTTTAAATTGATACATTATTATTAAATCAAGTAGTTGGGTATATTTGTGAGTTTATAGATTTTGTAAGGGTATGTATATAATTCTAAATTTTTTACAAGAATATATATGTAATTAAGAAAGTTTTCAAAGATACAAACCAAATTCTCTTATTAAAATAAATAATGTGAATAATTAATAATATAAATTTCATAATTAACTTAAAACCGAACATTATCCGAACATCTTATCTTTGCTTCAATCCCAAGTTACATATCTCCCTTTTCCCATGAAAACTTTAACTCAAATAAATTAAGTTAATTCCAAAAATAGTTACTTTATCACTTTTAATCAAATACAGTCATTGTTAATTTTTCTATCATAAAAAGAAATATAATATTCCTTTAGCTTTAATAAAGTTCATATTCCATCTCCATATTCACATCATTAAACCATTATAGTTCAATTAATTTGGTTTGTAATTTTTTGATTATTATATTAAACACACATTAAACATCTAATTATTACTCTGTATATTTGGTTACATTCTCTTGCTATGAAACAAATAATTAAAAAACTTAAACACATTTCCATCAAATAATATTTACTCCATAATATAGTCAAAAGTATTTACTACTATTTACATCAGGATCAAAAATTTCAGAGCCATAATTAAACCCATAATTCTAAATTTCTATTTTCTTAATCTGCATCACTGAAATTGTTAGAGTTATCTGACTGTCATCCAACTGCTTGTAACAGACCAATCCGGTCTCTCACCCGTCGCGAGCTGGCGTAATCTACTCGCCGTCGACAAACGTGTTTCAACTCCGGTCCAAGGTTCCGACCCGGTTTGCGAGCAAACCGGTGACACCGTAAGCGTTTGCTCCAACTCCCAGTCAGGGAAATCAAATGGGTTTCTTGGAGAGGTTGATGGCGTTCGATCCTCACCGTCGATGAATGGATGATTTAGAAGCATCTCAGCCGTCCATCTTTTACTCGGATCTTTCACGAAACATTTTTCTAGGAAATCTTTTCCCGCGTCCGATAATTTCCCGGGAATGTCTGGGATTTCGGCGCCAACGCCGATTTTCATCAAAAGCGGGCCGATGTCGGAGCATGTCCACGCTGGCTTTCCGGCGAACATCTCCGATACCAAACACCCGAGTGCCCATATATCTGACGCTGGTTCATGATCACCACCGACAACTGTCTCCGGCGCCATATACAACGGTGTTCCCCGTATCTCAAATGTTGACTTTGACTCCTCCGTCGTCTTCTTGGCTAACCCGAAATCGGCGATCTTAACTTCGTCTCCGACGAAAAGCAGGATATTCTGAAGCTTGATATCACAATGCACAAACCCGTTTCCGTGAATAAACCGAAGCCCTTTTAAGATCGATTTAGTATACCTTCGAACATCAGACTCCGGCAACGTTGAATTCTCCGAATTCTCCACTCTGTCGGCTAAAGATCCACCGAAAGCATACTCCAATGCGACATTGTACAATTTCTCTCCGTTTTCGACAGTGAAACAGTCGCCGTAACATTTAAGTATCTCCGGGCAATCCTTAAGTTCATCCAGAATCATACGCTCTCTCATCAAGAAAGCAGATTGAGACACCCCACAAGATTTGATGGCCATCAACGGCGGAAACCCTGAATTCTGGCTTGTGGGTTTTGCTAAACTGACCTTTGCAAAGCTTCCATGGCCGATTTCTTCACCTCTGAGCCACTCCATGTGTTTGTGCATAATTGATTCACAGTTGATCACTTTTTTCTCTCTAGAAGCAGTGAATGAAGAATTGGGGAGGAAGTACAAGTGGGTATATATAAGACCCTGGCGAATTGGAAGGTATAATCGAATATGATTGTACGCGATAAATACTATAATTTGAAATTTGGAAACAGAAAGAGCGCGTGATAGTTAAGGATATTTATTGAAAACGTGGTTGATATGATATTTTTGGCTCTTGCAAGATATATTTGTGGGCCAATAATTTCTTTGACGGCAAAATATAACATTATAATTAATAATCTTTAAAAGATCCTAACTTAATTGCTTTGTTATTTTTTTTCCCTTATCTAATCTATAGTTTTCGAATTTAAATATTATATTTGGTAACTGCCTATTGAATTTACAGATAACCGGAGAAACTTTTGAAAATAGGTATTTTTATCTTTAAGTTTATCTGATAAATAACTTTTCTATATTTAAACGTAACTGGTTCCTAGTAAAACACTAGTAAAACACCACCGCAAGCAAAGATGGATAAGAGTATACCATTAATTGGTCATCCATGAAAATATACGATCAACCGTTTAAAAGCTGTAAGAGACTGACTTAATTATTAAATTTGAAATAATCCAAAACTACCAAATTTTGTTACTAGAGATAGCTCTTGCTGCATGTGTTACGGATGTAGCAAAACTCAATTTAGCTGTACTTGTTCTAATAGATTAATGTTGAGTTTATCTTTACCTGGCTTTTATGGTTTTAATTTAGGTCTTGGTCCTCATCCTATGAGGTGGATAACGTACAATAAAGTGTGATATGCATATTGAGGTTTTATATATATAAAAAAAGTTAACTATATTGATGATAAGGAGTACTAATTAAGTTGATTAATTACTAGTATTGTTGATTTTATAAAAACAGTAGTATTAATCCATGTTAATTAGTACAATTGTGATGGAAAAGTATTATTTTATTATATATATGAATATGAATGTAGGAGAAAGACGTACGTGTTTACTATAAATCCATGTTGCTTTAAAAAAAATTAAATAAAATAAATTTCATGTTTATAATCTTCAATATTAATTTTCATATATATGGTAGGATCTTGTGAAGGAATATTTAAATTAGGAGATATGAAAGATCTATCAAATCCATATATTAAATTTAATTAAAAGATTATGATGGTATTAATTGATTCATTAGTGCAAGAGCATGGTTCAAAGTATCTTCCTGGGAACATCTACTTGTCATAAAAGAAACTCATTGATTATGTTTTTATATATATAAATAATTATAGCTTTTTTTTGAACGGCAAAGGAAAACTAAACAGGAGCTTCGGCATGACCATCACCCCCGATAGCAACCCAAAAATATATATTAGAAAACCACTAGCAAGATGCTAGAAGAAAGGAGAGTACAATACAATCAAAAAAAGGAAGAAGGACAAATACACCACATTGACCAAATTAAACTATTACAACCAACCCTAAATCTCATCCAAGTATATAAAATAGCTTGCAACTCATCTTTGATTGCTGAAGCCGACGATCTTATATTGTTGAATATCAAATTATTTCTTGCTTTCCAAATCAACCACACCAATCCACTAACCGCAACTTCATAAAACTTTCTCCTCCTTGTAGATTTACCAGAAGCAATAATGGCGTGAATTAGCTGCCCTGATGTATCAAATATTCCAACTTCTATTTGACACCATTGTAGAAACCAAGACCACAATTCAGCACTCATTGGGCAAGAAAGAAATAAGTGATCAGTTGATTCTTCATCAACACCACACGTCTGACATAACACCGATGGGGTACCAATACCTCTTCTACTTAGATTCATTCTGGTAGGTATTCTATTTAATAGTAATCTCCATACAAAGCAGTTCACCTGTGGGGGCATCCAATTATTCCAAAAACAAATGTTATCTGGGGAAAACGATAAAGTATCGATGATACTTTTTAACTAGCTAACAGTAAAGACACCGCTAGGATCACCTTTCCAATTCCATTTGTCATTTCCATCTGAAAGAGATACATTTGCTACCAGATCCTCCAACACTTTGATTTTGTTTATTAAGCCATTTGCATCGCCTGTGTTCCATGACCAGTTCCAATGCGCAACGCCATTCACCAATCCCATCCATCTTTCATTTACAAGGCACTGTTTATCAATCTCCTGTGCAAATAAATCTGGAAACAGACTACTTAACTAAACATTACCAAGCCATCTAAATGTAAATCATCTAAAGTTTGTATTAAACTTTATTGTTGCTTCATTGGTTTCTTTTACCAGATCTGATTAAGTATATTTTGATTAGCTAAATCATCTTCCAATTTTGTCATTTGTTTCAGTTTTTCATCTTTAAGACTTAATCTCTCTTTTAGTGATTCTATTTCTAATTTTAGCTTCTTTTCTCTTTGAATATTTGACTGAAACTCAACACACAGATAAGCAAACATAGTGTTCTTTTCATTATCTTCATAGTTAATAAATTTTCCAACCTGATACATAGAAGAGGGATCCCAGTCAGGAGAAGTACAAGCTTTAGCAGCTTTCTTCATGTCCTCATCAAAGGAACTTGTACTTGCTGTGTTAGCCATCAAACTGAACTGAGCTGTGAGGACCTCATCTTCATCACTTGAGAGATCTTCCTCAGCCCAATCTTCTTCTTCAGCCACCAACACACTATTATGGGCCTTTTTCTTCTTTTTGTCAAGGATAGCAGCAAGAAGCTTTTTGTACTTAGCTTCATAATCAATCTTGCTGTCTGAGCTTGAGGAACCCTTGAAGCCTGTGCTTCCTCTGGACTTACATTCACTGGCATAGTGACCAGTCTTGCCACAGGAAAAACAACCTTCAGAAGCCTTTGTTTTAAACTTGGTTTTTTCTCCCTTGAAGGGTTTCTTCTCAAACCTCTTGACACCCTTTATTTTCAAGAAAGGTTTGAACCTTTTAACCAACATGGCAGCCTGCTCAACAGCAGCTTCAATGTTATCCATGTTCTCCAGATCTTCATCCCCATCAGCCACCTGCTCTTCATCAGAAGTTTCCTCTTCTTCTTCCTCATCACTTGATTCATCCACTACTGCTGCAAAACTCCTAGATCTTGTATCCTTAGATACAAGGGCAGTAGTTGGAGCTTTTGCAGCCTACTTCATATCCTTGGTAGAGAGTTTACTTTGTTTCACTGATTGTTCATGATTCATAAGGTTTCCATATAAACCAACCAGTGTAAGACCCTTGATTTTCTCACCATGTTTAAGCACAGTGATAAAATGATCCCAAGATTCTGGGAGAGAGTCTAGAAACTTGTTTACAAGTTCCTTATTGCTCTTGGGAACATCTGTCCTTCTTAAGTCATTAATAAGACAATTGAACCTGGTGTAGGTCTGAGTAAGACTTTCACCTTTATGAGCAAAAAAGAACTCATATTCTCTAACCAGAAGGAGTTTCTTGTTTTCCTGTACTTCTTCAGTGCCTTCATATGCAACGGTCAAGGTGTCTAGCATCTCTTTTGCAGATTTGCAGTTAAAAACTTGATGATAGACATCATTTGGTAGTGCAGAGACTAAGGCTGTTCTTGCTTTAACATCAAGATTAACAAGCCTTTTGTCTTCATCAGACCATTGATTTATAGGCTTTATAATTAGTCTTTCAACAGCAGGAACTTCATCAGTGGCTTCAGTTGCTTGAATAGTTGAGGAAGGAACATAAGGACCTTCAGTTACAGTTTTGAGCATCACATCATCTAGGCTTGACATATAGAGAAGAACTCTACTCTTCCAGAGAGAAAAGTTTTCTCCATCAAAAGTTGGACACCTAATGAGTGAGACATTATTTGAAGAACCATTTGAAGCAGCAACCGGAGTGGCCATTTGGTAGTGTGGGGTAGAAGCAGTTGAAGAGTAAGCAAAACAGATCTTAGATATGAGTTATCTAGCCTGCTCTGATACCAGTTGTTGGTCCCTAATGGATACTACAACAACAAATGTTTGTAGAAGGGGGTTGAATACAAACTTTAGCAAATAAAAATTTAAGAGACACACGGTTTACTTTTATATAATTCTTATTGATGTTAATCAAGAATTACATGAACTAGATGCGGAAAATCTAAGTTCAATAAAAGGTGGCAACTAGATTTGTCTAACACATAGACAATGCTAATCTTAAACAACTAATGTCTAAGATGTTCAACACATGAACAAGTTTGTTACACCGAAAGTAAAATGCTAACTCTTCTAATTCTCAACTTATGAGATTTCAGTGCTTTTCAACGCATACTTAGCATGTTTCAATGCATGAGTATATATAAGCAAAGTGTGTCCGGGTTGATGAAGAGAGAAGGAGACAAAGATACTTGGTTTAATAATATTATAATAGATAAAGTTAGTGGGTGAAAAGTAGGTTAACTTTATACACAAAGTGTGTAAAGTGAACATACTTTTCAGTAATGAGTGTACCCACTATCTATTATTATATTATTAAAGTACTACCTTTATATCTTGGAAAAGTAAACTTCTCCTTTCATGCTTGTGCTTTAATCAACACCATGCTTTCTGAAGATTTGACTTTACCAAGTATGGAGTTGCCAGTCATACTTAACATTATATCTTCGAGATCTTCTCTTCAAGAGTATCTTTCTCCTTTTCCAGGGGATAAAGATCTATCCTTTTTGTTTCTTTGATTTGACTTTACCAAGTATGGAGTTGTCAGCCATACTTAACATCATATCTTCGAGATCTTCTCTTCAAGAGTATCTTTCTCCTTTTCCAGGGGATAAAGATCTATCCTTTTTGTTTCTTTGCAGATACAAAAAGTGCTAAGTACTTTTACAAAGAAAGATCTAAGACATAATAAGAACAACACATGTTCTGCCTTTGACTAAAGAAAATATTACATAGAAAAGCTATTAACTGAGATGTAGAATAAAGACTCAGCTAACAGACACTGAACTGCAAATGTAAATTTGCTTAGCTAAGGATAAATGTGAAAGACTCAGCTGACTAGATTTGCTCAGCTGATCGAAATGCTCAGCTAATAATACAAATCAGGGTATAGCTAACCAACTGATCAAACTAAACTGTCAGCTGATCCCAAGGGCTCAGCTAATCGTTTGAGTATGATCAGCTTATGAAGGAAAGATTGGATAAGTAGTAAATACCTTATCTGACAGATGGGAGACATCAGCTGATCAATGTGATTGTGTCAGCTGATCCTTGATAGCTCAGCTGATCTTGAAATTTTCCTCAGCTGATGATTTTGGACCATCAGCTGATCCATTGTAGATCCTCAGCTGATACTTCTTGACTTGTCTTTTCTTCTCAGCTGATCTTCCTGAAGCTGGTCCTTTGGCTGATACTTAGTGTTCAGCTGACACTATGATTCGTCAGCTGATATTTCTTACTTAGAAATTCTTTAAGTCTAAGATGAAAAACAATACATGTTTTTCATCAATCTAAGTCCAAAACTGAATATATGGTTTTGTTAACATCAAATCCTATTTTACTTAATAGATAGGTTTGATTTAGGTTTGATATTGCTATCTCCCCAACAGTTCTTTAATCCATAGATTATAAATCTTTCTCTGCCAAACTAATTCCACTTTTTCCTCAATCCTTTTGTTAGAATCCACCAATAGACATGTTTTATAATTTGAAAGATCAAGGGTGCCTCTCTCAATTTCTGCATCTAGCAACACCATCCCGAATTTACCGAGAATTTTATACATGTTATCTTCAGTCCATAAGTGAGGAGGTAATCCTCTCAAAGTGACTCAAACAACCTTCTTCGTGTTTCTCGGAATTTTATGGTAATTGCGTAGCCATGAGAACCAATGCACCCATGTATTTTTATTCTTCATAAGAAAATTATTCGCCGCACTCGATGAATCAAACGTAATGATGAACGTCAATCCCCCGGTGTATTGCACAAAGTCGAAAGCTACTCCCTCTGCTGCTAGTAGATCCATCAGGTTATTGAGAACTTGCAAGTTTATAGCCTCCCCCATTAAAATATTTGATGTGTTTTTGAATTTGATGTCTTCTGCGTTATCGGCGAGATGAATGATATTTCTTGAATGGGTTGGTACCTCCTTTGAATTTTTCTTATTGGATACGACATCAGCATATGATTTATTCTTACCATCCCAACATTGATGAGTGTTTTTGGAGTTTAAGTTCTCTTGTCTTCCATGCACCAAATTCCTTTTATCAACCGTTGTGTTCTCCTTGAAATTTCTCCTTCTTTCATATCTAGTTACATTAGCATAAATGTTTTTACCACCTATGCGCACACTACGAAGTCTCCTCACTGTTTCATCAATGTTCTGAATTCTGACGAATCTCGCAAATCCAAACGTTCCTCCATTTTTACCCTTCTTGTTTGCTATGTATGCATCAACCAACGTTCCTATCTTTTCGATTGCTTTCCATAAGCTCCTGTTATCGATCTGGTCTGGCAAGTTTCCGACGTAGAAGGTTGTGCTGATTGCTCGAAGTTGGTCATTGTTCGTCTTGTTCTTTCGATATTCGACTTTTCGCCATGCTTGTTCTTTCGTCATTCTGCTTATGATTAACGTGGAGGAGCATGCAAGGAAATATGGGTGTTACAACAATTTCATTAATGATTAAAATTGAAGTTGCCAAGAGTTGAAAGCGTGACCTCAGCTTCAAAGACATCACCCCTTACCAGTCCATCTACTCTGATTTTAATTATAGCTGGTCATTTTTATTTATTTTTATTTTGATGCATGCCAATTCTTTTTTAATCCTCCTATTTATATTTCAATCCAAATTGTTCCATGTAAATTTATATAATTCCACTGTATAGTTTATTTTTGAGCTAAAATCACTATAGACAAAGATGTTTTTATTCATGTTTCATTATGACACATTAACTTTTTTTACACATCTCTAATTTAACTTACAAATACGTGTCAATATGCCAATTTCATGACCAGCAACTTGTTTACCTGGTTTCAGCCCGTTTTGACATTTTTTGATCTATTCTTGATCGTTTTCCGTGATATTTTTTGTAGAATCTTGATCATTTTCCGTGATTTGACACATTTTAACTCGTTTTTATATGTTTTTTTTAGTATTAATTCATAGACAACTCGATTATCTTTCTATATAGTCAATAATCATTTCTTTTCGTATAGTATACAAGAAGAATTTTGGATTCAAAGTTCCGATTTCTAAGTGAAGAAAATTGTAGGAAAAGATGACTTGCTATTGCATGTCAAAATCAACAAAATGAGTATAATAACATGTATTTTATTAGTTAAATGAGCAGGTGTGAAAAATTAATGTGTCATAATGAAACATGGATAAAAATGTCTTTATCTACAGTGACTTTAATCCTTTATTTTTATTCATAATTTCACGAAAGTACTTAACATTATGATTATTGTAGCTTATATATGAGTTAGTAAGACACTTAGGGTGCGTTTGGTACAGAGAATGGAATTGCAGAGAAATGATAGTAGAGAATAGAATTGCAGAGAAATGGAATTGGACTAGAGAATGAGAAATGACTCTTCTGTTTGGTAGCATAGAGATTTTAACAGAGAAATGTAAGAGAGAACCATTTCTCTTGTTTGGTACAACAAAAAATTCAACAAAGAATTCTACAACTTTACCATTTGCACCCATATTTTTTCATAACAATAATTTATTCAAACAAGTAAAAACATACAAAATGTGTTACAGCCCAACCATCGACACACTGCTTAATCTATTTTTACATCAATTCATCATGGACATGGACAAAACAATATCTTTGACTCATTTGATCATTTTCAGCATATGATAGTGCAGGAGTACATCGCATCTTTGACTCATCTGATTGGCCACCATTTAACTGCAATTCATCCTCCAATCTATCTCCAAATCATAATTACACAATGAAATTAGAATTGTAATTCTCCTACCCACCTACAATCATAGTTTCAGTCCCTTCCTATTTCATCATAAATTCAAAGCAGACAATTTCTATATGACACAGTAGAAGAACAATTTCTAAATCCACTCATCAACCTTTGACTTCATAACCACATGGTATTGTTCCAATTCCACTGTTTACGTACCATTAACATCATTAACTAATATCCTATCATCAATTTTAATTTTTTTGGAGTTTGTCTATTAATTTGAGGTTTTTTTGTTCGTAACCCGTCGCCCCCAAAATAGTCCCGTTCCCTCGACTTTCTCTTCCAAACCCCACAAGAAAGTATGTAAAACCAACAGTACGACACAGGAAACACATAGTTAAGGAGTTTAAAAAAGCTTACTTGATGGGTGATTTCACGAGAAGACGAGATGAAAACGAAGCCCTTTCTATCCCCTGTTCTTGCCGTCAAGAAGCACACGACCACCCCCAAACTGCCGCCGCTGGAGTTTCCGCTGCTGGGTCACCGGAGGTCGCTTAGCCGCTGGAGGAGGCGCAGGGGAGATAGAAGCAGTCGAAGAGTATGAATCGACGTGAAGGAAGCGATGGAGAAGACGAGGAGGCAGTTTTTGTTTTTGTCGAAGGGATGGAGATGGAGCCCGATTGAAAGGCAATTCTCCGTGTGTTTTTTATTTCTCCCAGTGATTTGCAAAATTGAATTCTCTCTAATTCTCCACCTATGATAGAGAAATAAAAGCAGGGAAATGGAATTAAAACATTTCTCATTTCCTAATTTCCAATTGTAACCAAACAAGAGATTTAATCTCTAATTCCATTTCTCTACTCTTATTTCTCTCTACCAAACATACCCTTATTTCTATAAGAAATTATTTTTTTCGTAAAAGATCTTTTCGAAACATTACTACATAATGAATGTTTAACTTTATAATTGGTGTCTTTAAAAATAATTGAGACGTGAGCAAGAAGATCGCATATGAAGACACAACTTGTTGATTTTGGCGAGTGTGGCGGAGTATTGTGTTGAAAGCATATCAAAGGTTGTGACTCAATGTTCAGTTCGAGTATTGTTGAGCATATATCGTTGTTTGTTTTTTTAGTTATATATAACGCAATCCTTCTCTATCTGTTTTATTATTTTAATTAAAAATTCCTTTTAACTTACCAAATTAACTATCCATTAAAATTAATATTAATGTAGTAAATACATAATATGCCATCCATTGTATTTTATAATTAATTAATATACACAACCTTTAGGCAGTAACAAATTAAAAAAGTTAAATGCTACCATAATTAATACACATTAGATACTTATTATTTTAGTCTTTTAAATATTTTTTCAACCATTAATGCCTTTGAGTGAAACATCATTAAAGATCGAGAATTAGTTTTCTCAAAATACTTTCATTAATGAGTCATTAAAGAGTATTACTGAACCAATCGTTAGTAATTAATGAGCTGTCCTTTTTATTAGTCATTGATTTATTTTAACAAATAGCCAAAATTGGTTCTCGTTTTTTATTAAAATAAATCAATTGCCAATAAAAATGACAGCTCAGGCTCGTTAAAGATACATTAATGAGGGATATTTTGGACAAATCAAACATCGATCTTTAATGACTGTTCATCGGAAGGGAATTCACGATTGGGACAATTCTTAAATGAACATCTCTCTCTCTCTCTCTCTCTCTCTCTCTATATATATATATATATATATATAGTGGGAGGTTCAAATGAGAACTTAAATATTTTTTAGAATGGGAGACTCAATCTCAGCCGTCCAATTTCCCTTCCTTAAATGTTATTGCCCACCCATGAATTCCTCACATGCACCGTGCCACACTCGATTCCCCCACGCTTTAATATGACATCCATATTGCTATATTTTTTTCAACAAAAAAAGTTCGTTACATATATGTAACATACCTTATAGTACTGATTACAAATATGTTAAGTACTGATTATATATATGTAACATACCTTATAGTGATAGAAAAAAAACCTGGCAAAAACAAATTTTTTTATTGAAAAAAATATAGTAATATGAATGTCATGTTAAAGAACATATTTGGTATAATTTTCATAATTTAATATCTTGGCGTTTGGTAGATATTTTACGGTTTAAATCGGTTCTCGCAGTTCTCGCATTTTTTTTGGTTCTCGATGGAACCCTCCCCTATATATATATAGAAAATGGATCAATAAAGAACAATGTGTTAAATAAAGAACCTAAAGAACCAATCTGAACAATTGGATCATCAAAATCAATGAATGAGATTGACCGATGGCAAAACTGTAATTATCATGTATTAGTTTAGGAAGAAAAGGGTAAACATGGAAAATCCCCCTCCCCCAACAACCTCGATTTAAAAAAAAAAACTACCAAAAACTTTAAATTGTCATAACTTTTTAAGTTTTGTGAATTTAAACAAAAAAATTATACCAATCTTTTAGTTTTTTAATCCTCTTTCAAACAAGATCCCTCTTCCCATATTTTTCTAAATTTTTTTTAACATGAAAATTTTGTTTGCATTTGGACAGCATGTACGTTTTCGTTTTTTGCATTTTGCATTTACGTTTGATTGAACACAACTCAAAATACAAACTGCGGATTTTGCATTTACGTTTGAATGAACCAAGCATCTAGGAATTTTGCATTTTGGGCTTGAATGAACCTAGCTCAAAATGCAAAATACAGATTTTGTATTTTGGGTTTGAATGAACCCAGCTCAAAATGCAAAATTTGCATTTCAAAAAAAAAAAGTTTCTGAAATATATCAAGCCCGGTCTTGTTTGAAAGAGGACTAAAAACTGAATCTAACGGTATATTTTTTTTGTTAAAATTCTTAAAAACGAACGAGTTATGATCATCTAAAGTAATTGGGGGTTTTTTTTAATTTGGGGGTGGGGGACGCTGGAAGGCAACGAGATTTTTTTCTTCTTCCTTTTTTACCCCTAAACAATGTGCTACGTGTCATCACCAGGGAGGTTCTTTAGGTTCTATGTTTAAAGAAGGTTCTTTGTTTAACCACACCCTATATATATATATATATATATATATATATATAAGACTAATTTGTAAAAAATTATTAGATGATCTAGACCATTCATTTAATAAAAGATTTGATCTTAGCCGTTAATTCATTTGATTCTATAATTTTGATTTTGACTTTTTATAGTCAAACTAATATGAATTAGATAAAAATAACCCTTAATTAAATCAATAACAAAAAATTTTCTTGATAAATTTGATATGTATGGTAGTTTCTATAAAATTTAATATCCATCGTATTTTGAGAAAAAATAGGGATAATAGTCTATATATATTTTTGCTATAAAAAGGCTTCTATTATCTATTTTTAAATTTTGCTAAGTATTTATATTTTATTTATTATTATGAGACAATCTCTTCTCTTATATTTATTTAAATAATAAAATACTAAATTTCATCATTTTAATTAGAAATTTCTATTATATTTTACATCGTTCATAAATTTGATATAATTTGATTTTACATGATGGCTAAAATTAGTATAAAATAATAAGAAATTACTTAGATTACGCTCTTTTTTCTTTCAGATTACGCTCTTTTTTCTTATGACTACCCGTGTTTTTACACGGGCAATAAACTAGTATATATATATATATATATATATATATATATATATATATATATATATATATATATATATATATATATATATATATATATAGCTATTATTACGTAACCCATGCGTACGTCATGATAGAATGCATGTTTTATGTTAATATTTGACATAAGGAATAATAACACACCCATTAACTCATTAGACCGTAGGGAATACCCACGGCATGGCAGCGGCAAGCTGAGGTGGCACCGGCGGTACCGCCAGCCACACCACCCCGCCACCTCGGTACCGCAAAATGGCATGGATTCTCGGTACATTTTTACCGAAGAGAGAGGAGAAATTTGATTGGTGGATAAAATATTAGTGAATAAAATATTAGTTTTAATAATAATTAAATTAAACATAAAAAAATTAAAAATAAATAAAAACTTGAAGCATGAAGAAGCATGAGTAGCCCCTAGTTTGGTATGCTTGAAGCATGGAGGGTGCCATGCTTATGTGATAGTGATGTGGCAA
The DNA here is from genome assembly GCA_947179395.2 of Pulicaria dysenterica. Classification (NCBI taxonomy): domain Eukaryota; kingdom Viridiplantae; phylum Streptophyta; class Magnoliopsida; order Asterales; family Asteraceae; genus Pulicaria; species Pulicaria dysenterica. The sequence goes on from OX359295.1 coordinate 56,182,546, forward strand.
TGATGTGGCTTATGCTTCAAGCATGCTTGAAGCATGTACTCCGTATAGTCTTAAGGCCACCTTTTTCTAAAAGTACCGGACACATGGCCTTTACATACATAAAAGCCTCCAATCAATATTCCTTTAGAAAGCTCTAATCAATATCCCTCTTTAGAAACCGAACCAAATTATATATAAAATCACTCACCGATTTGGTTTTCGCACAAACAGAGGAACCCAAAGCTTTAACCGACGATAAACATCCCTTATTGTGTAGGCGTTGGTAAATCAAAAAATTGCATCTCAGATGTTGATGACCTAAAGCATATAGTTGTTGACTTGTTGATATATAATTTTATATAGAAAGTGGCAGTGAAAATAAAAAAATAACTTAGTTTACCTCTATTAAATGTTGTCTATTTACTAATATTTTACTAGTGGGTTTTGTTAGATTCTTAAATTGTGTATGATATATTGTAGCCAAGTTTCGTATTACATATGACAAAAGTCATAGGTTAAGGTAATTATCGTAAATACCCAAAGGGTATAAATACGTACTTTGTAATTATGTCCTAGTTCGATAAGCATTTGATGTGCGTGAATGAGATTAGGTATTATATTTATAAATTGGAATCCCCAAAATAGTGACTACAACACAAATAGGCAAGTGTACCTAATTGTATCACAGTATAATTATGGTAAGATCGAGTGTCGAACGCTTACAGAATTTGGAAATAAATCTAAGAATGCGATAAACAATACTAATTAGACAAAAGAGATATATAACAACTCAAAAGTAAGATAAAACTTAAATTTAGAATGAGAATTATTAAGAAAGGAAATGTTCTCACTTAGATTCGAATAGACATTTATTTATGGTTAATTTCAATTAGTGCAATGAATAGTATTCACCATATACCGATTCCTACATTGGTTAGATATCTTGATTAGAAAGTCTAACTCTATAATCATGAAAATACTAATTATATGGTAATGGGATCAAGTACTATCACAATTAGTCAATTCATTTCGAATCATGCTAGACTTAATCAATATTAATTATTATTATTCACTTAATCAATCAATAACACATAATGATTATCACATGCAATTGTTCATACACACTAAAGGTAACTACTTTGTCACTTTAACCCTATGATTTGGTCAATCACTAGTCATAATCGCTTAATGGTGTTAGATAATCACAGTACACTTATACATAAATAGATTGGTCCTTAAATCTATGCAAAGCTCAGTCAATAAACAACAAAGATTTTAACTTTAACACACATGGATCTTAGATCAAGCAAGGCATGACAAATATATAATAACTAAAACATCTAATTCGTTAAATCAAACCATAAAACAAAAATAATCTTATCTAACTAGAAACCATGGTATTTAAGCAATAGTCAAAAGAAAAAAATACCTAGAAGGCTAGAAGTCATAGATAGTTTCAAAGGCAAATAGCAAAGATACAACATATATAGATTTATTATCTTTTTGAAGGATACAAGAACTCCAGATATATTAAATTGTGGTCGTGTGACAAAAGATAACAATTAAACTGTTTATAACTAAAAAAGATGATCTATGATCCGTATTAAACACTTCTGGTGAATGTCTTATAATCAAGCGCACAGGCCGGGATCCAATTTAGGTGGTTTTGTTTTCGAAGACGTAAATGTCTTATTTCATATTTTCAGAAGAAGATGTGGTTCAGAATGTCTTAAATTTGAGAAGTTTGCGATTAAAAGATGTAGTTTTTATGTTATCAAAATAAGCAAAAATAGGTCTTATAAATTGTGGAAAAAAACAAGTTTTTTAGAGACGTTTGCGAGCGCATAGACGTTTCTTTAAAAACAAAAAGAAGCTTATTGAAAAAAGTTTGCGCGTCCATAGAAGTTCTTTAATATAAGACCGTATTTTGTAACGCTGTGGGTTTTCGAAAAATTCACACTTTTTTTTTTCAAAAATCGCAACGGAATTATTAATTATCATCATTAATTGTTAATATAAATAACGAGGCTGCGAGTGTCCCTATTTGCCGGTCAAAAAAAATTGTTAATAGAATAGTCGTCACCTATGATATCTTAAAAAAAACAACTACGTTACCACATTGTCATATCGTCTTAAACATCCATTAAAGAAAAACAACCAAAAGTTGGCAATGAAATTAAAGCACTAATAAACTATCACTATCCAGCAACACCCACGCTCACCAGGCTTCCACTCCTAAGCTATCTGCACGAGCACGAGACACATTTCAAGAAATAATGTCAGCTTACGTACCGTGAGTCAGCATGATAACAAAATCGTTCATTAAAATTAAGTAGTCAGGTTTAAGCTTTATTACACTACTAGAAATCTAAGAATTACCAACGTTTTTTTTCCGACAGTTTAAAACCGTTGCTAATTTCCAACAAAACAGTAACACTTTTACTGCAGAAAGAAATTAAAAATCATAAAATAGACAGCGACAAATTACCAACACTTTTAAAACTCTTCTACGACTACTAATAAACCATCTAAAAACTGTCGTTATTTAAGGACAATTTAACAATAATATACCGACTATTTAAGAAAATTGATATAAAAGCAATAAAAAAAATTAATTGATTTACTAATTTAACTTTTTAAACATTTTCGTCGGGAAATTATAGCAAATTCCGACAACTTAGCGACGATCTATAACATATAACTTTTAAAACATTATAGCATATTTTTATTAATTAATAAGACAATTTAAATTATTTTAATCGTTAATGAGGTATATTAATATATAAATTTAGACGGAAAATCGTTGGTAATACCCACCATATAGCAACGTTCTACAGGTTTTAATTTCAAAAGAATATAAATAATTTAAAAATAAGTATAAAAATTATTTTCCGATTTTCGTCGGAAAAACATTGGTAATTACCAACATAATAGCCACGGTTTGACTAGCAAAATCACAGAGTATTTTAAATTTGATTTTTGTTGAAAAATCGTCTGTAATTACCAACACAATACTAACACTTGGATCATATAATTTAGAAAATGAAGCATGTTATTTCCTGTATGTTTTTCGTCGGAAAATCGTCGTTGATACAAACACTTTAGCTACGGTTTAAGATATATTTTTAAAAACGAAATACGCTGTGTAATAAAAGATTTTAGAGCGTTTTTTATTTTGTCGGAAAATTGTCTATAATTACCAACATAATAGCGACGATTTGAATGTTTTTCGTTGGAAAGTCGTCGGTGATACAAACGATTCAGCTACCATTTATATTATACGGTATGTAATATAAGCGTCGATTGTTTTTATTTGATTTTGTTGGAAAATCGTCTATAAGTTTCAACGCAATACCGACACTTTTATCATATAGTTTATAAAACAAAATAAGCTAGTTAACAATTAATGAAATAAGTTTTCTTAGGTTTTTTTTTTTGTTGGAAAATCGTTGGTAATGCAAACGCGTTAGCTACGATTTAAGAGATGATTTAAAACAATACCCAATGTAATATTCTAATCTATATAAAAGATTAATTATATATTTTTAAATGATCTAGATATTTCATTTTGTAGAAGATTTAATATTAGGCGTTCATTCTTTTAATTATAAAATTTTGATTTTGACTTTTTGAAGTCAAACTAATGTGACTAACCAATGTGATTAAGATAAAGATAATCCTTAATCAAATCAATTATAAATATCATCAAGATTAAAACAACTTACTAAAATATAAAATATAAACTTAAAAATAAATTTCATCAGAATGTAATCCTAAACTTTGAAAGTTTACAAAAATAAATTTAAAAGTTGTTATATATTTATTCATGTTATACCAATCTTTTAATATTTATATAAATAAACTAGCATTATTTCTTATTCTTTTAATCTTTTTTCATGTCTTATAATTATTAATATTTTTTAGTAATTTTAATATTTTTTTAAACAACATGTGTATCACATAAGAATTTACTCTAGTATATAACAATCGTGTGCTTGTATCCACATACAAGTAGGTTTGTTTATGTAAGCACATGCTAGTGTTATTGTCAAACATCACTGGAATCCAAAGTATACAAAAACCTATAACATGTAATTTAAAAAAATTGCATTCATGTGAGTAATAGGGATTTTGGTTTATGTAGTTGTTATTAACTATAATTTTTCTTATGTCGTGCTAATATGACTAGTACCATAAAACTTTAATATATGTTTTCATGTGTCAAAACTATTGTAACTTCTTCATAATCGATTTTGACGGTGATTGGAATTTAGGTGATATTAATGGTTGTGACCTTATACTATACCCTCCATATAACCTAAATGATGATATATCAAAAGTCCAAGGTAGATGTAGCACATAGAGGCTTGGATGAATGGAATATCGTTTAAATCTCTGCGCAAGAGAAACAATTTTTAGTAAACCTAGAGTTGTAGCACTTGTTAATTCCATCTCAATTTATATCTTATTGTTAGCATGTTACAAGAACAACTTGTGTTGGACATCTATTTATAGGTAGACATATACTGTATTTTGTCAATGAGACTTATACCTTTCGAGTTATTCATATGAACTCCTTGTATGATAAGGTGATCATGAAGTCTGGTGTAAACACTCTCAAGGACAAGTTAACACACCCCTAATGACACAACAAAGCTCAAATTTATGTTGAACGTTCAGAGTTAATATTATATTCTTAATAAGGGACTTGGTGTAAAAAGAATACCTAATCGATACCTACTATTTTTTTTGTGTTATCTATACGATGTGAATATAAAAAATGGATTTTCATATTTAATTTTAATTAACTAGTTATATTATTTATCTTAACATTTATTCTTAAATACATAACTTCTCATATTAATAAAAACAAAATAAAGTTATAAACCATTTTAACTATTTAAATAGTTATTTTGAAATTAAAAAAATAAGCAACACACAATCTAAAAATTCGAGGGAATTAAGGTTTTTATATATTTTTCCCTCTCTCAAATTTAAGATTCCCTCCCCAAATAAATCCCAAAATTTGTTCCCTGCTTCTCACCCTAATCCGCCGTAATTGGCGATGAAATTCACAATGTGGTGATTCATCCTCCAGTAAATCACGAACAAACCATCGATTGACGCCATTTGGTTCTCGAACTTCAACAACCACCGTTGCCTGGTACGATACTACCAACGATTGACGCCATTTTGCTCTCGAACTTCTCGAACCACTGTTGTCGTACGTCGTCACCCGTACGATACTACCATCGTTTGACGCCATTTGGTTCTTTAACCACCGTTATTGCGCTCGAGTTCCCGCAAACCATCGCCTTCTAGTTCAAGAAGCACCATCGACACTGATTTGGTTCAGAAACTACTGGTAAGAGATTTTTGTTATGTGAAGCATTGTTGTGATTTCTTGAAGCAACATAAACCTCCATATAGTTAATTTAACATACTCTTAATTTAATCTCATTATTATCTATGTCATAGTACGGTGTTTTGTTTAGTATAATGTTCCTTTAGAATCTTTGATTTACTATATATTATGATGCTGTCACAAACTTTTGATGTGCACAGTAATATTGTTCCACTAAGCCTCCTAGAGAGATCACTGACATATTAAAGAACATGTTTGAAGGCCCATGGACGTCATGGAAATACATTCCACGTGATTCTCGCGCGAGACTTTTTGACCGTTTTAAGGTTTTGAATGACTTGTTGCTTATAAGTGAAAAAAAAAGATAACTATAACATGTGATTAACTAACAATGATAAGTGTTTATTTGCAGCAAATTTTCCAATGGGATAGTGATGCAGATGCAGCTGTTCGGAAAGCATGGGAGGAAAGCATGAAAAAGCGAATCAAGGATGCAGTTCACACAGAACGAAAAGTTGCTGTAGAAAAGGCAACAGAAGCAGGCTTTGATGTTGATGCCAATCTATCTGTCATCATCCCGTATTGTCCAACGTGGATAAAACAACATCATTGGGTAAAAATGGTTGAAAGGGTATGATTTTTTTACAAATGAATAGTCAAATCAATTTAACCTTAGTTTGAATGCACTTGATTTATTTTTACCTAATTTGGGTTTTTTAAAATGTTTTGACTATCAATAAAGTGGAACACCCCCAAATGGAAAGCAGTGTCAAAAATCAACAAGAAAAACAAAAACACTGTAGTAGAGGGATCGGTTGGCAAGCATACGACTGGGTCGGTTAGCTTTCTTCTTACTAAGATGCGACGGGTAAGATACTAATCTATCTTTAGTATTTTAAATAATTTTCACTTTTACTATGTCTTGAAATTTATATGATTTTAACAACCTAATTATTTATACATTGTAGGAAAAAGAAGCGGGTCATGCATTGCCTTGGAGTAATCATTTTCTGAACAATCATATAACGAAAGTTTCGCGGGAGGCAGTTGCAGCTGGGACAGGGGAGCCGGTGTTTGTTAACTCGAAGTCAAAAAGTGTGTTGGTAAATTTCGTTATCTTTTTAAAATTTCATGTCATTGATTTTCTTTAAAGCGATAATGTCGTATATATCTTTCTAAACTTTCATAAACACGTATATATCCTTTCAAAATTTGATATTACATACATATCCTCCTAGATCCTCTTAAAATTCATATATATCCAAATGGTTATTCTATTATTATTTAATCTTTTAAATATAAATAAAGTGATGGTTATGGCTTAACCTGTAATGATCCTTAAGTATTATAGAACTCAACATCAATAATATTGTTTGTGATTGGAGTTGGGATTTGCTTGTGATAGAACAGATAGAAAACATGGACCTTTAAACAGGGTTCAGCAGCTTCATATTGGGGTTACATTGATATTGGTTTTGATGATTGATCCTTAAATAGACACTTGAGGTTTATTATGTACGTAATATTAAATTTTGAACGGATATATACGTAATAATGAAACTTTAGAAGGATATATACGGAATTATTCCTTTTTTAAATTATTGGAAAAATTGTGATGAATGTTATATTTTTAACAGGAAGAGTATGTTAAGGGTATGAGCGAAAAATATGGGTCGGATCCAAAATCTCATCCAATTGGTGATGTTGAAGTTTGGGGACGAGTTGCGAAAACGGCAAACAAAAGGGGATTCTTGGGAGTTGAGGGGCATCTGATGCTTGTTACGTGGTGACTGGTCAATCGAGTACCAACCATGTATCGTCTTCTATACCGGGGGGTGCGGCATCCGCTAATGAGGTTAGTGTATTACAATTTGTTCCAATACATAGGCTGTACAAACGGGTTATAACGTGGTCGTTTCGGGAAACCACATTGTACTTACTTCTTACATTGATATTCTTTTTAATCAATAAATTAAATTTTGTTATAAAATGTGTTTAATATATGTAGGTGAACTTATTAAAACAACAAATGGAGCAAGAGAAGGAAGAGGCAAAAGCAAGAGAAGAAACACTTCGAAATGAAATAGCAGAGCTTCGTAAACGGGATGAAGAACGTGAAAAGAAAATGATGTATGAGTTTGCTGAATTGAGAAAACTTATGTTGGCACGTGACAATCACCACCCATCTTCCTTTTGAGACACGTAGTTTTATGTGACACGTACATTGTGTTATCAATATTATATGTTTCATTTATGTGACTATGCGTTATTTCGTGGATTAAATACAATTTTATAATATAATTATGTATCGTGTATGAATATAAATAGGTAATTTTATAGTGTATTAATCAAAATAGTGAAAACAAAATTAAAATGAATTATAACTAAATATAAAATATTATATTTCGTAGTTAAACTGTCGGTAAGATTAAATTTGATTAAGAATATAAAAATCTTAAGTGTCTGTAAAGCGTAAGTAATAGTATATTAGAATTGTTGGTAAATCGTAGCCGATTAAATAAACCTGGGTTTAATAAAAAAAACATTTCGTCTGTAAATCGCCGGTATATAAGGTCGGTGATTGGTTGCTACTATTCGTCTATAAAGCGTCGCTGAAATTCGACTGTAAATCGTCGCTGAAATTCGTCTGTAAATTGTTACAAAATTTCGTCTGTAAATCGTAGGTAAAATATGTCTGTAAATCGTCGTTAATCAGTGTCTGTCATTCGTGGATAATACGTTGTTGGTTTTTGTTGCCAATTCGTCGGAGTAAATTTTTACTTGATTTAATATATTATTAATAAAAGATTATAATAACTATTATTTAATATTCGGAAAAAACCTTCAGACACTTTTCAGACGTTTTGTTTCGTCGGAATTAGAAATAAACGGTCGGTAATTTTCGTTGGAAAATTTAGCGACCATGATTTTACTAACGAATTGAAACTGTTGGAAATTCGTCAGAACATGCTATTAGCGACGATTTTTAGACGTTTTTCGCCGTCTGTAATCGCCAGAATCCTAGTAGTGTTAAGTATTACCTAGCCGGTGCTTAACACACCCGCACATCATCATAAATCCCCGCATGATCAAACAACATCGTTAAACATCTTAAATTGCATCATATAGCATCATTAACATCATAGACATCTTTTATATTATGAAAACACATCATATCATCAATAGGCATCGTTTTCTTCTCTAAACATCGCTAATCATCGAACCATCCTTTCTTAATTGGGGTCTAATATCATACATCGCTGTCATAACTACCCCAAACATCATATGCGTGCCCGCAACCGCTAGCGTTCCAAGGTCCCTCGGTACTGGCACCTCGTGCGTGCTCGGCAACTGCTAATTCTCGTAGTCTGTCCGCATGCACTAGCATAAGTTTACTATGCGTGCCCGACAAGTCTAGTACCGATCAGGGGCGACTTCCTAGCTTACTTAGACCCCCATGGTCTGTCCACTATAGCTACTCCGACGAAAGTTGTTTAGGTAAAAGTACAACCGGTGCCCCTATCAGTAGGCCCTCCTTGGTGTTATGCGCGTAATAATAATTTTCGTGTAAATAGTAACAATTGTATGAAACATCATTAATTACTCATTAATAAAAGTATTTTGTCACTTATCTATTTAATAGCAATTGATTTATTTTAATTAGGGTTTACGATTAGTTCTCATACAAAAAATAGTTTTTGTTTAAACCCCTTTTGTACGTCAATGTTAAATAACTTTTCACTCATATATATAATTATTTTGAAGGCAAGCATGTGATTGTTAACTCGAACTTCTGTGATTATAGTAAGTTGATTAACATGTTATTGTTTCGTGCCCTTGACGATGATGACGAGTAAGATTGAAAGCTAGCTAGGTTAATTAAAGTACACGTACAATGATTGAAGTATGTATGATGTCATGGATAAGTAAAAGCTTTTGTTTGTGTACTTGACGGGGAATATGATCGATGCATGTAAGAATATGGACGTAGCTAGTTCACCCATGCCTAGCAAGTTAGCTAAATAATGCATGCAATGCCTTTAACTAACAAACGTGTTCTAGTAATATACGTTATCACGTACGTACGTACTTATAATATATATATGGGTCGTGAAAATGGATCAACGTATGGGTCGTGAAAATGGAACAATAAGTGAGAGCGAGATGCATATAAGACGATCGATTAATTTAAAGAGTATAATTTTCTCGCTAATTTAATTAGTATAGGTTTTGTAATTTAACACATTTCTATATTATGTATATATTAGTTTAAAAAATATAGGGTAATGTAAAAATGTCAAAATTATCCTTAAATAATTAAGGATAAGTTTGATTAGTTTAAAACTACTCATTAATAACTGTTTAATTTCTATTTATGACTTTTTTTAATGTTTATTTTTTCGACCTTGACTATAAATATTTTTTACGTAGTATTTCTATTACATAATACAAAAATATTTAAAACTTAAGTTAAAAAAGAAAGATTTAAAAAAAAAGTAAAAAATATTTTTAAAATAGAGGAATCATATATTATTTGAGAATGTGAGGTCACCTATTAAGAATTGTTGAAACTTAACTTCCGACCAATTCTCATAAGCCACTTTAAATTTCAAGAATATTAATCTTATACTCTAATTAAAAGAAAAGGGTTTCTCTCTCTTTCTAAAAATTCTCCACCAATCACAACCTTTAATTTTAGAAAAAAAAATAAAAAAAAATAAAAAAATGATGTCATAAATGCCAAAAATCCTTAAGGAATTGGAAGGGGACATTGTGAAAATTGTGAGGGGTTTTTATAAAATATGTTAGAGGCTTTTATGAAATTATGAGGGGATTTTATAAAACTTGTATATTAATATAATTAATTATAGGTTGTTTATAAAATATGTTTAATAACTTATTATATAATTTGTTTAGAGAAATAATAATTATATATTTGCGACCGTCTCATTTTTATCTACGTTTTGGTACAAATTTTATTGTAATATGACACTTTTTTTAAAGTGGTATATTTTTAATTGTTTGTTATCCATTAATAGTAGTGGGTAGGTTATTCATAAAACAATTTATATCTTTTTTATATTTATTCTATCTACGTATCATAGTCGATATAATAACTGATTCCTCGGTCTTTCGATAAAAAATATTAAAATGATTTTTTTAAAATTTCGTTTTATTTAAGATAAATTTATATAAAATAGATAACATTTAAAACAGACAAATGTGTATCAATCAATATAAAAATTTAATGAATCATATATATAAGCAACTATTAAAAATAAAACTATTAAAAGAAAAGGGTTACTTACATCATCAACCCTTTCCCTAAAAAATCTCCACCAATCATAACCATTGATTTAAAAAAATTTAAAGTAAATAAAAAATATATTAGTTATTACGTCACATTCCATCAAATCCCTTAATAGAATTTTTTTTATAACAAACTTCTATGTGTTTGTTAATTTTGGATAAGATAATAATATATATTTGAATTAATCGTGGATAAGATAATAATATATATATATATTTAAATTTGAATTGAATATATATTTCTAATTGACGTGTATTTAATTGGTTTAAAATTACTTTACTTTGTTAGGTAAGGAAGTTACTTTTAAAATTAAATTTAAAAAATTTTAAAATATGATTTAAATGGAATAATAATTGATAGATTAAGTTTGAAAATATAAACAAAAAGGAAATGGAAGTAGGCTATGAGATATACATGGATAATATAACAACAATTTGAATTTGAATTTAATTGAAAATTCAACCACGGGCCTGTAATTTACGATATTGTTTAAATGTTTATACGGGCGTGAGTTTACAAATTCGTTGATTTTGTGTGCAATTCATTTAGTAAACGCGAGGTAGTGGGTTCACAAATCAACTGTGAAAGATATCTTTGATATCTTTTGATATCAAAAAAGGAAAAAACAACATTCAGTAGATTCAAAAAAAATCGTGAATTGAGGCAACAATTATAAAAGTATGAAAAATACCCAAGTTAGATATGTCATTAGCCCATTTCAAATTAAATAGCTTAGTTTGTGTTTGCGTTAAATTACTAATAAAACCATGAATGTTGTTTATAAAGAGTATCTACAAAAAGTATTATGATAATCTTATGTATATCAAATTTCTGTAATGTTTATTATTTCTTACGAGATTTTATATTCATATATATATGTTTTCTAATTTTTAAACGTGTTAATATTTTTAAAATTATATAAATTTAAAATTATCTTATATCATCCCCGTGATACACGGGTCGCTTATAAACAACATCAACAATAATATAATAGTTATGGTTTTACAATATCGGGATAAAGCTCCATCACGAGAAACACATTAATATTATACTAAAACTTTTAGACGTATAAGTTAACTTTATATTTCTTAAAAAGAGTATTTATAAGAAGTACTAAAAAGACACGTTTTCACTCATGGACAACATATGTGACAGTTTATTGAATGAAGAGTAAAAAGAGATTAAATGTTTTAATTTGCGATGATTAAGGAAACCCTACAAATAAAACTTTGAATGTTGTTTATAAAGAGGTTTTAAAGAAAATCTAATGGTTTCAAAATTTTGTAATGATTATTCATTTATTACGAGATTTTATATTCATATCTATGTTTTGTAATTATTTTTACTATACGTCTTAATACTCTTTAAAACTATATAAATTTAAAATTGACTTATATCATCCCGTGTTGATACACAAGTCTCTTAGCTAGTTTTATTAATAACAAAAGCTAGCAAGTCGCTACAACAACAAAACAAAGAGACGAACAAAAGTCAATTATAAAGGAATTTCAATAAGAGAGAAGGGATGCAGAGTTGCCCAACAACAAAACTTCCTACCCAGCTTCCCCTTGCATTTAACCATATAAACGACAGTACTTTGGATTGCCCCAATAGATCATTTGACTTGAAAATTGCTTCCAATTCCTCTCTAACCATAAATTCCAGCATATATATCGAAACTAATATAGTTTCAAATGTCATCAGAAGATTGCATTTTAAACCCAATAAAAATCCCTAATCAAACAAGTCCAATACATAGGATAAATTTGCTATATGTAGCCACCCCCGTTTCGAGAGTCATGAAAAACTCGGCACGCAGTTCACAAACATATATACGATTCTCCTATTTGAGATCCTTCTTACATAATATAATAGTGATACCTCAGCAAACAATTAAGATCGGATTAAGTTTGGAGCCTTTCTCTTCTCAACCTCCAAATTAATAGAAATATTTATTTTTAGCAAATCCGATTTAAACCGCAAGGTTTTACGACCTTTAGCAACACTAATAATCAAGTATATCGTCTAATTAAGGCAATTAATCTTAACGAGGAGCTAGACAATCAACAAACCAATAATTTTCAAAGTCCACCTCCAGTTTCCATGTTGATTCCGTTGAAATAAAGTTCAGTAATTACTCTCTTAGCATCGACATCAAGATCTCAGGAAAAAACCTTTATGATATGTTTTGAATTAGAAATAATTTATTAAATATCGAACAATAGTAAAATTGGTTATTGTTAGATGACATATATACTTTTTTTTAAAATCAATCGACGTTAACAAAATAACATATAAATTTGCTCTTCTCCCAACATCTCATGACAACAAGATATCCAAATCATGTTTTATTTGTCAGTCTAAAATCTAGATTACATAGCACGTGTTCTCACGTTAGGAACAGCTACCTTATTGTTCTGTACGTACAATATATATATATATATATATATATATATATATATATTACACACAACGATAATCTGTTGGTGTCAATTTGACTAATCATGCATGATCTCGTTTTTAACTTGTTGAATAGCATGCAGAATTTTTTTTAAAAGATTGGTATTAATTTTCCGGTTATTAATAATCTATCAAAGCTTTTAATTAAAATTAATGTAATTACATCTAACTATATATGTTTACACATTGGCAAAATTTCTAATGAGTCTGTTTTTAACGTAATTAATGACTTATTAATATATAAGGGTATTTTGGTAATTTATATATTTACCCAATCGTGAATTGCATCCGGGTGAGCCGTTATTAATTTGCAAAATTTGATTTTTCCGAAATAACCCTCATTAATGCGTCAATTATGAGCCATTAATAAGTCACTAATGAAGCATTATTACTAGCATGCTGTTATGGTGTTCTGTGCTCTGTTGATTGGTCACTGGCGGTATATGCTTTCTCAAGACGATGCTGCGTTTTCTCGTTAAGATCCCAATAGGGATAGGAGTTGATCTATAGGAGAGTTTTTAATTCTGTTGTTTATGCGATGTGGTTGGGTTGAGATTGTTACCGTGAGATTGTACTTAGTTTTCTAATGTATGAAAGACTTTTTGATGTTCAAAAAAAAAAAACTAATGAAGCATTATTGAGCCGCCAAAATTTCTTAGCCATTGATTAACCTTTAATCAAAGGCTAAGATTGGTTCTCATACGATAAACAGTTCTTGAACCCTCCCCTATACATATAGGCTACGGATAAGTATTTTTACAATTTATAAGCTACGAGTTACGATATGAGTCCTTATGCAGTTGATTTTACTAGTCTGTATTTTGGTAAATGTATGTATGAACATACTTGATATATAGTTTAGGTTGAAGTTTTGTAATGTTTGAGTTGTTTAAGTTATTTAGGACCCAACTTATGAAAATTAAACTCTGTATGTAGTTTGTTAGATTTTGTGATTATTTATGAAGAGACATCTGACTTTTTGAGTTCAGTTTGATATATGAAATGCATTTTGAATTTTGATTATTTAGAATGTATTTTGGTCATTTTAGGATACATCTTCATCTTTTTATACTTATTTCTGCTAGTTGCGTCTTTATTTTTCATTTTGACGCACTTGCATTTTTATAGAACCATTTGCATTTTTCAGTTGTATTTAAAAAAAATATATGTCAAGTCTTGAATTAAAAAAAAAAAAAAAAAAGATAAAACCTAATATAAGTTATTTTCAAAAAAACCCAAAGATGATCAAGTTATGGTTGATTGAATTTATGGTAAAACTAGTGGAAACTTTTCAACTAAATCCTGCTCTCGTTTTCTATCTTAATAAAAAGATCAAGTTATGGTTGATTGAAATTTTGATGGGTATTTATTTAACTATTTAAGAAAAAAGGAAGCCCGGACCCTGAGATTGGTTTTCTTTTTTACAACTTTCAATTTCGCCCTTTGTTCTTTGAGTTCTCTATATAAGCAGAGTTCTTCTTTTTCTTCTTATCAACTGTAATTTTGTGAGATTTAAACTCAAAACTAATTAATAATTAGTGGAGTAGCCCAATCACTACAAGAAAATTAACTTTTGGACACAGACATTTTCAGCGAGGACACGTTGTCGTCGCCAATTGCCGCTACAAGACAAAACACAGTCGCTTTTAAACCTTGGAAAGGGAAATGGCAGGTTAATACTTTCTGCGAGGACAATGTCCTCGCTAAAAGTATTTTACATTATATTTTGACTTTTTCTCGGTCTTAAAACATCATTACGCGGTAGAAATTCGCGTCATTTATTTTTCGCAGCCTTTGACGACGACATAGTCCTCGCGAAAACGTTTTTAATTTTTAATTTTATCTTTTTTTAATTTCTACTGCAGCTATTAAATGTTTGTCGTTTAGTACCCTTCAGCGAGGACTCGAGTCCTCGCCGAAAGCTCCACCGTAAAAAACCCTACGCATCTCTTTCACCAAGCGGAGCCTCTCCCCTTTCCTCTCGATTTTTCGACTTTAACCCCTTATTTTAGAGATTATAATGTGCTCCTAAGGCTTGTAGGTGGTACATCTTTCATTTACTTGTCAAAAAGTCCATGAAAAAGCACTTTTTCGCGACCACAAAGTGGTCGCTAGAAGAAATTAATTTAATTTTGATTTATTTTTAATATTGAGTTTTAGCGTCGACTTGTCGTCGGTAACTTTTCGCGACGACTTTTTGTCGATGACTTGTCCTCACCAAAGGTTTTCTGCGACGACTTCAGTACTTTTCGCCAGAACATTTGTCATCTCTGAAAGTATTTTTTTTCCTGTAGTGAACACTCTTACTAAGCACATTCCAAAGTCACCCTTCGTCCGATGTGAACACTACTCAATACCCCCCCTCACGTGTGACGTGCTTTTTTACGTGCTTAACACGTAGATACTTATAAGTTATGAGGAGTCCGTGTGACATTTGATCAACTACGTGTAAACTTTACTCTGATACATGTAAGTTTGTGGGGTTTCAACTCAAAACCAATTGGTACCATAAGTGGAGTAACCCATCACATTTATTAAGCAAATTACAAAGTTAATTTTTGTCCAATATAAAACATTACTTAACATCGACGTACAAAAGTTATAAACCCTAATCCAAGCAAAACCAAATTTCCATCGGTCGTAAGTGTTAATGGGACTACGGTAACCCTCTTTCTTGCTTTGATATATGAAATCGTGGGCTTGTAGATTTCTTTTTTATGTAACAGGTTTTTCATTGTGGAATATATACACAAATTTTATTTATTCCAATAATTTTGAGGGGGCAAATTAAATTACCCATATATCTGCAATATATAAAAATGTTCACAAGAAAATTTAAAATGACAGGGAATACCGGCCACTACCTCCTTTCTATTTTCTAATTAATCTCTTCGCAATAAAAAGTTGGGTATGAATGTTGAAGTTTGGACTTTGGAGGCTTTTTTCTTGTTTTTTTTTTCTTTCAAAATATAGATCTTTATAGTAAATTGGGTTAAGTATATTTTTATTGAATTTTGTAACCATACTTCTAAAGGTTATGGATAAATATAAAATAAATTAATTTTTAGTTTTTAAAAATGGTAATCTTGTTTTTAGTATGGAATATGAAAACTAATAAAAAAGTAATCATAAAATATATGAAAAGTTAATTATGAAGACATGAATTATGATTTCCTTTTCTAAAAAGTAAAATTATCTTTTTTTATTTATCGTCCATAATTATGTCACGTATCATAATTCGCAGAAAAATAAGCTGGTCTTACAAGAACCTAGCTAACTGCATCAACAATTAAATAAAAAATATAAAAAAGTGATTTTTATGTGTTAAAATATAAATTAATTGTAGTTTCCGAAACACGTGATAACATAAAAAATCAATAAAAATCGTTAATTCCATCTTTATAACTTAAAAGCAAATCTTAACAAAATCTATTTAATTAGTGTGAAACTCTTAATTTATGTGACACTTCCTTTCACATGTGTAGACTTAAAACAATAATCATTATATTATGTAAGTGTTAAAAAGTTATATTTATTTAATTAATATATGTTTGCATTTAGAATATCAAATTTGATGGACAAATAATGGAAACTAATTACCGGTACAAATACAAGTAAGTAGAAGTCAAAAGCCTCATCACCATTTTGTTTTTTCATAATGTATAAAAAGAGGCAACTCGATCTTCCAAGAAGAAGTCAAAAACTAACAATTAGGGCAAAACTAAATTAGGACACATATTAGTATATGACAATAGCAAGAAAAAATAACCACTTATAATAATATGTACGCAACTGGTCAACTAATTAATTAATACAAAAGGAACACATTATCTAAGCCAGTTTAAGCATTCATCAAAACAATCTCATTTCAAACTTGCACTTATAGTTTTAAGATCTCAAAAGATCTCCAGGTAAAGCGTAAAGACTTTCACCTTACAAATAGCATGGGATTAAATCTCTATATATGCCTTTATAAATTCTGACGTGCCTTTCTACTATGAGATATGTAACTAACTTTTGTATTTTTTTGGGAATTCATTAATTTCTTGAAAAAGCAACAAATAAGCTACTGTCTCTAGGTTCTCTGGTGAGACAGAAACAAAGTATTGACTTCAGTAACTTATGAGGTGTTATGGATTATCTATTCTAAATGATATAAAAATTGGTAATAACATACTAGTTTATGTTTTTGTGATAATAAGGCATCAATTCATATAGCTACCAACCATGTTATATATGAATGTACTAAACAAAAAGAAAATGGTATGATATTCATTTTGTTCCAGAAAAGGTTAATGCAGAATTCTAAAACTACACAAAAATTAGTTTGCTCAATAACCAGCTTACTGTTTTACCAAAATTCTAACTAAAGCCCAACATTCTTTTTTGTGCAAAAAACTAAACTTATTTGACATGTTCCAAGTTAAGTTTGAGGGAGGGTGTTAATATATATATAGACAAAAGTTCAAACGAGAAATGTTTTTCGTACGAGAACTGCGAGAATTGTTTTTAACGTCATTAATGACTCATTAATAGAAGTATTTTGGTAATTTATATATTTACCTAATCGTGAATTGCACCGAGTGAGCCGTCATTAATTCGCGAGACTTGATTTTCCCGAAATAAGCCTATTAATGCGTCATTAATGAAGTATTAATGAGTTGTCAAAAGATCTTAGCCATTAATTAATTTTAATCGAGGGCTAAGATTGGTTCTCGCAGTTATCGTACAGTAACAGTTCTCGTTTGAACCCTCCCATATATATACATACATATATATTATTTTATATGTTTACTCCTAATAGGTGAAGGTGTGACATGTAAATATGTCTCTCAAGTTTAGTAACAAGATCAAGTCCTTCAGTTAGTCGAAATCAAAGGTAATTGAAGGGATTGCTTGGTATGACAACTCATCTCTCATACAATGACATCTCTCCTCTTAATAGAAGCTAACAAGTTAATAAATGACCACTCATTTAAATTAGAGGATGCACAAAAACATTCTCATTTGTCCTCTTTGCTCATTCTAATACACACCAGTCCATATGACTATATCAATCTCTAATAGAGAGAGGAAAAATAGTTTATGTACTTAACCAGTATTTTAATTTGTTAGAGTAGTTCTTTTAATATGTTTATATACTATTGATTTAAAAACTAAATATCTATTTATATATTTTTAGGTGTACTTTTTAGTCGTATGACTTGTGTTTCTTGTTTAACCGAATGTTATTTATATAAAAAAAATATTTTTAATATTAATTTTAGTTCAAATATGATTTATTGGTGTATGGATTTTAGATAAGAAAAGGGTATATAATATGCATGAGGAGAGGAGGATGGGGCTGTTAACGTCCATTTTGTACTTATCTGAATGGAGGAGCACCATACATACATTTGTAGTTTTTAAATTTATTTTTAAATATTATTTTTGGTAGTTGTACTATAAATAGCACGTGCGCCACCCGCGTCCACACATACGTTTTCAGACTACAACGTCTTTGACTTAAAAAGTATAGATTGTGCGACTATTTGAAACTCATTTTTAGTATAAGTTAATTATGGAACACGTGTGTAACCTGTTTAAAAATTATAACCGATTAATTTCATATGTTTGTTATATGAGAGAAGTAAATCTAAATAATAGTATTCAAAAATCATTTTGAAGGTGTTTGCTCTGGAGAAGAGTATTTTATTAAACTAACCTTAGGGCCTGTTTACTTTTTCTTGTTATTAAGTGTTGTCTGGATTAAATGTCTGTCTGGAAAAATAAGGTCTGTATGGAATAAGTAGTAGTGTTGTTTGTTTTATGTCTTAAATAAACTGTCTGAATAAGAAAAAGATTAAAATCATGAGCTTAATGTAGAAAGTATCATACTCATAACTTATTGTGTTAAGTCGTCTTTCTGGATTAAGTAATAAACAAACAATACGATTATAACTTACCAGAATAAGTTTTTTCCCCATTAAGTTAATTAAGTCAAAAGTAAACACCACCTTAGTGTATTAATAAAATGATTTTACCTTCTAAAAAGGGTAATTCCTAAAGACGAGGGTCATGATCAATGTTATTGACAAGTTTTTATGTTGTAGATGATTATATTTTGCAGTTAAAAATACTAATTGGTCATAAAGTATCCCTATTTGAAGTTTAATCATATATTAACCTTTAATCACGACCCCTAATTAAAACTTTATTTTTATTTTTAAAATTTATCTATTTTGTATAAAATCATGCTTACTTATTCTCTCTTCCTTTTTTTTTCTTTTCAGTTGATACACATGGACTTATAGTCACGTCCTATGTTATGTCTTTCGCCAAACGTGATATATTTGCATATAAAAATTTTGTCGTGAAAAGTTACTTTTTGATAAATTAATATTCATCACCTTAGATGATTGGAATTAATTAGGGTTTGGTAGTTTTTAAATTTGTAATACTAAAAAGGTAATTTAACTATTCAGTTTTGTTAAAAAAACGTTTATAAGTTTGTTACTTTTTCTTAATAAAAAATTCCAATTACGTAACTAACTAACTACGCAATGTATGTATGATTATATTATAATCATTAAAGCAGAAGTAGGAACCCACAATTCCAATTCATTAAAATCACGTGGGAAGTCGATAGTCAAAATGGCACCACGTACGCACACAGCCGGTTTCTTGTATGGGCGTTGTGAATCACGTGGATTTAATTTCGTTCCACTTTGTAACATTTTATACAAATATCCATCGGCATTGAAATATAGTAAAATAGAAAGAAAAAAAACATTACATTTTTATTAAAAAGTATACGTTATTTTCGAACCACAAGATCACCTTATTGACATGTAATTTGTAGTCAATTATTATTATTTATTAAAAATATACTGATTATTATATTAGTTTGCAAATTAGTTTTATTTGACATTGTATAAATATATAAAGCTTTAACTTAAGCAAATATCATAACAACAATATAGTTAATGAAATTGAGATGATGTGTATAAAAACTGTCTGGTTAATCAATAATACCCTTAAATATGTGGATAGGATAATCTGATAGTAGACATATAGTGAAAGGAGTATAAAATTATTATTGTTATGTATATCAGATTAGTGTCATCCCATAAAAATATTTAAAGTTTTAAAAGAAAACATCATATAAGCAATTACCCATTTACCATCTTACTTTTGTGAATCTGAAGTGGGCTAAAAAGATTGTAATTATTGGGCTTATAACTTTGTACTTGATATTTTAGAGTAAGGACCAAGCTTTTGGGCTCTATCTCTCTAAGCGAACTTTATAGTTTAAATGTTGAACTGGTTTTAAGTAAATTACAGTAATAGTCCTTCTAGTTGCGGCAAATAGATGCAGTTTTTCTTGATTTTTGATTGGACACTACAACCAGTCCCTTAACGGTTAAGGCCTTAGAGGACGTTCGGTTCACATCAATTGAGAGAAACAAGGTATATCAAGCCCACACGCTCCGTTGGGTGATATTCAAAAAATCATATTTTTAGTAATTTAATTTATAGAAATATAATATATAAGATGGTTGTTCAAAGTTAGAATGCATAGAAAAAACTTAGGTTAACATGCATCCACTGTATTTGTTGATTGCATTACGTACATGTTGTTACCTTAGCTGGTAATGTTATAAGATCAAAAGTAACATATACAAACTGAAGGGTAAAAAGTAAAAATTTATTAAGTGTTGAATTGAAATATTTAAATAATGTATAACAATAATTTGACCCTTAAACTTAAAGTGGGAGAGAAAAGCTAAAGACTATTAATTTGTAAATAATAGTAAATAGTTGTATTAGATCAAATGTAATTTATATAAAGTTAATTTAGAGTTAAAATTGAAAATTAATATGAATTGTGATTTATTTAAAAAGTAAAAATTTATTAAGTGTTGAATTGAAATATTTAAATAATAATTTGTAAATATTAAGGGTGTATAATAATAAAAATAAATTTAAGGGTTAAAATTGAAAATTGGTTAAGGATGTATAATAAAAATAAATAAACTTGAGGGCTAAAATTAAAATTTGTGACGAATAGTTATTTTTGGTGGAGAATTGATTATATAGATAATTAGGTGAATTGGAATTAAAAATATTTCTAAATTGTAAGAGATGTTTGTTTTACGGAATTAATAAAATGGAATTTGACTATCCAATAAATTCTTTAAATTAAGGAATTGAGAAATTCTTCATAAAATTGATGAAAATTTTCCAAATTCTTAAGAAATATTAAAACATAATTGTTGTCTTTTACCTCACCCGCATTCACACCCACTCTACCACACCCTACCGCACCTCTACCCTCACCCAACCCGACCCCACCCCCACCTTACTGCTAGGGGTGTTCAAAATAATCCGAATAAGAACTTCCGAATCAATTATCCGAAAATCCGAACCGAAATTTCAGATACCCGAAATTCGGATATCCGAATTTTCGGATTCGGATTCGGATTCGGATAGTGTTTTCTTGAAGTTCTGGATATTTCGGATATCCGATATCCGAAATTTTTTTATTTTTTATTTTTTTTAATTTTTTATATTGCTTATTTATTGAGTTTTCTTAACATATATAGTTTTATATACATGTATTTTTTTTTAAACATACTTGAGCTATTTTTGGTGATTAAAGCTTTAAATATAGTTATATAATAATTATATATTTTTTAAAATTATATAAAAAATGTATTTTTTTTAAATTATCGGATATTTCGGATATCCGATATCCGAATCCGAAATTTCAGATAACCGAATTTCGGATATCTCAATTTTCGGATACTGAAATCCACTATCCGAAAATTCCGGATATCCGAAAATCCGGATATTCGAAAATAAACACCCCTACTTACCGCTACCCCCATTCCTTTCCAACTCCATTCTTATTCACCCCATCCCACCCTTAATCCCTACCCCTGCCTTATCCTATGGTTGGGTGAGTTGGGTGTGTAGACAGGGGTAAGGTGGAAAAGTAAGGTAAAGTAGACATGGGGTATAGACGTATAGTAGATAGGTAGGGTGGGGCAGAGGTGAATTGTGGATACTAGGCTAAAGTATGGTAAGATGAGGTAGATAGGGTATTGTAGGAGTAGATTGTAGGGGGCAGTTGATAGTATAATTTATTTTGATATATGAATTAATTTTTTTTATTAGATTCTTATTCCAGTCTATATTAACCAAACAAGATATAGTTTTACACGAATTTCAATTTGAGTGTGTTGGAACCTAGAGGGGGGGGGGGGGTGAATAGGTTATTTCACTTAGTTTACCAAATTTTCACAAATAAAAATTTGTAAGTTGTGTTAAAAATATTTTTCTTGAAGTTTATAACACAACAAATATATATACTTGAAATAAAGAGAGTAAGGGTAGAGAGATATCACCAATTAGTAGACAAGAGATTTATAGTGGTTCATGCAAGTGTTAACAAACTTGCACTACATCCACTCCTTGGCCTCACCCACCAAGAGTTTGCTCCACTAGCTTCTCTCTTTAAAGGTAGAGATAAACCTTTTACACTTCTCTTTTTCACTTGCAAGAATTAACACTTCAAACTTGCAAGTAAGGTAAAGATAACCTTGCTTCACTCTAATTCTATAGGCTAGAATTGATCCTTACTTCTCTCTAATTCTAAAGGCTAGAGATTATCCTTACTTCACTCTAATTTGAAAGGATAGAGTTGATCCTTACACTATTACAAAATATATAGAAAGATAATGTAGTGTTTAAGCTTTGAAAGCTTTGCTTTTGCTTGATTCTTGATCTTGAATGATAGATGAATTATCAAAGAATATGAGCTCACAAGATAAGAATATATGTTATGTGTTTTTGCTTGTGCAAGAAATACTAAAAAATGAGGTTTGAGTTGGTTTAAATAAGGAAAAAGGTGAAAGTCCAAAAGCTGTCCAGTACCCTCACGGTCGACCGTGGCTAAAACCGTGAGGAACCTGAATTTTCTTGTTCTTTGCAATATAGACGTTGGACTTTATTTAAAACCACACTCAATTCATTTTTACCATAAAAATCAACTGAAAAGTATATGTTCAAAAGGTTGGTTGATCCCATTTTTTTTAAAGTTTGAATTTAAACACATATATGGAAGTTTGGAAACCAATACACAAAGCATGTTGGAATTTTACCCCTTTGGGAGATTCCTTTGCTAATTATGGTGGTGTATTGTTTCAAAGTAGGATTGTGTTTGTTATTTGCTTAAAATAGGAAGTCTTAGATTTAATCAACCAACACAATTGAGTTTTATAAAATCTTTGTCATTTTTATAAAGTTTTTATAAAAATAATTTTATAAAAACATAAACTAATTTAATTATTTTATTTGTAAGCTCATATAATTCGAACTCTTGTTTGTAGATATCTTCGTCATCGGTTTTGAAGATATCATCTTCACTTGTTAAGTACGAGTTCGGTTGACTTGAAGAAGAACAACATTTAAGAGTTGTGAGCTGAGCAGCGACGGTTGATTCACGGTCGACCGTGGTATCGACCGTGAATGTTGATTTATCTTGATTTCTTCTTTTCTTGTTGAATTGAAGTCTTTTACTTGTTTGTACTTCACTTGATCATCAATTTGAGGCCTGTTAATTTTCTTTAAGAATATAGATATGAACATATGAATAATTTTGATAAGCAATAGTATCACATGTGTATATTTTTATCATCATCAAAACAAGGAGTGCACTTTTAAATGTATGACCATGTATGCACCAACAGAGTGGATTAAAATTCCTATAAATTTCAATTTTTTGGTCAAAATCCAATTCATTCATATTCATTACACGAACCAAACGGACCTTTAATTTTTTTTCGAAAAAAGAATGAAGATAGTGTTTGACATGTATGAAGAGAAAATCAGATAGAATAAGTTATTATGGTATATTTAAAATAAAAATGAATGCTAAGCAAAAAAACTTATATTGACAACATAAGATATAATGAACTTTACACCCAACTTTATAGGGGTAGTTAATATTTGGGTATGATTCATAAAAACTGAAACTCGAACCTAACAAAATTCAAATAATCCAATATGAATTGGTCTTTTTGGTTTTTAAATCGATTTTGAAGTCGATTTGAAAGTCTATATTAGTTTTCAAACTGAACTTCAAATCTAGAAAAATGTTTATCACCCTAATCAAAATTCCAATATATATGTTCCTGTGTGTATATATATGTGAGAAATGTTCAATATAGTCCATACTTATTGCATAGTCCTGAGGGACTAATCTTAGCCCTTGGATCAGCCCCATCAATGGTCCAGATTGAATTTTAAAAATTTGGGCGGAGTGACATTTTCGTAATTAACATGTAATGATTTTACTATCACATGTGATTGTATAGTGAATCACATGTGATTAAATATTAAAATTTAGGTCTATGTTTTTTATATAGACTATATTGAACACAAATAAATCTATTTCTATTTTATATTTCTCTTATCCAATTAACGAAATTGCTCAAAGATTCTATAAATCTTTACCGAACTCATTTTTGGAAGTCTAGAGTGGATTAGATATTCTTAATATTAGGTTCATCTCAAAACTATCCAATTAAATACGGTTGGAACATTAAAAATTGTTATAAATCTATGTTCGAACTCAAAAAATTAAATTCACATTGATTTTATTAGGAGTAAATTTGAATTCAAAACGAGTTTCAAATTGGGGTTGAAAATTATCAAACCCGAACAATTCGATTCGAAAGACTCAACAAAACTCAAATATCGAATTAGTGAATAACTCTAATTACTTTTTTATACAAACTTTAACTCTAATAGTGACTTTACAAACAAAATTGGCCTATCTTATGAACATATGATTTTTAATCACTTATGTGACATAGATAGTAGGGTTAAAGTCACTGTAGACAAATATATTTTTCCTCATGTTCTATTCTGGCACGTCAACTTTTTTTTATACACATGCCCATTTAACTTGTAAAAACGTGTTATTATACCTATTTTGTTGATTTTGATCTGCAATAGCAGATCATCTTTTCCCTCAAATTTTTTCACTTCGAAATTGAAACTTTAAAGGCCAAATTCTCCATGTATAATTAGCGAAATGAAATGATTATTGACTCTATGGAAAAGGTAATCGAGTTGTCTATGAACTAATACAAAAAAAAGAATAAAAACGAGTTTAAAATGTGTCAAATCATCAAAACACCGTAAGGGTGTTGAATAGGGTCACTATCGACTTTAATTAGCAATTTCTTAGCCTACATTTGATGGTTTTTCATGAATTTGGTGTCCTTTAAAAGGTAAAAATAAAAAGAATTACGTAAAATGATCAAGAATCGAGCAATAAAAACTTCTTTTTTTGGCCCTGTTTCGAACCAAAATCCACAAAAAAGTCGAGACTTTGACTTCGAAATTCTCCATGAATACTTGACGAAAATTCATGAAATTGGTTTCATATGAAAGGTATAATGATGATTTACAAGATTCTATAAAAAAAAATCACGCACAACGATCAGGAATCGACAAAAAAAATGCAAAAAACTGGCTGAAACCGGGTGAACAGGTTGCAGGTCGCGAAATGGACATATCGACACGTATTTTGTAAGTTAAATGGCTAGATGTGTAAACAAATATTAATGTGTTATATCGAAACAAGGCGAAAAACACGTTTATCTACAGTGATTTTTAAGATTAGAAATAAAGACCATTTCCTAGTAATAATGTATGACATACGAAAGGCCCAGTGGGACCTAATGCTAGTCGGGCCTATGGCAAACCCAAAAGAGGCCCAATTGTGTTATTAACTAGTGGATATCCTACCCACGCTTCGCGTCGGGAAATAATTACTTTTTAATCCAGTTTGATTAGATTATTTATGTACTATTATTTACTAAAAAACCCAAAAAAAATAATTTTAAACCACGTACGCATAAATGGTAAATTGAATTTAGATATGAAACTTAAAACAATTGAATCACTTCAATTTTATAGAAGTAATTTAGCTTTCGTGTATCTTAAAACTGCGTGAATATTTAAACAATGAGAGCTATTTCATTACTAACAAATGTGATTTGGATTCTATCGAATGACAAGTACTCGTATAACCAAAAAACTACATAAACTTAACTTAAAAAATAAAATCTACACCCTAAGGCCGTATTATATCCAACGTCTAAGACCCCCAACTTATCTGGAAATATATATGAAAAGAACTCAAAAATTTATATGGATTATTGGATTATTGGAAAACTGAAGTTGGCAAAGATAAAAAGTAGATCTAGATGATGGAGAACAATTTCGAGATAAATATATGTCGTATGTATTTTTGTTGTACAAGTTAATTTTTATCATTGGAAGAATTTATGTTATACATTGTATTAGCTTAAGAAATAACTATGTAACTTTTTCTATGTTTGTTGATGTTTATTTTTTTTTTCTCGTCCACTTTTTTAATTATAACCTTTGTGTTAATATAATGAGTTAGAAGATGAGTAAAAAAAATATACAACCTCTATTTAGTTATGGATTTCACCACATTTAAAGTTTCATGTATCAAGTTTCTACGAATTGAATGTTCTAGCGTTTTAATTATGAATCGGTTATGAGAGACCAACATTCTCATTATATGATCACCAACAATGATTTAATTAACACGTATTTTGTTAAGTTTTTAATTAAAATTAAAATTCACAATTTAGTAGAGAAAGTAAAATCGACAGTTTTTTAACAAATTTCTAAGATTTAAATCATTTGGAGAAAACTTTGAGGTTTAAATCATACAAAATTCAAAACTTTATGTTAACATCGTTTAGAAAAAAAGTTTGATGATTAAACTAAAATTTAACAAAAACTTTGATGATTAAAACATTATTCACTCTAAAAAATAATAGTCTATACTAATACTATATAATAGAGCATAAAGAGCCCATTAAAAAACCATATATTATAAAAGTTAGGAAAAAAATCGAAATTTGAATAAGCCATGAGTCGAACTAGGGGCTACGTTTTTTCCCCATAATTGTATGGTTATATAATGTTTGACATAGTCGAATCCAAGCGCTGAAGAATAGTCAAACTTCAAAGTCAATGCTAGAATGTGGGTCAAACTTCATGGATCAGAATATAAAGAGGATTGATTTATAACTATCCGAGATCTGATAATAACATGAAGATTAAAAGGATTTGTTAACAAACAAATTTGTTACTTATAAACTTAATTAAATAATTAGAACATTATAGGTCGTAACCGCTCCTAATTGAGTAGAAAACATATATAAAATACAATATTAATAAATAAATTAGACTAGAATAAGTGAAACTAAAAACTGGTTGAAGAAACAATTTTATAAAAATTAATTTTAAAGTGACTAAAAGTCAGTTGATTAATTGAAAAAAAGAATTAAAAATGTCACGCCCAGTGGGACTCGAACCCACAATCGCCTGATTAGAAGTCAGACGCCTTATCCATTAGGCCATGGGCGCTTGTTGTTTTCAGATGCTTAATCTTACTAATATAGATACCTTCATATTTTCATACAATCAACTGGCATTTTCAAACATTCTTACAAATCCCAGAAACAATAATAATTTCTTCTAATATATGCTGATGATGTCAATACCACAAGCACTTGGTACTTTATTCGCATGCATTGATATTTAATAATGATCTCAAGGTGTTTGATAGATTGCCTTACTGAATTTGCTTGCATCATCCCCCACTGGTTGCTGTAACTTTTTCACTTTATTTTCACATCTAACTCATCTCATACCTAAAAGCTATATCTTATTTTGGAAACAAGCATTCTGGTTGGAAAATGATGAAGTCATTGTTTGGTATCCAACAACCAATTAAGTTGTTTGCAGTGCAATTTACTATTTTATATTTGTTTTTTAAAATGAAGATTTTGGATTTAAGTTTGTAGAATAATGTGTTGAAGATCATATATGCCTTGGAACTTCCATGCTTGATGATAATGAAGATGAAAGACACTGATTCCAATTCTTTTTCACACTATAAATTAAGAATTAAAAGTCAATTTTGAGAATACTTTCTTACCAATCTCATTCACATGAGGGGTAAAAGAACAACAAAGGTTTTTTTTTTTTTTTGGTTAAACCATGTGAGGATGTCAGTGTGTATGTATGTGTGGATTGATTATTTTCATTCAGAACTTATGGCTTTTTCTCAAAGATAAAAGATGTGTGTATGTGTTCTCAGGCAACCATGCATGTGCTTTTTCTAAAGATGCTTTTATCATTGTATTTACTACATCACCTCTGCTTTAGTTTACCCTCTGGTCTTATGATCAGGCTAGCTTGCATTCATGTTGATCACCATCAATAACCGCACCAGCACATATTCAAAGATAAAAGATGGATGTCTTATATGTCTAGATTGATTAATTCTTTGTGAATTAGATCCATCTTTCATTGTTTATTATTAACAGCCCACAGTAACATTTAATGACCAATGATAAAACTTGTCATCAATAAATGTCAACTGTGAATCAAGATTCAATTTTTATCATTTTTTACCACATTACAAGGTGATTGGAAGGACCCCAATTGGAAAGATGTGGTTTCTTTAGGTGGGGTTAACTGCAAAATGTTCAGAGTTAGTTGTGGTAACTTTGAATTGGTATTTGCAGAGAGATATGACAGAGTAAAAAGGGAGAGATAGAGAAATGAGAGAAAATGGGCAGACAATCTGAAAAAGATGGTAAGTCTAGTAGTGGAATAGGGGTTATCCAAATAAGGTAAGCAAATTAGGTGTCTCCTATTCACAAGGAAGAACACCCATGAAAGGAAATAACTTGAAAGCAAAAGCCTGTGTAATCAAGGAAAATGGAAGATTGGACCACTTCTTTATAGCCTGTAGCTATTACTACTACACTAAAAGATTACAATCAATTGCCATCTAGTTTGCTGTTTCTTAGAAAAGGTATGAACTCAAGATTTGTAGTTTAGTCACTTTGTATCTACTTTTTTAATTGGGAAAACTTTTCCACTGTTTTATTACTTTGTCCTTTTTTCAAACCCTCCCCCCTTCGAAGATTGATCCGTCCTAATGAGCCATTAGTTAATCTTTTCGTCATTATTCTGGTTGATGTCGGCATCGTTTATATTAGGCTTTAATAAGTGATTTGAGATGTGGAAGTTTACACTTAGATTTTGGTTATTTTAGTGTTTATATTGAAGGTTGTTTGAGTGATTAAATTGATTTAAAAGCTTATAACATTACATGTTGCTATGATAATGTTTTTGTTGATTGAATTGTTGATATAAAAAGATAAGAAAATAGACCCACGTGGTGTAGCATGAGATAGAAAGAAAAAAAAGGTTAGGGTGAGGGGGTGGGGGTGGGGGTGGGTTCATAAAAGTAGTTTTTGATATTGAAGTTGAGAATGGTACAATGTGAAAGTGCAGCCATTATGCATTTAAGGCTTGAACAATATCATTGAATGTTGAGTTATCATGATTTGAGAGGGACAACTAGCAAATGGAAAGCAACAGAGGACTAATAAGTCAAAGGTTCAATTCAAAGGACAGCTTCATTTTTAGCTTCTTAGAATCATGTGTTAATTTGTCCATATATATTGCTAGCTAGCTTCTAAAAACATACCCCAACAGTCTCTTTAAAATGTGTAAGATTTGTAAATAAGGTTTTAGTTCAGTGTTAGGTTTTTAATAAGTTGTGTTAAATATATTTTAGTAAATCTTGTTATTGTTATAATAATAATAATTACTTTAATACTTCGTATATAAACACACATATAGTTGATGTAAATTTTGAACATCTATGGTTATGTGAAATCTTAAACATATAATAAATCCATATATCGATAACAAATCAAACCAAATTCATGAAAATCAGAAGATGAAGAAAGAAAATTGATATAATCATAGATTTGTGTTAATAATTGTTAGCCATTTAGAAAATAAAAAAATGATAATTAGTGGGGAAACTTTTCAAACTAATCTGAAGTTATTTTAAAATAAAAGAATCTAATTGGTAAAATATATTTTAAAATTAATTTGATAATATCATAAGTCTATTCTTTTAATATATATTAAAGAAAAGAGTAAAGATTAAACATTAAAGAACAAATAAAGATTAAAGATCATAGTATAGGGTAAACATATGTAAATACCTTCTCTATGGGTATATAACATATGCATTTCACCCTAAATCAATGAAGATTTCAACATTCCGTATATTGTGTATGTTCTTGTATATTCTTTCATACTAGACTGTACTAAGTTCATAATCCGTATTTTATATTCTACCCTATACTATGATTATTATCATAAGTTCATAACAATAACAAACATTATTGAACATAATTTTTAGAGGCCTATATACATTTGTTAAACTTTAATTAATAGAATGATTACAAAGTTTTAGCAATAACTATTAGTAATTTTTCTCTCATCTAAAAGTAGATAAATATATAGAGTAAATTACTGAAATGGTCATTGTGGTTTAGCCAAAGTATCATTTTTAGTCCTTTATTTGCAAAATTGATATATATGGTCCTTGAGTTTGTCAAATCGTTACAATGTCAGTCCTTTAACTAACTTTCCGTTTAATTAGTCTTAATTTTGTCATTATTCTAGGGTAATGTAGTCATTTCCTTTAAAAACCTTTTTTTTAAAATAAATATTTATCAAATATCTTTACCTTTCCCCTCCCCCACCAACCCTAAAACTCTCAGACTCTCTCTCTCTCTCTCTCTGTTCTCTCTGTCTCTCTCTACGACTCATCACCACCACCACCGTTCGAAGCCACCGCCACCACCACAGTTCAAGAACACCACCACCGATCTCCGGTAAGTCCACCACCACCAACATCTGGGAAGTCCACCACGTACCCTCTCCTATTTTCTTTATCTCTATATAAAACCACTGCCATCACCACCTTCACCGTATCTCTGTGACCCATCATGTCTCTCACCATTTCTCTCATCTCAAGCTTTCTTTCTCTACTCTATTTCTTCTCTCTCCCTCCCTCTCTATAAGACTACCAACACCATCGTGGTTTTGGTTATGTTTGCATTTGAATCTAGGGTTTTGCTTCTAAGATTAGGTTTGTTTGGGTTCCACATAAGTCCGAAATAGGGTTTTGGTTTTGTTTGCAATCGTCGGATGATGGTAATGTGAAGTGGTGTGGGTGAACATCCTCGACGGCCGGCGACTTTCTCGACGGCCAACGACTTCTTTGACGGTCAGTGACTTCCTCGAGTTCCTTTCATAGTGATAACCCTCGATTCCCCTTGAACCTTAATGATTTCAGCAACCAAACCATCAATTTCACTTCAATCTTGGTGATTTCACTTCATTTTTAAGAGAGAGAGAAAGCAGAGAAATGAAAGAGATAAGAGAAAAGCTGATAGAAAGTACATAAATCTTCATTACTGTGAAAAAAATTAATATAGAGTTTAAGAAAATGAATAGTGATAAAAAGACCATAATACCCTTACTAAAAGACAAAGTAAATGTCAATTAAACGCCGTTAGATTAAAGAACTGACATTATGACGAATTGACAAACTCAATGACCAAACACATCAATTTTGCAAATAAAGAACTGAGAATGATACTTTGACTAAATCACAGAGACAAAATCAGTATTTTACTCAAATATATATGATACAATTGTGAGTATTAATTTCTTGATAACGAAATTAATTAGTAAGATTTAATTAGCAAACATATCCATGGCCGGCATAGTTGTATACGATTTGCAAAACTAATCGTTAAAATTTTGAAAGTATTATGCTCAATAATTTTTTCCCAAAAGTGAATTCATTCTAATATATTAACACTATATTTTATAGTGTATAATAATTATGACTGTTATGATATATAAACACATTGGTTATCTTTTTTAACCATATGTTTAAAGATATTATACACTTATTATTATGTATAACAACTAAGTGATATATACAAGTTATCTATTGTGATAGAACTTAATTACACCCCAGTTTAAACTTTTAAGGAGTGATAGATAAATGAAATATAAATCTTTATAACATCGTGCTTTTCCGTAAAGAAACATATAAAGTGTCTTTTATTTAGTTTTAAATCTTTCCAGAGAAAAATCAGAAAATATCATGATAAAAAAAATTCTTTTAAAAATTTTCTTTCCTGTCCAAAAAAAAAAACATAATCAAAGTCAAAATTTCTTCCTAAATCATGTCTTTTCTTACCTATTTTTCACTTGAGAACGCATTTTTGGAGAGAAATAAACCCATATTCTGTGCCATGATACTTTGAATATATAACATCATCGAATTAAATGAATAAAAATATGACGAGTCATAACATTTTACGTAATGATAATAAATATTTTTAAGAAATTATATAACCATACAATTTGAAGGAAAAAAACAGGGTAAGAATAAATAGTTACTTAAGCACATATTAACACAATTTGGTTGTAGTTCAGTTGGTTAGCATGCTGGTTTTCAAGTTGGAGGTCGTACGTTCGACTCCCACTCCTTTTTTTACAATCAAACTTTTTTAACGAAGGTTTTGAATTTTGACCATTAACCACGTGCACGTGCTTGGCCAGTTGGACTAGATAATCTATACATTTTTTTATCCTATCTAACAAGGGTTTAGTTCATAAAAGTGTATCCAACTATACACCTTTTGCTATTGTATGTACTGAACTTTCAAACTTACCATTTGATGTACTAAACTTTTTCAAACTTACAATTCTATGTATCATGTTACCCATCCAACAGGTAGCCTGTAATACTTTTATTTTTTTATTTACTTTAAATTCCACATCAGATATTAATTGCCATGTCATTATCTTTTGTATGAATATTCATCTTTCATCTTCAATTATGAAGAATATGCACCTGCAAGTGCACTAAAAAGTCAAAAACAAAAAATGAAAGAAAATCCAGAACCTAAACTGCAAGTAGAAATTCACGTGATGTAACCAAAAACATGAAGATGAATGAAATTGCAGAAGATCGTAACCCAAATCTTGAAGATCCAGTCAAACAAAAACCATACATTTCTACTTCCGCCACCGTTAATTTCTATTACATATAGAGTATAGACTTGATACAATCTGCGGCTAAACATATTTTTTTATCAAAAAACCCAAACCATTCAAACATGTTTCTAAAGCTACGTGTTGTTTGCTCATTGCTGTATGACCTAAATCTAAAATATAAGAATTATCTTAATATCATATAGTACTTAACCCAAATCTTGAAGATCCAGATGAATGAAACTGCAAGTAGAAATTGACGGTGGCGGAAGTGGATTTGTAACACTGTACTTTTTAATTAACATAAAATAGCGTGCGGAAGCTTAATGCATATAATTATAACAAAATCAAAGATTAACACAACTTTTGCTGGTTATCATTTACATAAAATGCCATTTACAGTGTTAATTACAAAATCAGGCTTTATCCAAAAAAATTTACATCAGAGTTAAGGTCTTAACAAAATTCCCAGTCATCATCATCAAGAAACTCACTGCGGAGGATCTGCAAAACAATCTAGTGGGGAATTAGCACAAAGCTAAGTGAGAGAACAAATATCTAAACATACACAAGGCAAACATGCCCAAAACACAAGGCTCATAAATCAAGGAGAACCGGCGGTGTTGTAACCACCTACAACCAAGGTCGGCCAAAACCAAGGTTTACCGATGGCTCAGTTACATGGACAACAATATTAGCACCATTGAATACAACAAATGCAAATCAAACCGTGTGCTAATACTATATATCCCTAAACCGAGCCCAGCCGAAAATCCCCCACGCTGATCTCCAAAGGTAACATGATACATATTCAAAATCATGACATACAGTCCAATGAGAAAGTAACAATAGGATATCATATCCTGTATATCAGTAGATATAAATCCACTCACCACAGTCTACACTGTTGTGACACACTCAGGAATCTAAATCACTGAGTCTTCTCAGTTCCTGAGATTAAGTGAACACAAGTCAGTATTCAATTCATAATATTGATTCATAATAAATATCACATGTATTCATACATCATATTTTATATATTCATATCACAGATACACATTCAAATTCAGTACACAATATCTGAATTTGTCAAAAGAACCTCAAGAATCCCAAATTCCGAATGTTTAGGGCAATTCCGAATAAACCTTTTCGAAACAAAGTCCAATTCCGGGTAATTTGCCAATTCCAAATATATCAAATTCCGAGAAATGAGTAATTCCGATTAACACCAATTCCGATGAAGCATAGTTCAATTCCGAGCAAATGCACATTCCGAGTAAATGTTAATTCCGATTAAAATGAGATTCCGAGTATAGGCAATATCTTAAATTCCGAGTGAATAGAATTCCGATAACTCTCATTCCGAGTAAAGTGTCCAATACCGAGTAAATCCAAATCCGATCAAATCAATTCCGATAGAAATGTCAATTCCGATAGAAGAGTTAGAGAAATCTGTATATGTTTTGTCGGATTCCGATCTATTTATCGGTATTCACTAATTCCGACAGATTCAACCTCAATTCCGACAGATTCAAACTTCTGAATTCCGATAGATTCATAACTCAGATCAATATTCGATTTCTAATCAAATTATCACCTGATTTCTAACATGCAATTGTTCTAAGTCTCTAGAATCATTCTAAACACATAAACAATCATAAATTCATAATAATTTCTAACATGAAATTTCCTAAGTTCATCAAAACATCAAGATTCAATCGGTTTTCATACAATACTAAAAAAAACGTATAATTAACAATCAACAACCTTGAATTCAGTATTCTAACCTTATGATGTTATGATTCTCAGTTATCAATTTAAGCATGCAAGATTAAAAGATTCAATTGTTGAATGTTTCTTCTTTGATTCTCGGCCGAAAGCAACAAATACAAACACACACTACACTTTGTGTTAATTTGCATGTAATGAGAATGAGGTGGTGAGGTTGGTGACTAATCTTACCAAAACCGGCCAACACATTACCCACTAACTCATTTAAATGCTTAATTAAAATTAATTATCTTATAATAAATAAATAATTATCACAACTAATTATTAATTAAAGCATAATAACAAATAATTCACATAATTAAATTAAATCCAAATATTTAACTTAATTAAATACCTTATTATTCCAGGGCAGTTAAGAGGGTGTTACAAATCTACCCCCTTAAGAAGATTCCGTCCTCGGAATCTTATCGCGCTCAAACAAAGAAGGGTAACGGCTTCTCATGTCTGCTTCAGTCTCCCAAGTCAAGTTTGAACCCAAGCTGTGCTTCCACTTGACTAACACCATCGGTATCTGCTTCTTTCTCAACTTAGTCACTTTACGATCAAGTAATTCCACTGGTTCCTCAATAAGCTTCTGATTAGTATCTACTCGAAGATCCTGTATCGGGAGAACTTGTGTTTGATTCTCTACATTACACTTGCGCAAATAACATACATTGAAAGTGTCGTGAATACCCGCTAACTCATCAGGTAGTTCCAATGCAACTGTCTGATCATTAACAACTCGTCTAATTCTGAAAGGACCAATATAACGGGGAGCCAACTTCCCACGTTTACAAAATCGAATCACACCTGTCCAAGTAGATACTTTCAAGTAGACCATTTCTCCTTTAACAAACGATACTGGTTGACGACGTGAATCTGCATACATTTTATGTCTATCCCTTGCAGCTTTTAGTTTATCCCGAGCAATAGCAACTTTATCAGCTGTCATCTGTACTATATCAGGCCCTGCAAATTGCTTTTCCCCAGCTTCTAACCAACAAGTTGGAGTTCTACAATGACGACCATACAGCATCTCATACAGCAGCATACCAATACTGGAGTGGTAGGAATTGTTGTATGCAAACTCAACCAAAGGCAAATGTGAATCCCAAAAACCTCCAAACTCTAACACACATGCACGAAGTATATATTCTAAAGTTTAAATGGTTCTTTTGGATTGACCATCTGTCTGTGGATGATAAGCTGTACTCAAATTCACCCTGGATCCCAATTCTTGTTGCAACTTGTTCCAAAAGTTAGATACGAACCTCGAGTCTCGATCCGACACAATAGACAAAGGAACTCCATGTCTAGACACTATCTCATCAATATACATTTGAGCCAGTTTACTTAAAGAAGCAGTTTCAGCTGTAGCAAGAAAATGTGCACTCTTGGTCAATCTATCAACAATAACCCAAATCATATCATGTCCTTTCTGAGTTCGTGGAAGTTTTGTTACAAAATCCATCGTAATATGATCCCACTTCCATTCAGGTATTTCCAACTGTTTTAATGACCCGTACGGTTTCTGATGTTCAGCTTTAACTTGAGCACAAATGTGACACATCTCAACAAACTTAGCTATATCTGTTTTCATTGTAGGCCACCAATAACTAGTCTTTAAATCATGATACATCTTCGTGCTACCTGGATATATTGACAATCTGGATTTATGAGCCTCGTTCAATATTAACTCCCTCAAGTTACCAAATTTCGGTACCCAAACACGCGTATGATAAACCTTCAAACCACGTGAATCAGTAGTTAACTCATGCTGTCTTTTGATCATTAGTTCATCCTTCAAGTTCTCATATGTTAAAGCTTTAAGCTGTGCAGCCACAAGTTGATCTACTAAATTAGACTTAATCTCTAATCTCATAAATTTTACAGTATCCGAAGATCCTTTCCTGCTGAGTGCATCTGTAACTACATTTGCTTTTACCGGATGATATTGAATATCGCAATCATAATCCTTGATCAGTTCTAACCAACGGTGTTGTCTCATATTTAGATATTTCTGGGTAAACACATATTGAAGACTTTTATGATCAGTGCAGATCGTACATTTGGTTCCATACAGGTAGTGTCTCCACAGTTTCAAAGCAAATACCACTGTTGTTAACTCCAAATCATG
Organism: Pulicaria dysenterica; assembly: GCA_947179395.2. Classification (NCBI taxonomy): domain Eukaryota; kingdom Viridiplantae; phylum Streptophyta; class Magnoliopsida; order Asterales; family Asteraceae; genus Pulicaria; species Pulicaria dysenterica. Next base: position 56,219,563 of record OX359295.1, read on the forward strand.
AGTTGGGTAATTACGTTCATTCGGTTTCAACTGTTTAGAAGCATACGCAATTACTTTACCTCTTTGCATTAGAACACAACCTAACCCAGCATGTGAAGCATCACAGTAAACCACAAAGTCTTCTGATCCCTCAGGCAACGAAAGAACAGGAGCTTGACACAACAACTGTTTCAGAGTCTGGAAAGTTTCTTCTTGAGCTGAACCCCACTGGAACGGAACATCTTTCCGGGTTAACTTGGTCAACGGACCGGCAAGTTTATAGAAATCCTTGATAAATCTACGGTAGTAACCCGCCAAACCAAGGAAACTCTTTATCTCTGTAAGTGTTTTCGGAGCACTCCAATTCATCACAGCTTCAATTTTAGATGGATCCACTTTAATACCTTCCTGACAGATTACATGACCCATAAACTGAACTTCACGTAACCAGAATTCGCACTTTGAAAACTTAGCATATAACTTGTGTTGTTTAAGAATCTCCAAAACCTGTCTCAAATGCTGATCATGCTCATCCTCTGTTTTCGAATATACCAAGATGTCGTCGATAAACACAATGACAAATTTATCTAAGAAAGGTTTGCATACGCGATTCATCAGATCCATAAATACAGCAGGCGCATTCGTCAAGCCAAATGGCATCACTAAAAATTCGTAATGACCATATCGTGTACGAAAAGCAGTGTTAGGTATATCCTCCTCTGCTACCCTGACCTGATGATAACCTGATCTTAGATCAATCTTTGAAAAGTAGGAAGCCCCTTGTAACTGATCAAACAAATCATCGATTCTGGGCAACGGGTACTTGTTCTTGATAGTTCTCTTATTCAGATCTTTGTAATCAATACACATTATAAGAGTTCTATCTTTCTTCTTAACGAATAATACTGGTGCACCCCATGGCGAAGAACTCGGACGGATAAACCCCTTGTCTAACAATTCCTGGATCTGAGTCATCATTTCCCGGATCTCTGAAGGAGCTAAATGATACGGAGCTTTAGCAATCGGTGTAGTACCCGGTACCAATTCTATCTTATACTCAACATCCCGTACAGGTGGTAACCCTGGCAGATCATCTGGAAATACCTCTGGATACTCGGAGACAACACGAACATCGAGAACAGGTCGTTTCTCCTTCTTCACATCAATGGCATAAGCCAGAAAAGACGCACACCCTTTGGCTAGAGATTTTCTAGCCTTCATATACGAGATGATTGGAAAAGAAGATCGAGATCTATCCCCACGAGCCACGACATGCGACCCGTCAGCCAAAGGAATAGTAATCAGTTTCTTGTGACACTGGATACTAGCTCTATGGTGACTTAACCAATCCATGCCTAATACTAAATCAAACCCCGGTATAGGCATCAACAAACAGTCTACAGGCAAACTAGTACCATCAATGTCTATTGACACCCCAGTCACATAAGAAATTACAGGAACTATCTTACCATCTGCTATCTCTACTTCTAAAGGAGTAGTAATCACAGAAGCAGGCAATTTCAATTTGTCACACAAAGTTACAGATATAAAAGATCTATTTGCACCAGAATCAAATAACACACGGGCAGGCACAGAGTTTACAATAAACATACCCTTGATCACATCACTGTTTTCAGCAGCCTCTGTAACAGTCATCTTGAAGGCTCTCCCTTCCGCAAAAGGTGCAGCCTTTCTTTTCTGACCTGCATAAGACGATCCCCCGACATTGGCTACCCCCTGCCCCGTCCCTGTCGATCTCTGCTTTGTGCAAGCCCCAGACCTGTGACCTTCCTCATGACAGTTCCAACAAACATTTGTTTTAAACTTACAATCTGATGGCTCATGACCCATTCCACCACAACGCAAACACTTTCTAGTCTGTGGTGTGCACGGGCATGTATGACGAGAATTGCAAGGTTTACACCATGGCTTATCCTGATAAGATCCCGAACCTTTCGATTTTTTATCACCCCGGTTCTGATTGTTCTGCCACTTGCCTTTGTTTCCACTCTGATTTCCACCGGATTTGTGAGATGACCCTTTCTCATGATTCATTCTCTCCCGGGCTTTCACATCACCCTCTGCAGCTCGAGCAAACGTAAACGCTTGTACCAATGATGTTTTCATCCTAGTGTTACCCCGATACTCAGGCAACAGGGCTTGAACAAAATGATCTATTTGTGATGGTTCATCCGGTACCCACTGCTTAGCAAACCTCAGTTTCTCATTAAATTTTGAAATCAATTCATCCACTGACATCTTGTCATCCTGAGCTAGATCCATGAACTCTCGCTTTACTTTAGACAAATCATAAGTATTGCAGAACTATTCGCAGAATTTGACTTGGAATTGATCCCAAGTTACAGAGTTTACCACTTCCCTGGATAGATGAGCCGTTAAGGAGTCCCACCAAATTGCAGCTTGACCCTTCAGTATCTTTGTTGCAAACTTAACTCTATCAGCTTCATCACAATTACAGGCATCCAAAGCCTTCACCGTCTCCCTTAACCAGTTCAAAGTATCTGTAGGGTTAGAGCTTTCGGAATACTCAGGTGGCTGGCAATCCATAAAATCCTTGTACTGACACTTGGATCTAAAACCTCCCTGATTTGGATACCACGGTATAAATAAATTCTGTTGTTGAGGTTGGTGCTGTTGTTGAGGTTGTGATACGGGTGGAAAAGACATATATGGTAAGGATCCAAATGGTGTTGACACTGTACTGAATGGTGCAACTGAATAAACGGGAAGTGGTATAGATTGAGTAAACACAACTGATTCTCGAGGCATATGAATAGTCTGGGTTAGCTGAGAAAACTGAGTATGATGTTGCTGCTGTTCTAACTCCTGAACTCGATCCCTCAAAGTCTGCAAGGTATCCTCCAGCTGTAGTACATAATCTTGTTGATCTGATTCACTATTATGAGAGGTACCATCTCGGTTGTGTTGTTCATTTGTTGTGGTGGAGGATTGATTGTTTCTTCTGGGGGATGCAGGGGTAGTTGTCTGGTTCACATTGTCAGCCATATCTATTCTATAAACAACATCACACCAATTGTTAGATATAATCCGTTAGTATAAGTACACTAACCACCCTCAAAACTATACTACTAATTACACACCCTGGAAATACTGGACTGACCAGAGCCTCGGTTCGAGTATTGCACAAATCATTCATGCAAATCCTCAAACCAGGGCTCTAATACCAATTTGTAACACTGTACTTTTTAATTAACATAAAATAGCGTGCGAAGCTTAATACATATAATTATAACAAAATCAAAGATTAACACAACTTTTGCTGGTTATCATTTACATAAAATGCCATTTACAGTGTTAATTACAAAATCAGGCTTTATCCAAAAAAATTTACATCAGAGTTAAGGTCTTAACAAAATTCCCAGTCATCATCATCAAGAAACTCACTGCGGAGGATCTGCAAAACAATCTAGTGGGGAATTAGCACAAAGCTAAGTGAGAGAACAAATATCTAAACATACACAAGGCAAACATGCCCAAAACACAAGGCTCATAAATCAAGGAGAACCGGCGGTGTTGTAACCACCTACAACCAAGGTCGGCCAAAACCAAGGTTTACCGATGGCTCAGTTACATGGACAACAATATTAGCACCATTGAATACAACAAATGCAAATCAAACCGTGTGCTAATACTATATATCCCTAAACCGAGCCCAGCCGAAAATCCCCCACGCTGATCTCCAAAGGTAACATGATACATATTCAAAATCATGACATACAGTCCAATGAGAAAGTAACAATAGGATATCATATCCTGTATATCAGTAGATATAAATCCACTCACCACAGTCTGCACTGTTGTGACACCCTCAGGAATCTAAATCACTGAGTCTTCTCAGTTCCTGAGATTAAGTGAACACAAGTCAGTATTCAATTCATAATACTGATTCATAATAAATATCACATGTATTCATACATCATATGTTATATATTCATATCACAGATACACATTCAAATTCAGTACACAATATCTGAATTTGTCAAAAGAACCTCAAGAATCCCAAATTCCGAACGTTTAGGGCAATTCCGAATAAACCTTTTCGAAACAAAGTCCAATTCTGGGTAATTTGCCAATTCCAAATATATCAAATTCCGAGAAATGAGTAATTCCGATTAACACCAATTCCGATGAAGCATAGTTCAATTCCGAGCAAATGCACATTCCGAGTAAATGTTAATTCCGATTAAAATGAGATTCCGAGTATAGGCAATATCTTAAATTCCGAGTGAATAGAATTCCGATAACTCTCATTCCGAGTAAAGTGTCCAATACCGAGTAAATCCAAATCCGATCAAATCAATTCCGATAGAAATGTCAATTCCGATAGAAGAGTTAGAGAAATCTGTATATGTTTTGTCGGATTCCGATCTATTTATCGGTATTCACTAATTCCGACAGATTCAACCTCAATTCCGACAGATTCAAACTTCTGAATTCCGATAGATTCATAACTCAGATCAATATTCGATTTCTAATCAAATTATCACCTGATTTCTAACATGCAATTGTTCTAAGTCTCTAGAATCATTCTAAACACATAAACAATCATAAATTCATAATAATTTCTAACATGAAATTTCCTAAGTTCATCAAAACATCAAGATTCAATCGGTTTTCATACAATACTAAAAAAAACGTATAATTAACAATCAACAACCTTGAATTCAGTATTCTAACCTTATGATGTTATGATTCTCAGTTATCAATTTAAGCATGCAAGATTAAAAGATCCAATTGTTGAATGTTTCTTCTTTGATTCTCGGCCGAAAGCAACAAATACAAACACACACTACACTTTGTGTTAATTTGCATGTAATGAGAATGAGGTGGTGAGGTTGGTGACTAATCTTACCAAAACCGGCCAACACATTACCCACTAACTCATTTAAATGCTTAATTAAAATTAATTATTTAAATAATAAATAAATAATTATCATAACTAATTAATAATTAAAGCATAATAACAAATAATTCACATAATCAAATTAAATCCAAATATTTAACTTAATTAAATACCTTATTATTCCAGGCCAGTTAAGAGGGTGTTACAGGATTAATCCATCTAATTAGAGACCCAGTCGAACAAAAACCTTACGAAGATGAATCAAAACCCAGATCTTGAATATCGTAACCCAGATCTTGAAATCGTGATGTCGAAATCAAAACCCAGATCTTGAAGATGAATCGAAACCCAGATCTTGAAATCGTAATGTCGAAATCAAAACCCAGATCTTGAAGATGAATCAAAACCCAGATCTTGAAAATCGTAACCCAGATCTTGAAATCGTGATGTCGAAATCAAAACCCAGATCTTGAAATTGAATCAAAACCCAGATCTTGAACCTCGAAAGTGGATGACGGTGGCGGTGGTGTTGAAATCGTAATTGAAGATCTGGAACAGCCTTGACGATCTTGATGAAGAAACGACTGCCTTGAAGATCTTGTTGGTGAAGATGAAATCAATGAAAGATCGTGGAAGATGAAATCGCTAGATGATCTAATCTTGTTTTATATTATTATTATTATTATTATTATTATTATTATTATTATTATTATAAATATTTTTAAAGAAGGAAAAACACATCAGCCTCCAACTCAATGCCATGTCACTGCCACATAAGCAAAACCTGCTCCACATCAGCTTGTAACCTGCTATAGCAGGTTTGGTACACGAAATGGTAAGTTTGAAAAAGTTCAGTACATCAAATGGTAAGTTTGAAAGTTCAGTACATACAATAGCAAAAGGTGTATAGTTGGATACACTTTTAAGAACTAAACCCATCTAACAACTATGTTTTTCTTTATTTATTTTTTAAATAGAAACTAACAACATGTTTAATAACTAATATTTAATTTATATTTTGTCTTCACATCCAATTGACATAACAAATCCCCAAGAATTTTCTTCATCTCCTTTCAAGAAAAGAAATAAAAAGATGAGATATTGTAATTTTTTTTCTTTTTTTACGATTAAATTAATAATAATTAATTCTGAAACCAAAAACTAATAATTTAATATTATTATAATAATTTTATAATGTAAATTAAATATAACAGTAACTTAACATTTTTATATAAAAGCTAAAATGATGTTAAGAAAAATATTCACTAAAATAATTAGATAGTTTGGATGGAAATGACGGTAGTTGAATAGTGGTAGGTTCATAAGAAAAAATGATAGATAGTACAAGATTAGATTGTTGGCTAGCAATTATAGTAGAATAAGAAAATTACTTTTACATATAAAAGCGTCTTAAAATTTCGTCGCAACGCGAGGGCGAAAACCACCTCGTTAATGAAGATATATATATATATATATATGTAATGATATCTAATTTAATAAAAAAGTTACTTTTTTGAACAAATGACATACACATTTTCTTTTCTTTTCTTTATGTAACCGGCCATTTGATACTTTCACGTGTCTTAATTTATTATTGGATATTTTACAGGCAAAAGCATAATTTTGTTGTTTTAATTGAATGAATGAGTGAAGGAATTTTTGATGGTTTGGTGGAGATCGAGGGGCTGACCATCAATGCGACCCACGGCGTAGACTGCCCCTCTTCGTCCTCCCTCTGCAGAGAATGCCACCTATCATATTCATATCATAACCCTGCATATTTACCAACTGATGGATGGTGAAAAGGATAAATGTTTAAAATTATATAAAAAAATATATAATAAGAGACTAATTTTAGTTTTTGGATCAACTCCCTCAATGGTCCAGATTAAAATTTTAAAAATTTGGACGGAGTGACATTTTCATAATTCACATGTGATAATTTTATAATCACATGTGATTGTATACTGAATCACATGTGATTGAATATTAAAATTTCATGACTATTTTTTTTATAGACTTTTACTAAACACAACTCTATAATTATATTACAAGTTTATAAAATATGTATTTTTATAAAAGGTATATGTTTAAAACTATATTACAAGTATATGTTTAAAATTAATATTCTTTCATTTTTAACATTGATTCATCTATAAAAAGTATATGTTTAATACAAATTAATAAAATATGTATTTTTTTAATGACTCAATTTTACAGATAAAAAATATCTATATTAATTTAAACTATGTTTTAATATGATAATTAACAAGCATTTATTTGACCCCCGCAATTGCGAGGAGAGATCCATTTATTCTTTCATTATTGTTTGGTTAAGAAAAATAGAAATTATAGAGAAAATACAATGAAGTTAGAGAGAGATAACTAATTTGTTTTTTCAGTTTTTAATAAAGATTAGAGGGAGGGTAATGGAATGACATGTTGTGCATCTCATGATATTTTAAAGTTATCATGACATTTTAAGTTATCAAATTTAATTGAAAATTTCACCAAAAAGCCCCTAAATATATCTTGAGAATTTGGTAGATCACTATTCCAATTGATAGTTATAAATTAATTAACCGAGCGATGCGTCAGGTTAAAGCAAATTAATGTATTAGCTTCTTATATAAATCAGAGTTTTTATAAAAAATAATATTATCTAATGGTAACCTAATTCTAGTGTCAATGCCAAGAAATACATATTTAAGATAAATATCACATTACAATAATATTTAAGTTAAAATATAAATAAAAAGAAGATGGTAATAAATATATATTTGTATTTACATCAAAAATAAAAGTTAAATAGATAATAATAAGTAATATATAAAATTAATTAATTAATATAATAAAAATATAAAATGTAATTGAAATGCATTAAGCAAAAAAGTTGTCATGAATTTCTTCTTTATATAAAATTTAGAAATCCTTATCTCATGATACATTCATATCTCATGAGAAAATAGTAAATTACAAAAATACCCTTAAAATTATCATGAGAAAATGGCAAACTACTTTGCCAATTGATAGATATAGTAATATGAAAAGTATGTGATGCAATTAACATGTTTGTTTTTTTTAACTATCAAATGGCTTGTAAACCCAACAGTATTTGGTGGTTGTAGAGTAGTGTCATCTCTTAAGAGGTTGTGGATTCAAGTTCTGTTGTGAATAATTGAGTAGAATTTATGAGTAGGTTTAGTGGGTGGACGAATTTTCTGTTAAAAAAAAATTAAAAAATTAACATGTTTTAACTCGACTTTTTAATAATAACCTTATCAATTATTTATCTTTTCTTAAAATTTTACTAATTAAAAGATTAGACCAAAGTGTGTATATATATAGAGAGAGAAAAGATTATTTTAAAACTATTTATATTGTGAGCATCGCGACAATCAATCTGAGCCGTTTAATTTTTCCTCTTCAATTACATCACTCATCCACTAATTCGTCACATGCACTATGTCACATTCTAGCATTTCATACTTCCCCTCCATAAATTTTAATTATCAAATAAGTAGTCTAGTTCTCGCAATACAAAAAATAAAATTGGTTTTTAAATGAACTATACTATGTACACACACGCACACACATATCATTATATGTTACTATAGATTTCATTTGACTATTCAATAATCATTTCACACACACATATATAAGGGAAGGTTCATTTGAGAATAGATTTTATCATGATTATCGCAAGAACCAATCTTAATCGTTTATTTGCTAAGTGAAATTCATGGATGGAGAGCGTGAGAGGATTGAGTGTGGCAAGATGAATGAGATGAACTCATGGGTGAGTGATTACAATATTAAATGAGGAAAAATTGAACGGCTCATATTAGTTCTCGTGATAATCACAATAAAAATACTTCTCAAATATAAGTGTGTGTGAACGCTATGAACTAGAGATGCGACAAATTAAGAAAAACCACGACATCTTTGAGAAGTCGTAAAACCCAAGAAGTAAAATCACTGCATCTTATAGAACAACAACATCATTAGACCATGTGTATCGGTCTCGTGATCACCCTTCGCGAGCCCTCTTCACGGCTAGAACACCACGCCCCATCTTGTGATGGGGTGTCTCACGGTCACGAGAGGGATAGTGGTCATGAGGCTCACCAATTTTTTTTTTATTTTTTTGTTTTTTAAACTATATGATAAGATGTGATTGATGCAGGAGTTTGTGTGATGAGATGGGGGAATGATATGGCGCTATGTAGCAGGCAGAAAGTGTTTAAAAGCTTGTGATGGATACTAATGGTATTAGATAGCTCTAAGTAGTCAATAGTTGATAGAAACCTAAGATTAACATTATTTTGTATCTTTTCATAATAATAATAATAAATTAATAAAAAACATATGAATTTTTTTTACAACATGGTCTTTTATAATACACAATTTATAATTTATAATACACTCAAGAAGTGTTTGTTATTGAGATTGCAAGAGCGAATGAAATAAGTCATTCTGATGTAATAAAGGAAAAACATGTTTTTAACCGCATATAAATGAAATGAACCTTTATATAAGAAATGTGAATCTTTTCATCTCGTTCCATTGGAAATGAGTGTTTTTTTTCTTATTTCTATCATAAAATTAAATACTTAATTTAACTTTTAAAATTTTATTACTAACATTAATAAAAATATTTTGATATATATAAAATTTAATAAAACGTATATATTATTTAATGATCTTAACTAAGTTTTTAAATCTTTTTATATTTAGTCTTCATATGTAACAAATTATTGATCTACAAACTTTTACTAAAAATATGTACTTTAGACATGTGTGTATAATATATGAAATTTGATAAGGAAAGAATTTTTTAAATAAAAATAAATAAATAAAACAAAACATTTTTCTCTCTAAAGATGACATGTATATTGATTATTGTAATATAAATTTCAATATATATATAAGAACAATTTAATTGAACTAATGACTTGTTTTATATATTTCATATGCAAAACAAATATAATAATCTATCTATATATATTAAAAGAAAATCAAATATGAGAAATATTCCATAAATAAAATTTAATTAACCAATCAAAACCTTTTATTTTCTCAATTTTGACCAAATTTTTTAATTTTGACTTCCATTATTAGTATAGTTTTGAAAGAGTATATAGAATGAATTATAAGGGAGCTTTATGAAAATATATAGGGGATGTTTTTATAAATTATATATTTATATTTAATGAATGTATTTAATTATATATATTTGTAGTTTTTCTTTTATAACTTTTAATATATTATGATTGGTATGAATATAATTATATATTTATAATCGTCTCATTTTTATCTACGTTTTGATGTAATTTTACCGTAATAGCACAAAACTAAAAAAAAATACTTTTTTAGTAGTAAAAAGTATATTTTATAACCATTGAAAAAAGGGAGTTACTATCTTTAATTTTATATTTGAAATGTAATGACATTTAATCTTTTTTCAAATGAGAATATGTTTTTCTTGCTTATCTTATTTATAAAACTATAAACCGGTGAATATATTTATGACTAATTTTTATGTTATAAATCACTAAATCATTAATCCTTTTTTATGAGGTATTTTTTACTTAAAGTATATGATAATATATATCTACAACATATTAGTGAGGTATAGTACCTTCTATGTGATAATTTATGTTTGTGAATATCTAATGAAGATTTAAAGCATAAAAAGGCATCAAACATTTATATTGTTAATGTGTTTTTTTTTGCTGTTCTTTTTTTTAAATGTTGTGTGTCATCTTTGATTGGGACTTATATTGTTACAACTTTTATTTACAAATTGTTCTTTTTGTGTGCATATACCTCCGAGGAAATCTGTAGTTCCCTACAGGTTTTTATCAAAAGCTTTGAACTTTTGTTCTATCAAAATAAATATATTTTCTTTAGAAAATTTATTTCTCTGGTGTATTGGTGTTTAATTGATGAATTTGTGATTTACTTTCCCGCGCATCACAAGTGACAATTTGAACAACTTACTCTTGAACGGGTAGATTTGGGTATGTTTTATGCATAAATGTGTAACGGGTAAAATGGGTAGAATAAAACAAATTTACATGTATTAGTTTGTTATTATTGATGTATTTGTATCACATGTATGTATGTTTAATATCCGAAGGCATTGTATAAAGCAAGGTTGTTTGTATTACATAACTATATAATTTCGTTTGTAATATTGTTATTTATAACTATCTATTTTATTTTTATATTTATTTTACATTCAACATGTTATTGTTTACTAATAATGTTTAAAGTTTATAAATTGTAATCTCTTAATGACATTCAACTTCATTTATTTGCACTTAGATGGAGTTTGTTTCAAAAATCAAAACAATTCCACTTTTCGCATCGGTAACGTCATGTCAAACTAATTATATTAAATATCTTAATATAACACTAAATTTACTTTTTTTACAGATTATACTAATAGTTTTTTTTACATCTGTAGGAGTTACCGTCTTTCGTGAGGCATGACATTGAACCTAATATACCCATTGGATTGATAGCTAATGTTGATAACGAAATATATCCTTTCATTCATGTATTGCACTTAACGAAAGATATCATTTCATCCATGTATTGTACTTAACGCATTACTTAAGTACTTTATTATTTTTTTCGTTTACATAGTTTTTGCTTAAAATTTAATTTTAAACTACCCGTGCGTGCACGGGTCCCTAAATCTAGTGGATTATAATGGAAAAAACCCCAAACTCTGCTTTACTTTTTTGTTTAAACCTTACTCTTTATTTTTAAATAATTTAAACCTTAAACTTTATTTTACTTGTTGGTTTAAACCTTAAACTTTTTTACCTGTTCTAATAACCTAAGTAAAAAAAACATCCAATACATTAACAAATAAATAACCAAAGCTAGGAATTATAGAGTAAATTCGTAGATTTGTAAGAATCAAACTTGGATAATTGTTTGGATCGTGTGTTAACACTTTCCAAAAGCAATTATTCAACCCTAGATCGAGTTTCACGAATAGTGCTTTGGGATAATCCAAATATTGAATCTCTTTATACCGAGAAAGGAAGAACCAGAGAGATATATATGTATTTCGAAATACACTGTGTTTCAAGGAAGTTGGATACTTTGAAGTTTTACAATAAGAACCCTACAAAATCGAGAATTTCCATTGTAAACCCTCTACTATTATAAATTTTCGGGCCGTTTTGCTTTCAGGGGGCGTTGCCCCCTAAATATTACCGGGACGAGCTTAGACTAGTCCAAGCGTGTATTCCACACTCTCCATACTTGGTTTAGAACTAAGCTCAACCCCCTTAAAACACACATATAAAATCCATTACACTAAATGAACTGGTAACACTAAAATCACCAACAGGAATCACATTACCAAAAAATAACCTTATTCTTTTTTTACCTATTATAATAACCTAAGTAAAAAAACATCCAATACATTAACAAACAATTAACCAAAGCTAGGAATCACATTACCAAAAAATAAGCTCAAGAGTATACTTATTTGCAGGAATAAAACAGTTGCACAACCATAATTACATCAAAAGACACCAAAAAAAAAACTTGAGCAATAACATCTAGACTTTGGTTAATTAACTTTAGAACCATCATTAACATCCTAAGTACCACCAAAAAGTTTCGACCAACATGTTATCTCGATAAAATGCTATCATTATCATCATCAGAAAAGTCCTCACTAATTTCATATGATTTATCATTGCTACTTATAATATCATTTTAGACATTAGGAGATGTCATTTCCTGTTAAATAGTTTGGCCATAAAAATACAAGTATTTAGTATCAACTTAAACAGATCCTTATAATACAATTTATTCAGTATCAACAAAACTCTCCCTGTGTACTTTAATTTAATTAGATGAATATACACTATATCAACTTAATCAAAAGAATACTTCAATTCCCAATAAGAATACAAGAGTTCTATCTAGGTTTACTATCAGATGAACACATATACACGATTACCACTTCAGAGGCATAACATGTACAAGAGTTCTAGCTAAGTCAACACTTTAAAATGAAGAATTTAAACAAAAAACAGAGGCATAAAGAAGAAATTCAACACTTCAAAGTGAAGAATCAAATCGGCTATCAATCCTCTAGAAAACACCAATCGAAATCAAAGAAGAAAACAAAGTTGGATTTTAACCTCAGAGTCGTTCACAACCGTCGATTTCGCCGGTTGCTAGCTCCCCTTATTCCTGTCGTCGATTTCGCTGGTCGCTCCCCTTATTCCCGTCGTCGATTTCGCCCCCGCTCCCCTTTTCCCGTCGTCGGCTTATTAGGTTTATGCTCTAAACGATTTTACAAGTAATGTGTTAAGGGGAGACGAGGTAACCGGGTGAATAGGTTATATGTTTACTTTTTACCCATTTTAATTAAGTAAATTATAGTTTATGGGTTAAATAGAAATATATTTAAAGTTTAAGGTTTAAATAATTTTAAAATAAAAATTAAAGTTTAAAACAAAAAGTAAAACAAAGTTATAAAGTTTTTTTTATTATTAACACGTACTATAATAGTAAATAGAATGTAATGGATCATTTAATTTTATTAAACAATCCTTTACTTTATCTATATTATTCATTTGTGTTTATCTCGTGTGCAACCAAATACACCCTCAAATTAAATCTAGTTTACATATTTATAAATTTTGAAAAAATATATAAACTTATTATACAACTTACTTTTTTATACATAATACACGATTTCCAATATAACCGTGTTTAATTGGACCTATATATATTGCGCGCGCACTGATAGACACGCGCACTGATAGACACTCGCACTGATAGACACTCGCATATATATATTCAATTTACTCTCTTAATTTGATCATGTTAATCAGTCATTTAAAAACTTCCGTAAACATGCAATATATGTTGGTTCGATCTATTTATACTTACACTTTTACTTAAAATCCAGATAATTTGTATATGATCAGATAATTGAATTGTATAGATTAAAATTTAATTTAGCGTTTAACTAAAATAGGGTCTATAATTATTTAATCATGAATTTAATTTAATATTGGTTTAACCATCAAACTACGACTTTTTTAAACGTTTTTACTAAGGAGCTTTCAATTTGTTATGACTTAAAACACAAAGTTTTTTTTCTCAAAAGATTTTAACTTTGAAGTTTTGTTAAGGATTAATCCCTTAAGTTTTATATAGTTTTTTATTTAACCCTCGATCTTTATTTGATTATACATGTTTTTTTTTAAAAGCATTTGATTATACATGTTAGTTTTATTTAAAACTTAACAAAACTTAGGGGTTGAATTATTTTTAACAAAGTTTTAATCTAAGGGTTAAATCATTTGAAAAAAAAGTTAAGGTTTAAATAAAAAATGTGTAACTTTGAGAATTGAATCATAACAAATCAAACTTTATAGTAAAATCTTTAAAAAAAATTTGATGTTTGAATCGAAAACGAACTAAAAGTTTGATATTAAACCATTATTGACTCAATAAAATAATATTTATTTAGCGTTTATGTAGAAATTTAATTTTTATTTATATAATTCAATAAAATTTTATTATTGTGATATATATTAATCTAAATGGGTTTATTTAATTTGATATATAATTTCTATGTAATCTGGTATGAGAAGTAAAATAGTCATATTAAATGGTTAAAAATTAGTAGATTAAGTATCAACAAATGTTTTAACTTTTAACGACTACAAGGGCTGAAACAAAACTTCGGTAATATATATATATATATATATATATATATATATATATATATATATATATATATATATATATATATATATATATATATATATATATATCCCTATCCCTATCTAGTATATGAGTCTGTTCTATTTTTTTACTTTTGTTAATATAATTTTAAATTTTATTTTTTATATTATTTATTTTTTTGTTTTAACTAATGTTATACGTAAGTTATACGAGAAATGTTTAATATAGTTCATATTTAATTTATAGTTTTGAGGAATTTATTTTAGTCTTTGGATCAGTCCCATCAACGGTCCAGATTGAATTTTAAAATTTTGGACGAAGTAAAATTTGTAATTAACATGTGATGTTTTTAAAATCGTCTAAATCACAACGCATCATATATTATATATTTTGTGTGTTGTAGAAACATAAATAAGAGCCCTAATAAAAGTATATTATAATATTAGCTTGTTTGAAAATTTTATTTATTTATATATGCCCTTCCACTTGCATATATATATTCCTGCAGAATTGTGACATTCATAAATCTCACATTTTTTAATAACCCTTCTCAGCCTAATCCACTAGACATCTTCTATCTGCCATTCCAAACAGCAAGCAAATTAATGGAAATGATGCACATGATGATGGACAAACAGCTTCTAGATGACGACGACCTTCATCAACAAATTCAAATTCCTCTTCCTTTCCAACATTTTATTTCCGATTCATCACCACTCATGGATTTCTCCGGCGGAAGCTCCTGCACAAGCAACCAACCCACACCCTCACCTCAATCACACATTATTTACCCACCGCCGCCTTTAATTATGCAATTTTCACCACTACAATTCAGGACGTCGTCGACGTTACCACGAGGAGCTGGGGGGAGCAGCTGGTTTCAGCAGATGAAGCCGCCGGTAGACTCATCGGTGGAGGCGATGAGGGAGATGATATTCCGGATGGCGGCGTTGCAGCCGGTGCAGATTGACCCTGAGTCCATTAAGCCACCAAAGAGAAGGAACGTTAAGATATCAAAGGACCCACAGAGCGTGGCTGCCAGACATCGCAGGGAGAGGATAAGCGAGAGGATTAGAATACTCCAGAGATTAGTTCCCGGAGGTACCAAGATGGACACGGCCTCCATGTTAGATGAGGCTGCTCATTACATGAAATTCTTGAAAAACCAAGTCCAGTCATTGGAACAAGCCGCCGCCGCCACCTCAGCCACTATGCCAACAAAATTAACATCGCCGGCGCCACCACCACCACCGGTTGTTGGGTGCTGCACCACCACCACCACCATGAATAATAACAACCATGGTACTAATAACAAGTCTCATTTAATTAGAGCCTGTGGTCAGCCTGCCGCTACTACTCATGAAGCTGCTTCTCATGTGTTAGCTAGGCTCTGTGGAGATGCTTAATTAATTAGCTAGGTGATTTCGGTTGGGTTTTGGGGGTACGTGGGCTGGATTAGTAATTTGTGGTGGGATTATATATGTTGTAAAAACCTTAATTAAGGATGAATTACTATTACTATATATATGTTAGTGATTATATATATTTGTAGTCATGTAATTAATTGGAATTATTTACATGGGTCGGGACGCACGTACATATTGCATACCGAAATGTCACTTGGCAGTACGTATGATCAATCCATAATTGGCACAAACGGCCGGTTCGTACTTCTTATATATATAAACGATCGAATCTAGGTCTGATTGATTGATCTCTCTAAGATGACGCCGTGAGGGTTACCTGTAAAGAAAGATCGAGTTAGTCATCTTCTCCAAAAGGTATGTTACAAACCCTAATTTCACACATACTCTCCTCGCGATCACCTTTAATGATGCGCGCATGTACGTACGTACAGCAAGCTTGAATGTCGTACCAGTTTACATGAATGACCTCGTTTAACATCTAAATTAAGTTCTTTGAATGTTCTCTCTCTAATATACATATATATATGTGTGTGTGTGTGTGTGTGGGGGGGGGGGGGGGGGGGGAGGGGGTGTGTGAGAGAGAGAGAGAGAGATATTTCAGAGAAGTTTAATTGCCAACTATCAAATAGCATTCATGATCGAGTAATAAGAACTTAACGATCATGCATATATATTATATATCACGTCCAATCTTTAGCTGGCCAATGTGTATTGCTTTCTTGTTTAGTATATTGTTTCTTTTTAACTGAAGCAAAATAATCTATTAACTAAGATAATTTTACTCTCATATATTATTTAAATACTAGTTTAAATGCCCGTGTAATACACTGGATGGTTTATAAAAAGTAATAAATATTAAACACTAATAAACGATATTAAATACTTATAAAACACGAAAAAATATGATAAAAAATGACGAAAGATGACGTCAATCCCAAGACGGCATGATCAGCGATAAGTAAGTCCTATTTATTATATTATATTATTAAATAATAAACTTAATTAGTTAGATAGATAAATATAATTAATTTAAATTTAAACTTATTTCTAATTTTTAAAACGTATATATCTAAAAAAAATTATTTCAATTCATAATAAATATAATTAATTCAAATCAAACTTAAAAAAAATTAATAACCGTATATAGCTTAATTTATCTAAATTAAAGAAAAGATAACTTTTTTATATTTATTATTTATTTAATTAAGGGTTATCTTAATCTAATTCACATTAGTTTGACTCTAAAAATTCAAAATCCAAATTTTAGAATTAAAGAAATTAACGGCTACGATTAAATCTTTTACTAAATTAAGAGTCCAGATCATCTAATAATTTTTTTCAAATTAGTCTTTTATATATATTAGAAGATTACATGTATTAAAATTATTTTAATGTTTTAATAATATAATAATTTAATTAAGTGATATATAAAAATGATATTAATTAAGTATATATATTTTATCTGTTTAAAACATGATAAATTATTTGCATGCATATATAGCTAGCTATTTAAGGTGTCTTAATTGCGTTATTAATCAATATTAATATTATGAACTATATATATGTGAATTTTCTTTCGGGATAAACAAGGGAATGACCGAATGAGTATTTTAATATCTATTTTCTGTTTTGGGAATGGTGAATTGGTGAGGTAAGGCTTGCTTTAACTTAAAGCTTGGTGGAAGATAGAGATTGGTTATGTTTGTCTGTGCCACATACATATGTATATAGGAAGGCACTTAAAAAAAAAGGGTTTTTGCGGCGACTTCATTGTCGCCGTCATAGGTTATTCGCGGCGACATTTCGCCGCAAAAGTGTCGCCGCTAAAGCTTCGTACCCAAAAGTTTTTTGCGACGACATTTTTGACTTTTTGCGACGTCACACAACGGACCCATCAAGTGCCACGTGGATGTGTTTTTGCGGCGACATGAGTACTTTTAGCGGCGACGATTTTGATTTAATTTAAAAAATAAAATAATACTTTTTGCGGCGACATATGTAGTATTTGCGGCGACATCTTTTAGTCAGATGGTTGTGGGCCCAGTTTTTGTCGTTTAGTGGGGTTTTAGCGGCGACATATGTCGCCGCAAAAAGCTTAAGTCGCAAAAACCAATTTTTCTTGTAGTGAGGGTTTGAACCTCATATAAGAAATAATCTTAACTACATATACAGATCACGTTGTTATTAACGTTAATAGTTATTTTAGAACAATTAAGTCTTATTTATTAATAACTGTTTAATTAAATCGTTTTTTATTAATTACGAGTATCGTAAATATCATTTGTAACAATCATTGAAACGAGTTTTTATTTTCCCAAAATACCCTTCATTAATGAATTATTAATGAGTCCTTAATGAGCAATTAATAAATGCATAATTGATAATTTGTCGGTTTTTTATTAATCATTGATTTATTTTGATCAAGGGCTAAGATTTATTCTCGCAGTACTTGTAATAAGAATGTAAGCAAATGAACATTCCCGTACATACACACACACATACATATAGCGATAATCACGAGAACCAATCCTTACAATTCATTTATTAAGTGGAATTCATGGATGGAGAGCGTTGGGTGAATAAAGTGCGGCACTGTGCATGTGATGAATTCATGAGTGGGAAATCAATTGGACGTGTAAGATTGTTTCTCGTAGTAAAAATGGTTCTCAAATGGACTTGTTATTATATATATATATATATATATATATATATATATATATATATATATATATATATATATATATATATATATATATATATATATATATATATATATATATATATATATATATATATATATATATATATATATGCAAAAGTTCAAATGAGAACTGTTTTTCGTACGAAAATTGTGAGAACAAATCTGAGCCGTCCAATTCCCACTCCCTTTAATGTCATTGCTCACCCATGAATTCCTCACATGCACCCTACCACACTTGATCCCCTCCACGCTCTCCATTCATGAACTTCTCATATCCAAGGAACGGCTGAGATTGGTTCTCGCAATTCTCGTACGAAAAACAGTTCTCGTTTGAACCCTCCCCTGTATGTATATATATTATATGGAAAATTAATGTGAACGTGTGGCTGTCATGTACTCAACATTACGATTATTTAAAAGAAACCGTCTTGACCCTTAATTAAATTAAATCAATGACTGACTGTTATGACTTGTTTAAAAAATCAAGTCTAATTAAATAATGACTCATCCATCCAGACATAATTCATGGTTAGCTAAATATATATAATGACTAAAATAACTCTATAAACAAGTTATTAATAAGTATTAATGATAATTATAAGTGGTTTATGCGGTTTCTATGTTTAAAACAGTTGGGTCATATTTATTTTTGTAGATAAAGGGTATGACTAATTAATTTAAGACTAATTTTTGTTAAGCAGAACCACTCAAGATTCTTTAGTGACTAATTTTTGTTAGTGATCATGGATGAATCATAGAATACTTAATCAATCTAAAACATATAAAAATTTGTTTTTGATTTTCGTTTAGCATAAAAAAGTTAGGAGCTAACTAAAATTAATCATCTCATTATAATAGATATTTTTTCTGAAGCAAAGTTTTATTTTTCATGCTAAAAGATTTTTTAGTAAATTAAAATTGTCTTAGTCTTGTTATTGATTTGATAGAAATGGAAGTTTAAATACGTACCGATTATATCTAATCTTATTCTTCTTGATTAAAGCTTTGTGTATAAGAAATAATCCATAGAAATATGCAATTATATAAACAAGTGTCTATTTTTGTCAAATATTATAAAATAAGGTGTATTGATTTTTGTATATATTTGTCAAATAATAAAATAGATTTTTTTAGTAATAAATTATGGGCAACCCCAAGAAGGCCCATTTACGAAGTCCCGGTTATAAACTGCTTTACGTCACCAAGGATTAGAGGTGAACAAAAAATCCGAATATCAGATTTTGTGTAAAAATTATCCGAACCGATTTTTTATAAAACTGGATTTTTTTCAAACCGGAGCGGATTTAACCGGTTATATCCGATCCGATCCGGTTTTAATCCGATCCAAAACCGGTTAAACCGGTTACACTTTTATCCGAGAAAATCCGGTTTTAATCCGTACGAAACCGGTTACACTTTTGTCCGAGAAAATCCGATCACAATCCGAAAATTCGGTCACAAAAAACCGAAAAAATCCGGTCCGGATTTTATCCGATCCGGATCGGATTAAAATCCGAAGATGTGCACCTCTACCCGGGAGGGACTTTAACACAACCTTCTGTTGTATTACAACTTTTTTATTTTTATTATTTTTAAAAAATGTAGTACAATTAAAACAGAAGACTTCTTTATACATCTATTCTCTTTGAAGCAAACATTAAAAAAACTCTTATTATGCATGCACAATCAAACATTTTACTTATGACACAAGTAAGTGTTATACTGACACAGCTTTTAGTGACACTTTCAAATATCTCCCAAAATAAGTTTCTAGTGACTTTAAAAATTACAGGTAGAAAGTATTAGTTTTAAGTTTTAGTGATGCTTTATATGAGAGAAAAATGCATCAGGGAAAAGTCAGAATCTTAGCATTGTGCTTACGTATCTTTACCGACACTATTTTAACACTCTGTAATATTTTTTAACAAGATTATGATACACGTGTCAGCGGTTACAACATAACCATATTGTGCGTGTATACTTTATAACATCAAACCATATATAAGCAAATGAATAATATGCATAATAATATTCTTTTACCTAGCTTCTTCTTGTTCTCTCTTCAATTAATTGCCCATTTGATATACACTTTAGATAATTTGTTCTAATTACCAAAATTCCATATATTGATTGATCTAAAAGCATGGTTGTATAAAGTGAATAAGTTCTTCCAACTAGATGTTTAAAGGATGGTAAAAAGAAAGGTTTAGAAGTTTCCACTACTTGTTACTTGAAAATGAGTACTCTATTTTCTTAAAGCAATTTCGCCCCCACCAACAAAAGTTGCGTGTTTGGGGTTATACCGGCGAATTGCCTCCTTAGATCAATGAAGCAACGTACGTATGTAGAATTTTTTTCAACACTACACGAAGTGGTTAAAGAACCGGATAAACTATTGAGTTTTTCAAATGTCTCAAAGCACTAGGAAATTGTGTTTCTATAGCAACACAATTATCCTAGTATATTGTGTAAAGAGAGCCAGGTATAGGGGTAAGAGAAGTAGGTTTTATATGTCCAAAAAATGCATAAATGTCGCTGTAAGACAAATCGGACCCTTCAGTTACATAATTGTCACCCTTTAGTGACTGCTCGATCCATTGCTACTGAACCATTGTGACTGCAGTTATGTAGCTGTCACCCTTTACTGACTGTTGAATCCGTCGCAAAAAGCGTTGCGACTGCAGTTTTCTAACTGCACCCTTAGCAACTAAAACGCTACCTTATACCCTTTCTCTTATTTCCTAAAGACTCAACCCTAAAAAATGACACTTTATTTTGAAAATTCTCAAACACTAGATAGCAATCAAGAATAGTTCATTTGGCCACCATTCACCGAGGAAGGAAAGCGTTACAGTGGCAACAAAGGTGCATGCAGAGGCCTCAGGCAGAACTTACGGAACTAAGACTCTTTTGTGTGAAGGACTACAATATACGACACCTTGGATAGTACCATAAGAAGGTTACAACTATCTTTCTCTCATGCTCTTAGTGCTTTATGACTAATTGTCTAATTTAGAGGAAAATATGATTGGTGAGAATGTTCATATAACAACTTATTATCTAGCTAAGTTGCATGAAGTAAGCTTAACTAAGCAGAGAAACAAGATCTAGAACAGATATTCCTCGTTAGCTAGTTCTAACTTCCAAACTTAAAGAGATATGATGAATGAGGACGTGACTGAAATTCAATGACATAAATGCAAAGGGTAAGAGACCACAGTTGTATGACTTACAGGCGGAAGAAATAGTAGATGGCGGATTTAGAAGGCAACAAAGATGTGATTTAAACTGAATGAACCCAAAATTCACTTTATGCTCTGGCAGGTGTTACAGATAATCAAACTTTAAAGAACAAGTTTGCATAAAGGCACTAAAAAGTTTACAGTTTTAAATGGAGACCGGCAGCACTCATAATTTCACTGATTCAATATTTACTAGATATGTAAGGAGCTGAGCTACTCAAGCTCGACTCATTAAAAGCTCGTCACAAGACAAGCCCAAACAAGGTCGAGCCGAGCTTGAACCTAACTTGAAGCTCTTTTATAAACTAGAGATTGATTGATCAGTTCTCTTTTACCTTCTATCAGCACTCATAATGTTGCTGATTCTCTTTTACCTTCTATGAGTTCTCTCTCAATCAATCACACGTTTGATCTTTCAAGCTCATGATTTGTTCTAATTAACAGATCACCTAAATTGATTGATCTATGATCAACCCATTCATACTCAATCAGTCTTGATCAAGTACCCACATCAGATTGCCACATATTTACTCACAAGATAGCCCCACTGAACCTTGGAAAGTTGGAATGCATTTATTTGATATTAAACAATAATTCCCAAAATTGCATAAGATGCTAGAAACATGCATATTTTCCACCTTTTTCGTTATGAAGCATATGTTGACAATAGTTATCTACCCTCTCACTAGTGTCTTCAGTCCCCTGCCACAACCTGACTGCAGAAACAAGAAGAACATCAATACATCTTTCTATGTTACTTGAAAAATTAAACATCATAGGGATATTTAGCAAACTAGAAATATTTAGCTTATTTTAGTAAAAGGAATTCATGTTAAAAGATTTGGTGATTTAATTGATTAATTCTCCTATTTTGAAATAAATAAAACTTTACTTATAGGTCAAACCTAACAAATTTGTCTCAACAGTTTTAGTACTCTATATAATTGTAATTTAAATGTACTATTAATAGGAATCAACTTAGAAAAACAGAAGAAATAGAATAGAGAATGATGAATAGAAGATCGATGGGTATATTAAGCAATTGTGATAGGTTGGATTACAAGAACCAAAGGAAATATAAGAAGAAGATCAAGTAAAATCAGTAGGAGATCGGTAGATGAATCCCACTGCCTTAATCAGAGAAGAACCATGTCTTCCTGCCCAAGCTCTCCAAGAGCCGACTAACAACTAATAAACTTCTCGATACCCCTTTTTCTCCCGTAATCAGTCATTTATATCATATTCTCCTTAACAGGCCTTAGGCCCATTGGATTGGGCCTCTAATTGAAAGGTAATGAACAGATAAAGGGGGACTATGATACGTTCTCTATCAATACCGCCTCCATAAAGACAAGGCTTGCCCTCAAGCCTGAAATTTAACAATTGACTTGATATAAAGTATAAAACCTCCCTCGAGTCGTATGGATTAGTTCTCAGCTGCCATGCAATCATCCAATGCTTTCTTGGTTCTCTATTCGGAAAAATGTTGTGTGCAACCAGCTTTTCAACGACTGGAACCTCCATTACAGCCTTGGATACCATTTTGTGAACAACCACCTTTAGTCCATTAAGACTAATCTGAATGTCTGTGTTTTGATCGAAGTGGGTTGCTGGCCAGTTAATTAACATTTTAGATGTATACAGAAGATAAATCCAATTGCCTGCTATGATGCCTTTCTTGCTAGCCGGCTTTGTAGCATGGGGAACATCTTTGACTGTATTTTTCTTCTTACCTATTTTAGACTTACCGACTGCCCCATCCTTCAATACCATATCACTAGGAAATCTTGCAGTCAACTCTTTTCTTTCATGAACAGATATGCATGTGCCCCACTCTATTCTATTCTTGACCTGTTCATATGGCTCTATTCCAAACATTTTATCACCAGCCCAATCAAGGAGATTCCAGGGTCCCGTTAAAAACATCATACTTCCATTTTTCTTTCGGTAAAACAGACCCTTTCCATTTCTGCTATTTGTCCTTTTCTTCTCTTGCTGACCAGAGTCAATATCTTTAGTCAAAGTCTCCCTCTTAGCCCTTTCAGAAACCTTGGTCAATTGCTCCAGCACTTGTCTGCCTTTTAATTGTTCAACACCTTCATATTCCGTGAAACTAGCATCGAGCCAATCAACAATACTCGAAGAATTGTCCTTAATTTCATGCATCACATTGCATTGAATCATATTTGGAACCGAAATCTTGTAAATCCATCCCAAATTCTGCCCTACAGTGAATGAAATCCCACCAGACTTGAACACATAATTTCCAATTTTCATTCTGCTCTTCACAGCCTGCATTTCATTGTTTGTCAGCCAGATAGAAATTTGTTTCTCTTTTTGGACCATAGAATTTTGACTATGGTGAAACAGTTTAGGAGGTCTAGGAAGCTGGTAATCACGAATTGCACACAAGGAAGCAAGGAATTTCACGTAATCAGGAGGTTTGAGTGGCTTACGACCCAACATAGCATATTCAACTCCATACAATTTAATGTATTGACCTTCATCAGTTAGTTGGTGTGCACCACAAGAAACTAAACATTGCGAATCATTTATCATCAGATTATAATTCTTCTGGTGCATAATTCCATTCCATTGGTTTCGAACATGGGGATCTTGTGGTATCTTAGGTGTAAATGTGAGTTGATTACTCAAATAACTGAGTTGGGAATTCAGATTGTTACTGTTTTGGGACCCATGAACATCAAAAGCATACCGAGTATTATGGAAGAACGAATAATTTGAGAGCTTCAGTGGTTTATCCTTGATCGAATATGGTACTGGACTTCCATCAAACAACTTATCTTCTTGACTGGGTTCATCTTCTTCAACATGTGACGTGAACTGGTCGGCACAAAGAGGATCGCAATCGGTACTATCGAGTTTGGCCTCTTCATCACAATAAGTAGAAATCCACGAGTGGGAATGGACTATTTCACTTGAATCAGAATTAGGGGAGCAGACCTGCTTCACCTTGGGTATTGACTGGTCTGCACTCCAGGATTTCACCAATTCCACCTTGCGAGCAAACACCTTTGCCTGTGCATACGTCGATGGAAGTAAGGCCCTTAACCAGATGCGAATCTCTTGTTTAAGGCCTCGCAAGAACAGGATAAGCAATTGCTTATCAGATTGAATGGGAATTTTGGCAGAATAGGCTTCGAATTCTTCGATATACACTCCGACACTTCCCCTTTGATTAGGAGATCCAATTTCATGTGGAAGGCGATTGTATACGATAGAAGAATTCGAACCCAAATGCATCGATATCTTATCAGAATTGTATCTCCCAGTAACGTCAGATCCCCTGATCGGTGAATTCTTAGCATCCAATTCAGATCGGTGAAGATTCTCGCGTTTCTGGTGTGCATAAGTCATCTTCTCCAACGATTGAGGCAACTCTTTGAACCGCTGCTGCAGTGAGTTGACAGAGAGAGCGAGTTCTCTAATTTGAACAGTTAGGGATTCGATTTTATGGTCGTGAGCAATTACCCGAGACTGCAAAACCTTACTCATCACTGATTCATCGATTGTTGTTTCCAGGCAATGGAACCAATTAATAGGAATCAACTTAGAAAAACAGAAGAAATAGAATAGAGAATGATGAATAGAAGATCGATGGGTATATTAAGCAATTGTGATAGGTTGGATTACAAGAACCAAAGGAAATATAAGAAGAAGATCAAGTAAAATCAGTAGGAGATCGGTAGATGAATCCCACTGCCTTAATCAGAGAAGAACCATGTCTTCCTGCCCAAGCTCTCCAAGAGCCGACTAACAACTAATAAACTTCTCGATACCCCTTTTTCTCCCGTAATCAGTCATTTATATCATATTCTCCTTAACAGGCCTTAGGCCCATTGGATTGGGCCTCTAATTGAAAGGTAATGAACAGATAAAGGGGGACTATGATACGTTCTCTATCATACTAAAACCAAATAATAAGAAGAAACAATATTTAAAATAAGAAAGGAATTGAAATTTACCTGATTCAAGGGTGATGGGAACAAAAGAAGCAGTTGAGAGACATCTTTGGATGTCTATGTAAAGACTTGACCTTGTGGGAATTTCTGGGACTGGGAGTATGAGTTGCTGATATCGTTTTTCTCATTTCTTGGGCTTTCATCTGAGCAATTTTAAGTTTGTTCATGATTTTGTCCATAGATGCTGATTTCTTCTTTTCTAGTTTCATCTGTAAAGGTAATAATGCATCTTCAAAGTCAATCAAGCTAAATGGTTCTCATTTAACAATTATGACGAATACAGAAAGCTTAAATATATTGATGAAAAAGAGAGTAGACACATCATGTTTGAGTGCATATTCACCGGTGCAGCCCTTTCTAGTTTTCCAGTTCTTATAAATCATGAAACCCAAAGGTATAATAACCAAATATAAAATACTTAGTCAGACCCAGAAGTTGATTAAGTGGTGGCTAATTATCATGTGGTGAACACACCTCAAGTTTTTTGATTGATTCCTCTGCTTTCGCATTCTGCAGGTTTTCCCATGCAGTGATCCTAGCTTCCTCTTTCTGGAGCCTGCAAAGACATTCAAAGGGGAAATTCAACTATTTGTGTAATTTTAGATATGTGCATGCATGTTTATGGATTTGGAAGTAATTAAACACTCTCCCTTTTTTACCAATACTTGAAGGGAATTTCACCAAATGAACCAAACTCACATTTCTTTCCTATATGGTTGTCCTTTGAACTGTTCAACTTCACTCATCAAATGACATAATCAATTAAGGTAACTAGTGACTCCACAGCTAATTAGTCATTAATGTAACAGGGAATAGCAGAAAGAAGAAGTGCTGAACAAAATGCAGCATTTTTTGACCTTGGTCATGCTGAATATTGCTATAAATATTACAAATGTTATGTCAAATGATGATATTCGTACATCTAAATCCAAGGACCTCAATTCTTAACTTCTAATTGCTATAAGTCAAGTAACTATAAATTTTTCCAAATATGAGAGTTCAACATCTCAATACATATTGTAGCACTTGAACCACATTGGATCTTCAAAACATGGACCTTAAAGCGGCCTTGATAAAATAAATCAACTAATGGAAGTACCTTACTTATATTTAAGACTTGGGGAAATGATATATGTTGCTAACATCATCATGACATGTGATGCCGTGAGGTTACATTCACAAACTCATTGAATGAGGAATTTTGTGAAAACAATAGAACTCCTAAAATACACTTCATTTAAATACTTCTAAGAGCCTAATCTTTTATCAACGTTGTATTTTTCTTCGCATGGACTGGTAATTATCTCTTTAAGGCCATCTGTGGGTCTTAATGTCACATGAGTGTTATATTGCTTTGAGCGCTTGCTCTCTCTCTCCCTCCCAACTATAATCTGGATAAGTTGAAATCACATATACTAGTTAAGGAAAATGTTAAAGGCTTGCACTTAAGTACATACTTAGATGATTCCATTGCTCCACGTGTAGGATTCCATGTCAAAGCCAGGTCCTTGATCTCTGTTGACACATTCTTTTCCATTCTCTTGGTGTGTCTTTTTGGTTGCTTTGTTGTGGTGACCCTTTTGTCAACCTGGACATCTCTGATTTCCACTCTAGCAGAATGAGGCTCTATTGATGAAGGTATAGGTGGAGGGGAGGTAGACAGGAATGGCCTTCCCTTTGGAGAGGACTCTGGGCTATCCACTGGGCTCATCTGGGTAGCCATATCTCGTCGAGTGACACCATACATAACATTGTTTTTATCAAACTTTTCATCTGCAAATTAGTTTATCAGTTACCAGCAAACATCAAATAGGTAAAAGACACAGAAAAGAATGTTTATCACAACAAAACTATAAGCTGGATGGATAATAGTATATTACGTATACAAGAACGGAAGGATTTCTTGCTTTTAAAAAAAAGAACGGAAGGATTTCTTGGAGAGGGTAACATAGTAAACAAAATATGGGGGATAAACCACCAAACTCATACAAAGAGCTATTGTAAATAAAAAAAATCAATTACGTAAATAAGCAAAATACTTTAAACATTCGCGAAAACAAGCTAAGAAAAGTCAAATTACGAAAATAAGCATCAGTTTCGCCCCCAAGGAGGTCAGTTTCGCCCCAAGCTTCGCCCTCCAATCAGAATGTGCCACGTGTACTCAGTTTCGCCCTTGGGGGCTCAGTTTCGCCCTTGGTGGGCCCCACAGCCCAGTTTCACCCCTTCCTCTCCAGTTTCGCCCCTCTGATGGGCCCCGCAAGCCCAGTTTCGCCCCTATACTTCATTTTTGCACCTCAAGCCTCAGCTTCTCCCCTGTATACCCCACATGGCTGACACACTCTAAAATATTATAATTTTACCCCCTTATATTTATTTAAAACTTTTAAAGTAGATAATTTTATAAAATTTAATGTTACTCCTATATAATACATTTTCACCATAAAAAAATTTATGATGTAATTAATCTCCATCTCTCTCATATGTTACACACTTTTATTATACTCATATATTATTTTTTCATACTTCTATATTTTTTTGATTGTTTATGTTGGTATTTATTTGCCCAAAAAGTTAAATTTGATTATTACTGTTGAACATGTATAAACGAAACATTGTTAACGTTGATGTAGTATTTCATTAATTTAAATTGATTAAGATAAGCACACGAAAGTATTATTACATTAATTATTGATTTGCATCACGTTGAACAGTGTAATAAACATCATACAAAGAAAGGTCTGGCTCAAATTGTGATAAATCCGGCTGGGTCGGTTCGGCAGCAGTTAAGGCATTAGTTGTCTGTATTTTAAGAAAAGATAAGGATGACAGCGACAAGTCATCTTTTAGGGGCGAAACAATGTTACCAGTATGACTGTATTTCTGGAAAAAAATGAAAATTACAGGGAATTGTCATCTTTGACAACGACAAGTCATCTTTTAGGGGCGAGACACTATTCCGACTAGCATATATATATAACTACATGGTTTTCTATGTGACCTACAATCACTAGTCAAAAACTTTAATTTGTATTTGTTGAAGTTCCCACCATGGCTAGACGTTGTGGACATCAACATTTCTGGACAATTCGTTCTGAAGATCAAAGAAATTTCGATGAAAACTACTACAGTAAGTGTTTTCATATATTTCTACTCTTATTATTTTTCCTAGACCAATTTCTAAATGATTCTTGCTTTATAACAGTTGATTTTGATGATCTTTATACACTGAAGATAATTCAGGGAGGACGGTTTGTGGGTAGACTACCTGAAACCGTAACTAACAGCGTGCCGATTACTGTGAACTGTGTTGACAATGTTCCAAAGGATGAGTTAATTGCGAGACCAGTACGTACTGTAAATTGTATTTTATGCGAGTTAGGTTACGAGAATTACGCCCCCCGTCTGATAAGGTACTACTACTATGTACCACGTAACCAAGACATGCACAACATGAGAAGGGTCACAACTTCTAAAGAAGCGGAAAACCTAATAAACGATTTAGGGAACACAAGAGTTGCGACAATCTACGAAACAACTACTATCCCTACTCCATATACTCGTTTCCTTTTGGGTTAGGAGGTGTATTTGGTCGTAATTTCCATCTAGACTTATGCTAGTCAGGATGTTCTCTTGTTGTTGGTATGCTCTATTTGATGTTAAATAAAGTTGTGGAATGCACTATAATTTAAAATTAAAGTGTTCAATAACAATTCACCAGACAACTAATGCCTCAACTGCTGCCGAACCGACCCAGCCGGATTTATCACAATTTGAGCTAGACCTTTCTTTGTATGATACGTATTACAGTGTTCGACATGATTTAAATCAATAATTAATGTAATACTACTTTCGGGTTTATCTTAATCAATTTAAATTAATAAAAAACTACACCAACGTTAATAATGTTTTCATTATACACGTTCAGCACTGGCAATCAAATTTAACTTTTCAGACAAATAAATATTAATAAAGACAATCAAAAAATATAGGAATATGATTAAATAACATATGAGTATGATAAAATAATTTTTAATATATAATAATATTTATTAGGGTAAACTAAGAGAGAGATGTAGATTAATTAAAATTAAAATTAAAATTAAATAAAATTATATAAAAAAACTACTTTAAATGTTTTAAGTAAATAAAAGGGGATAAAATTACAAAATTTAAGAGTGTTATTGACAACTGAGACAAAAATAAAGGCTAGGGGCGAAACTGGGCATCCGGGCCCCACAATAGGGGCGAAACTGGGTAGGAAGGGGCGAAACTGGGACCATAGGGGCGAAACTGATGCCACGTGGCGCGATCTGATTGGCGGGCAAACCAAGGGGCGAAACTGGCATACATAGGGGCGAAACTGATGCTTATTTTCGTAATTTGAATTTTTTTTGCTTATTTCCGTATACGTTATAGATATGTTGCTTATTCGCGCGAAATCCTCATATAAAAATCTAATCATGAAGCAATGTTGACTAAAGGAATGTGTTATAAAAAATGCATCTACAAGACTACAAGTAAGACCAAAGGGAGCAAGATTATACCTTGAGAATCAGGATACTCAATAAAGAATTCTGATTGAGCCAATCTATACTCAGTGTGAGCAGGAACAGAGTGTGCATCAATTCCACCAGCTTGATGGAAAGAATATCCTTCAGGTACCAAAACACCAGTTGTAAGTGGTGAACCTGCAAAAATATTATTTGCGCTCCCACCTTCAAGCAAGGGAAAATCAAGTAAGCAATTAGAAAAGTATGTATCCCCAAGATTTGGGGCCCCTAATGGTCCACTCTTGGACTTAGGTCGTCGCTGAGGCGGAGGTGCTAGATTCCTGCAAACTCCAGAACCAGACACTGGACTTGTAATCCACCTCTCTGCATCATCCCATTTTGAAGGCAATGTCCTCCCATTGTTGAAGGGCATCAATACATTAACACTAGTACGCCTCTGCTTACTATTGCTTGGCAAAGGTACCCTCTCTGAGCACCAGCCCTTTTGAAATCCTCTTCCATGGTTATCCCCATAATCAGGAGTACCTGGGCTTGTGTATGTTCCCGAGTTACGAAACGAAGTTGTATCCTTACTCATGGGCCTAAATTCTGGCGAATAGCATTCATTGCATTTGCTCATAATAACACCTCCTAAATAGATGTCTGTTCTACTGAATTTGGGATTACAGAAAGCTATAGAAATCAAGATTCTTCAAGAGCAGTCTGCACTTTACAAACGACCTTGGATTAGATAATTGCTTTGTATCAAGTAGTGCTAATTCCTTCTCAAAAACAGTACATAGCATTGGGTACCGACTTCAACGCAATAGCGTCAGATAATTGGACAGCCATTAAAGTAGGCAGAAAACTGGGGAGAAAACTACAAGACATGGCAATTTGTTTATCCTTGTGGTCACCAGTGGAAGACTCGTGAAGATACAGATACTTCCAAGTTTCTATTACAAAAGCAGACAAACAACCGATAAAATAAGAAGAAGAAAAACACGTTTTCAGCGGCTAAAGAAATAGGCTACGGGGCTCAAAGCACAATAATACATCACCTGTAATACTTTTGCTTGCTAAACTGATCTGAAAAATCCTTTTTACTATGAACTTACAGCTACTTAAAACACATTCATCATAATTCATACGTACACCAAATAATTTGGTAATAAGCACAAAAGAATTAATGCGATCAAACATAAAATGAGTAGCAAAAACTGAAATAGCGATGGAGAGTGAAGGTTTACCTGATAAGATAGGGAAAGGTGGAGGATTAGTGGATGGGGATTGAAGAAGAAGATGAAGTAGTGAAGTGGGATAGATACAACTATTGATGAATAGAAGAAATTGCAGGAGAGGTGTTTGACGAAATGTGAAAGTGAATCTAAATCAAAGTGGAAGTGTCAGAGGTTTGTCTCGGATGGATGATGCTAAAATGGGACTGCTACGAATTTTGTAGGTTTGATATTTGGAGCCAAAAACGGGGTCAGATGAAAGCGACGTCATCCATGTGGTTATGGACCCATCGCTTTCCCAACGTCTTATTTTCTCTGCCTTCGTTTACAGGGATTGAGGGGGTCTCCATATATATATATACATATAATATGAACATATATAAAGCCACATGTTGGCTTGGGAATTTGTATATGCAATTTATATCTTTAGGGATGTAATTTTTTTTATCTTTATGTATTAGTTGCATAAAAATAAAAGGGAAATTTCAAATGAGAATGAGAAATTAATTGAGAATATGAGACTAAATTTCAGCCGTTGATTTTGTAAGTGGAATTCATGGATGGAAAGCGTGGGGGAATGGAGTGTGGCAGGGTGCATGTGAGGAATTTATGGGTGGGTAATGACATTGAAGAAGGGAAAATTGAACGACTGGGATTAAGTCTTCCATTCTCAAAAATATTTAAGTTCTCGTTTAAACCTCCTACTAAAAATAAAAATATTATCTAAAAAAATCAATTATTTGTTTATTAATAACATACGTGTACGGTGTATTAAGTATGAAACTATTAAACGTGATAAGCCCTTGTACAATCTAAACCACAAATAATTTAAGCATTTAATCTATTAGTTATTTTGAAGTTCACATGTAATTATTAATCATTAGTGGTTTGAATATCATGTCTCAAAAATAATCATAAATGTGTTTTATATATATTCAAGCTCACATGAATATATATTCAAGCTTCATCAACTCCAAAATTTCCACTAAATGCCTCCAACAACAACATAATAGAAAAAGGATGATGTAAGATGCATTCATCAAATTAAACAAGCCCCCCACAAACTTATATTAACTTTGATGGGTACCCAAGAATTCAAATGAAGCTACCAGGGAGATTGATTCATTTAAAAGTTTTTTTATAAGGATTTAACTAGGAACACACCATGTCATTACAATATCCAACTCCATGAATTAACACATTATTTACTTATTTAGAAAGAGTAAGATGTTTTAGCATATCAAGCAAATTAACTTCAATTATGGAATTTGGGTTTATGGTAATCTAAGATTATAGGTCTGAATATTATGTGATTAACTATATAATATGATGTTATAGTACTATTTATTACTTAATATACTTTTTTATTACCAGTAATATATAAAGTTTTTCATTAGATATTGACACAATCCCTATCTTCTTTTGATATATCGTTCTAGCTAATATTAATTTTTATTATTATTGTCATAATTATATTTAAGTTATTATTATTGTTTTTTAACTTTTCATTTATAAAATCGTGACATAATATAATAATTGATTTTGTCTTCCGGGTTATTTTTTACAAATTTTTATGCTTTGTGATATTTGTAAAAAATTATGAGTTTCCTAATAATACTAGCTTAGCAATTTTTTATTATTATTTAGAGTTAAAGTTGGTGAAACAATGAACATTTCCTCAGGTTTCATTATGGGCACATGAAGATTCTTTTTGTTGAATATATATATACATCAAATTTACAAGCGTTTTAGTATACCCATTAAAGCTTACAAAATGTGTGATTAATATGATCTCTTTTTTTAACAGCAAGAACAGAGCATGCAAGGCAAGCTGTAATGTCTCCAATTTTTTTTTAAACAAGAAAAGTAAACACGAGATGCATTCAAAACCG
Organism: Pulicaria dysenterica; assembly: GCA_947179395.2. Lineage (NCBI taxonomy): Eukaryota > Viridiplantae > Streptophyta > Magnoliopsida > Asterales > Asteraceae > Pulicaria > Pulicaria dysenterica. The sequence continues at coordinate 56,253,138 of OX359295.1, forward strand.
ACAAAGTATCTGTAATAGATAATCAACAAAACCCTGACGAGATCCCGCACCCAAAACTATACGTCAAATGTGCTTTAAGTAAATAATTACATTTATAGTTAAAATAAAATGTGTTTAAATAAAAGAAACAGCGAAAAACGATGAAAAGCGATAAGCCGTATTCATGCCGATAGAGCCTCTCCCCGAACAAGTCCTGAAAATAATAAATCAGCTACAGTGAGCATAAAGCTTAGCGAGCACACTAAATTACAAACCACACTAGGTATGCATATATCATACTTCACATATCAAATCCATGATCATAATTCATAAATCATTTCGCATACTATCGACTCAGTGAACCGACAACGATTTCACACTTTGGGTCACAACCGACTATCCAAACCGTACCAATGATTTCACACTATGACTGACTGCGCCCGAGTTACGTTTTCACCTCAATAACGTAACCCTTAACTTCACATATAAACATAACAGTTACACTTTCACACACACACACACACACATATATATATAACATATACATTTCACGTTAATATAATGTATAAGTTAGCGTAACTCACCTGATCCGCGACACAGATATAAGCATCAGATTTCACAAGTCTAAATATTTGATGAGTCCAAACACGAGAACCTATAATTCAAATATATATATATATATATATATATATATATATATATATATATATATATATATATATATATATATATATATATATATATATATATATATATATATATATCACTAAATTAAATGAATAATAGTTCCTTGCTCTACCCGGCCCACACACACACACACGAGGCCCGTCTAAGTCGTCCCACTACTTGGGCTGGACCAAGACCTATTCGCATAAGGACCATACAGGGCCGGACCACCCTACCATTCCATCATGTGAAGTAAGTCGGTCCTAAGGCACACCCAAGCACCCCTTGAAAGTCGGACCGCCACCATTTATTCATATATATGTCGGACGGGCCTCTGGGCCCAAGTCGGATCATCACCTATGCATAAGTCGCGTGGCAAGGAAATATAAGTCAGATCGCATACTGATTCCATTAAGTCGGTCCTAACAAAATAAACATGTCGGATCACTTCACTACACATCCAAGTTGGATGGGCCTAAGCCCTAAGTCGTAACTCTAAAAATTTAAGTCGTACCACGGTAGAATAACTACATAAATCGCATGGGCTTTCTAGGCCCAAGTCGGACCAAGGTCCTTTTATGTCGGATCACCAAAAAAAAATCCCTCTAAGTCTGACGCGGGACAACCCATGCAACACTTATGTAAGTTGGATCACTAAAAGCTATACATGTCGGATGGAACTAAAGTCGCACCACGCAGAAGCCCAACATAAACCGGATCCATCAATACGTACAAGTAAGTCGGATTGGGCCTTAGGCCCATGTCAAATCCAATACCCAAAAATTATGTCGGATCCTATCAAAAATTATGTTGGACCTACACTTTCAAATGGAAGTCGGATGGTACATGAAAATGCCTAAGTCGGATTCGAAATCCGACTTGACCTTCTTGGTTGGACACCGATCAAAACTACTGATGTTTGAAGTTTGATTGTGCCTTCCGATGTGTTGGACTACTCCCTCCTATTACTTCTACGAAGGTTCTTCCATTAGTTTTTGCAAAGCTTGTAGTTCTTCTTAGCTCCGCTCTGTTCCTCTAGTTAAACTCTCGCAGAGTTAGTCCCTCCAATCCTGCTCTTTCCTTAATCTCTTTCGAATTTATCTATGTTTACAAGCAAGCCTTTACCACCAAATCTGATACTCTTCACTCTATTTATCAAGTTTGATGGATTGTGAGCACCTAGAAATCAGACAAATCCAAATCTACTACCAACCTTATTCTTTTTTCCGAGCGATATATGCATCCATTATCTTCCCCACACCCTTCATCGCCTTCCATATCTCTGCCTCTTTGATATCTTATTGAATATTCGCCACATAGAATGTCACTGCTTTGCCATTGAAGGCATCACCAACTCCGTTCGTTGTCTTCACTATTTGCTCGTTCCTTCTGTTGTTTTTGCGATGAACTTGCTTCCAGCCTTCGTCGCCATCTCAAGGGTTGTCCCCAGTCATTAAGGACCAGTGACTTTGTGTTTTTATGGATAATACATCATTAATGTACTCATTAATGTTTAGAAAACGTTTCATTATGACTCTTTTTGTTTCAAAATTTTACACATACGAAACTCTTTTGTAAACACAAACAAACTCCACGTATCATAAATGAAACATTTTGAAAACATTCTTTGTTTTTAACAACTTTGCCCCTATTACTTCCCTTTAGTATACAATTTTAACCTAATTATTTATAATTCAATAGAACTACATTTTACTCTATAACATTAAGTTAATAATTGATTTTTTTATTTATTATAAGTCTGTAATAATTAGAATAATATTGTATAATATTCTTATTAAAAAATCGAAATAGAAAATCTAGAATAACACATTTTTTTAAACAATTTAGGTTTTGTTATTGATTGATTAATCATCTTCAGAAGCTTCATTTCAATCACCACTGATGAAACTATATATGAACAAATTAATACTCATTTAATGTCAAATAAATAAAGAATAAATATAATCACGTGCAGCCCTTGGTATCAAGTCAAGAAAGAACGATATATCGTGTATGTGATTTGAGCGAAAGGATATGATTAGACGCCTACAACCGCACATGGCGTGGGTCGAGAAGCCATGCCATGCCGATTGCCGCCTGCCCTATTTTTATGCATTGACCACCGAATTAATAAAATAATACGTTTATGTTTGCTCATATAGAGTTGGCTTTGATAAATTTTACGATCTAAGACTATTTATATATAACTATCATAGTATCTACGTAATATAATGTTGATGAATTATTATTGTTTTGTAACAAATCATTTTCATAACAATGGTATGTTATTTGTGAGATTAAGGAATGGTATTCGTTCAACAATATATCAATTTTCTTTTTTCATCCTTTTTATTTTCATAGAAGATTGTTTACGCCGGGCCAACCTTGCGTCCAGGATCCTTTAGATCCGAACCGACCCTTCCCCAAGGACCGGCCCACAGGCAATGATCACCTGCCTTGACTGCCCGAGTAAGGGGTCAGGATTAAACTCGTAATTATTTTCCACAAAGTATCCCTTACCTGACCCACCAAGCATTTGCGGTGGAGGAATATATCACCTACAAGGTGTTTACCTAGGGTAGAACCCATGACCTCAAGAAGGACATATGCCCTAACCACTAAGCCACCTTGTTGGTAGCTTCTATCTTTTTTATTTCTATCAATTCTTTAAATAAGAAAAAAAAATATTTTTATTTATATAATAAGAAAAGAAAACGATAATAAGATCTTGAGAATTGTGTTAATATAGATGAAGAATTATGTTGGTATGAGAGAATGTGTTCATGGATGTGTGTATTTGAAACGAATAAGAAAGTTGAGAGAGAGAGAGAGAGAGAGAGAGAGAGAGTGAAGTGGCTAAATATTGGATGAATGAGATTAATGTAGATAAAATGAAATGTTAATGGACGGACTCAAGTTGGGTTTGATTTTAGATTTTTTGTTAACAATTGATGCATGTGTTATGGTTGAATGGGCGTGCAATTAAAATTTGGTTTGAATTGGATGTGTGTGAATTGAAATGACATGAAATGCAATGCAATGTCTCGGTCGATCATACTCATTTCACACACAACCCACAATGGCCTGCCTCATAGTTAGAGAGAGACGAAGGAAAAGGATTGAGGTGGTGGAAGTTTGGATTATCTTTTTTTTAATACATATATACATGGTAATATGGTTGAAGTAACATTTAATCCAATGTTTAGAGCAAAAATGTTGAAAAAAAAAGGTTAAACGATATTTTACCCCTTGTGATGAATTGATGATAAGAATTACTAAAAATTTGTTATGGCCTGGAGATGACATGTCTATCTCAAACATAACTAGAGATATCATAGCTTAAAATAGTGGTGGTTACCATACATCGACACAAAGTAAAATAGTTCCAGCAAACAAATAACAGAAATATCTTACATGAGATATAAGAAGAAAAAGAAAGGATCAACACCTTACTCCTCGCATAACATTCAAACTTGTTGCAACTTGAACACCCTATCACTACTTGGCCCGGCTTCTCACCCTGGAAATTTAGTTACAATAATTAGCGTGTCTGATTCCTTGACATCAAAAGAGGTTCATTTGAAAACTCGCACAATTTCTTACCTAGGGGAGCGAGAGCGAGAGATGGAACGAGAGTGGGACCGCAAAGGGGTTAAAGATCGGGACCGGGAACGAGACCGTGAATGGTATCTTCGAGAACTTCTCCCCCTGCTTGGACTTCTACTGCGCCTATATCGTCTGAAAAATAAACACACATTTTAGCAACACAAAGAATTTGAAGGAGTGTGATCCAAGTGCTCAATTGCATCAAAAGACAATGATTTGCAGATAGGACTTTTCAATAGGCCGTTCGCAGATTAAAATCTGGGATTTAATAAAATCATATTTAATAATGACTGTGTCAAATTAATACCAAAATTCTACTTCAAGATTTAGAATCTAACCATCCTCTACAACTTTGATTATTATAGTCTGTTTATAATGATATATACCTCCAAATTTAGAAGCCCACTAAAAGATTAAATATAGCGAAAAGAAAAATAACACCTTTTACAAGTTAGATGCAATATTAAGAACAGCAATGTTAGATTTTACATAAATTAGACGAGGCACTTTGACCTATTTATGAGTTCATTAGGGTTATTTTAATCTAAAACAGATCAAACATAAAGTAAGCTATAAACAGATCAGTTCAAATGGGCCCTGGTTCAAATAGGTTGATAGTAGCCAGAAGTTTATTTCTAATGCGCAAAAAACATCCCGATAGTTTTATTCGAAAATGCATATCAATGTATCATTGCTTTAAGAATATTATTTTTGTAATCATATTTAATGCATTAAACATTCATTAATTCTTTAAAATAAGTATTTTGGAGTCAATCCAAAGGGTCAAACAAAGTGAAAGTCGCCAGACATGTATTTTTATTCTTTAGTGCATCAAACCTACTTAATTGTTTAATCCAAAGGGCTGGATTACTAATAATACCATTATCGCAATCATATTTAGTGCACTAATTGTTTAGCTTTAGAGTCAAGTAGTCAACCCAGCCTGTTTCAACCAGGACCCCAACACACCCATCTTACAAACTAACAAAAGTATTGTTTTTGTGAGGAACAAGAAGTTGATAAGCAGACTTCTCTTTGGGACTGGAAAAATTCACTAGTCTATAAATGAGCAGTTTTGTGAAATACCACCTTGGAGGTGAGCGGCTGAAACTTCGGCTTCGGCTTCGGCTTCTGTGCCTGTATCTACTTAGTCTGTTAGTTTCTGCAAGTTTCTCAAGCCTCTGCCTCTCCTGTTCTCGTTTCTTGGCCATTTCAGCAGCAGTATCTTTCTTGACTGAAAAAACACGTAAATAATGAAAAGATATATCAAATATCATGCCAAACTTTAGCACAAGAAGAAATAACAGCAGCATCCTCAACTCCACAAATTTGCAGCAACAGCAGCAGCATAAAATTACTTTTAGGATAACGAAATCGACAAAAAAATAAATGTACTTTGCTTATTTAGCTGTTTGCTCATAATCCGCTTAAGTCGCTCCTGAGGGGTTTCTTTTTTCTCTCCTTGTTTAGCAAGGGTTCCACTACCTGAAGGCTTGCTTAATTTCGCTAATCCAGATGAAGATCTGACAAGATTAAAAATATATACAAGAATGTAAGGTACTATAGAATTTCAAGCTAAAAACAAAACAATAATTCAGAAACAGCAAAAGGAAGTACCCAACAGATGGTTTTGATAATTTGGCATTCCTTTCGTTATCAGTAGATACACCAGATGCAGGATCAATATGTAAGGCTTCGAGGATTTGACCAGTTGACGTCCTGCAGAAAAAAGAAAAAAGCTATATCACCACTTAAACCTGATACGAGACCACAATAAAAGGTCCTTTTAACTTCTAAGGATAGAATGAGCTATGAAAGGTGTGATAAGCTGCAGCAGAGAAAGACTGTCGAATGTAGCTATGCAATAATTAGAAGAGTGCTCCGACCGGTTTAATGCACCAACTTGGGACGGAGGAGATGATGGAGGGGTATATCCAGCGAGCTTGGGTCCACCACCATCTGCTGAGCCCCCAAATTCTGTAATGTATTCTATTTTCGGAGCCCTTGGATTACTCAAGTGACTATCATCAGTATGACCATGATTGTGGCGCCTTAATTGTGATGGAGAGTACGATCGTGATCTGGATCTGAAAATTCAAGTAGCTAGTTATCATTGTAAGTCCCTTTTGATAATACAAAAATATTCCACGAACTCACCTTCTAGAACGTGAATAAGCTTCATATGTTGGACTTCGTCTAGACTCTCTGCAAAACAGTTTTGCATATTGGTCACAAAGAACAACCATTATAGCATGTATGGTTGACTACATTCTTAAGAATAAAATCTTCTACTAGCAGAGTTTATGTAAAAGCATGTACCTGTAAGGATCATGATGAAGCACTCGACTTCCAGAGACCCGTGCTGATTCTCTTTCCCTCTCTCTTTCAATTTGAGAAGCCTTTCTTCTTTCTTTACGACTCAGCTTCCTCTGCAGATTTAAAGCGGAAAATTCCAGTGAAGGTTGAGTATTTCAAATTGGATATTTCATCTCAAGTGTTTTAATTGATACATACGATTGCAGGATCCCCCTTCACAACTTCCTTTTGTCTTCTTTCTTCCTCCTTGGCTTTTTTATCCATGTATACAAGCCACCCATACCTCTTCACTCCAAATTCCTTGGCAATTATATCCATTCCTTCATCATTGCTATCATCACTATTGAACTCCTCTTCATCCTCGTCATCATCATCATCATTGTCATCATCATCCGAATCTTGATTTCCATCTTTCACATCCCCATCATAGGAGAACCCCACTTGTGAATATGAACCCTGTTTTGCTGGAGCATGCGCTGTTTGAGACCTACCGTATATATAGAAATTAAAATAATATATTAATACTTCCTTCTATACATGTTGATATATCCAAGGCAAGACAAAGCTCTGAACTTGAAATACCCTGTTAAAAACTATCTAAGTATGTTTACATAAGAATTACAAACCTGTCTAATCCAAGTAAAGCAGCACTTTTAGCCTCCATAACTTGGTTAACATGCTGAAGACCTTCCTCGTCACTAACTGTTAATAGACAACAACAGCTTGTAAAATATGCATTGTTATAATACCACCTTATAGCAATGACTCAGAAAAGTGTGCCTGGTCATTCTTCCAGATTGCCTTGTCACTTACAGTAGATGTCTAAGATGACAACAATTTTTTAAAGAGAATAATTTAAAACATGATCATCAAACCAAAAGAAGTACCGACATCCTCTACGTCGATGCTTAATTAAATCCCGGTAACGCTCAAAACTAACAAACTCTTCTAACTCTTCTTCTTCCTCAGTCTTCTCAATGACGCGAAAACGTCTAGAATCAGGATCTCTTATAAAATCAAGAAGAGCACGGCCATCAAATCTATAAAAAGAAGATAGAGAAACCAACCAATGAGGTGGATGAACCTCCCAAACAGTCAGAATATAGAGAAAAACAGGACCAGAAAACCAGTACCTGTCAATCATAACATCTTGTTTCCCGTTCCATGGGATCCTAATATGCAGTAAAACAAAAGGTCAAGATGTCAATGTAAAACTGTACTTTCAGAAAATGAGAGTAGAAAAGGAGCATAATCAGTTCAAAAGAGAGGTCATATATCACTACATTCGTAGAAAATCCACAACAGTTGCAAGTCAGTGCTGAATAACAGCAAAGAGTAATTTTTGCGTTGCTACTAAATGGAAGTACAAAGAAAGAATGACTCAGATTGCATTACAATGATCAAGTGGAACAAACTTTAGCCCAAGTCTCTTACCCAGAATGGCAATGAACCAGACATATAATTGTGTTCTAGTAATTAGTCCTTTAGATTCGATCATAATATTACTCCAATCTCCTATATTCCGCCCCTCCTTTTTCTACCTAAAGTTCTTGAATCGAACTAACAAAGCTAATTTCGGACACAGGCTAACCTGAGTGAAATTCTATAATCAAGACATTTGCCTACGAATTGAATAACTAACATCAAAATTGAACAATAAGTACTATCCTACAGATAATCAAAGAATAAAACAAATTCCTACTCGATAGCTTTAAGGCAACAATAACTACGAAGCAAAAATTTAACTAAAGGAGCCAATTAATCTACGGAAATAAATAAACATACAGGCCTTGCTGATCTTCAGTTGCTTGGTAGAGGCCATCGTCACGGTACACACGGCAGCGAGAGCCTGAGACTTGTATGGATTGCTGTGGATCACCGCGCCGCTTAGCTAGATACACCGCCCGCCTCTGTGCCCTCTTCCGAGCGGCGTCCATCATGTCATGGACCTTCCTTTCCGACCGACGAGCTTCGTGCCACATCGTCACTCGATCGGTTGATTCGATTTGAGATAGACGAAGACCGTAAATGAACGGAAACCTAATGTCAACCGGTAAACGAAATAAAAGTTGTGAAGAAACAAGAAATATAACAAGTAAGATGTGCAAACAAGTCCTCGTAGAATTCTATACATACATGGATGTTTGAGGTTTCGGTTTTAAAGAAGGTAAAATGGTAAATGGGTTAGAAAAAAGCATATATATATTAAAAATTGTTAATTAAAGATCATGTGTAATTTTTTTATGTTGATAAAGAATTATAAATTTTAACTTTTTATATAAAGGATTGTAAATTTAATATTGTGTAAAAAGATATTATAAATTTCAATTTTTATTAATCGAGTATTATGACATGGTAAAATAAGGTTATGTGGTTAAGATTCCCTTTTTCTGTTAGAAATTGAAATTTATGATTTTTTCTTAGCCAAAAATATTGAACGTTACCTTTATTGACAAATTTCTATATCTAGATTACATTTCTCGACAATTTGTCCTTTTAAAATAGTTTATGTATAATGTAGTAAGAAATTTTAACTATTAATCATGTTTGAATGATTGTAAAACATGGAAGACCATTAATCTATTTGAGTTAGTAAAGTGCACTCATGCGCTTTTTTCTCTTTTAGCTCGAAATTAATCGTGTTTCTAACACACAATTTATGTGTGTGTGTGTGTATAAAACAAAATGTTGTCTTGAATCACCCCGAAGACTTAAGAGGGAGCCCTTAAAGGAAGAGGGACAAACAGCAAACGACACCAAAAAAAACCAAGCCTAATTAGTGGTATTCCAGAAGCTCCAGATCTACCAATAACAAAAATGACGACATATAACATGATAACTAAAAACAACTAAAAAGAAAGACAATTTATGATTGTTCGTGGTAGGGAAATATTGCACCATTCAACCCAATTAAGATCAAAAAATTTCACCCTGACATATAATATTGCTCCTTGACACTTTAGACCTTATAGACTACTTTATGTTGATATTGCCACAAAAAGTATTCCTATCCATAATTTGGCATGATCGAAAATAGCCCGTTCCCGCTTAAAGATGCAATGTATGTGACCAAGGATAGTAGAAAGTTACATAAGCTCCATCGCATAAAGATTTTGCTCCAAACCGTCAAAGCTAGGCGCCTAGGCGCTAAATAACTATATAGTGATTTGTAATGCTGATCTCATCATCACAACCAACGAAGACACACCAAATTATCTTGAATTAGACCAAAACATGTGATACAGCCCATATGTCTTATCGACTTATATTGCCCTTGCTTCCTTTCATATAAATAGAACATGCCATCAAAATTTTAGCAGACTTTTTCTCTTCATAAAAACTACTCTCTAAAGGATTCATTCTCTTTTAACTATCAATTCATATATCACTCTCCCTATCATAATGACAACCATAACAACCCTCCTTTTTAGATATCAAAAGTACACAACCGGAAGATCCAACATCTCCTTATGGGTCACAACTCTTGTATGAGGTTATCAACAAATAATGGGAGACAAAAAACTAAACCATCCACAACTTCGATCTATGCAATCAAGCTACCAATGTTACGCCTTGAACAACTGGGCAAAGTAATGTTTAAGGTCCACTCCAATAAGATCATGTTGAGTTTGAATCAAAAGTCAACCATTTTACACTCTCTATGGCTCTATATGAAGACCACATATGTTTTGATTAAATATTATATTGACCTAGCTACAATTTGTTGAAGCATTTGGTTTAGATCAATTAGTCATCGCTGCTGCTGATGTATAAGTAATTTTCATGTGTGAAATCAGGTTTAAAACACAATATGATATAAAAAATTAATAACACAATATGATATAAAAACACAATATGATATAAAAATTTAAGAAAATCAATGAAATTAAGAGAAAAACTAAAAAACTTAAGACATTATGTCAAATCATGGAGCCATAATGTGCATGTTGTGTGGAGAATTGATAAATATATACACTTTTTGCTGACCAATTAAGTGTGTATGCTATGCTAAATCATGTCTGAAATTGCAATATTATGCAATTTTAGGTGCAAAATTAGTCATGCTTCTAAAGCTCTATCGCAACACCCACATACATAATTGCTTCATATGTGTCAAAATATTTATGTATGAATAACAGAGGGTTAGTTGTAATAACTAATAAACGACCAAATAATTAACGCGTACGTGTTTTAGTGTATCTTGACTAAAGGTGAAGATAATGTTAAAGTAATTTGTAAATAAATAAAATAAGCGAGCAAGACTAACCGACCAGATAACCATTTCATTTTGTAGTATAAATTATAAATTTTGACTTAAGGGTAGAAAAGACTCAAAGGCATGTATACATCATTTTGAATTTAAATTAGTTGAAAATAATATGCGTGACTAGAAACATCTATACATCTAAAATATATAAACAAATGATAAAAATAACTAACATATCATTTATTTAAAATATTTTATGAGTATGGATAAATCTAAGATAAGAATTATATAATTTTATATCCTATCTCTTAATTTATTGTAAATCAGAAATATAAAAAAATAATTTCCCATCAATTTGTTGCATCATCAGGCCCAACAACTTACAAGTACGCATTCTAGGCAACCTTTTGACCATTTTTATGATCAGTATTAAAATATTAATTTAATAATTTACATGTATTTGTTTGTATGAATCTATCATTCATCACATTATAACGCGTTTAAGCATCAGATACTAAAGTTCTAGATATTTTTAATGATATTTTCGGGCTTTTCAAAAATAATATTTTCTTTTGGAAACTATAATACTTTATAATTTTTATGATATTTTAGTTTTTCCTCTCTAGTTACAAAATTTTAAATAAAAACTATTCATAATCCTCGGCGCTTTTTCTCATACCAGAAGTTTGGGGAAAGAAGCAAGGTTTAACTTAGCTAGGACTAGGAATAATTTTGTATCATTAATTACTTAATTGGTTATTATAGTTAATTGGCTGACTTAATAATGTGTGATAATCCTTTTGACAAGCTTTGGTCATGCATGCCTTTATCTAATATGGATCCACAAGAATCAAATTCATTCAAAGTAAATAGAAGAAAGCTTGTAATGCAACGTTAGAGTTTCGATTAAAGATATTTATATGGAATTCGATTAGAAGCATCACTCGGAATTTAGATTGGATCCAATGCATACGGAACCAAGGAACACCATGAAACTGTCAATGATTTCTACTACATCCGGGGGTCTTTTTGGAAGCATTTTGTCATTCACTCAGCTCCATATTTAAATCGAGATCAGTTAATGAAAATATAACCTGGTAAAGTGACAACGTCGATGACTAGCTCCTATGCCTAAAAAATATACTATATACAATTTTGAGTTGTGTTCAATATATTCCATATAAAAAACATAGTTGTGAAATTTTAATATTCAATCACATGTGATTCATTATACAATCACATGTGATTGGAAAATCATCACATGTGAATTACGAAAATGTTACTCCGGTCAAATTTTTAAAATTCAATTTGGACCATTGATGGGGCTGATCCAAAGGCTAAAATTAGTCTCTCGGGACTATACATTAATTATGTACTATATTGAACATTTCTCTGCAATTTTACATTGATTATATATATAAGAATTTACGAATTTTGTTTTATAGCAATTATTTTCGTATTTAATGTTCTAATGTCTCAATAAGACCATCAGCATCCAACCCAAGTTACCCAACCAAAAGCACCACCATATCAGCATCCACATCATCATCTACCTCTAACCCCTTCTAACCCTACAACCCCATATCCAACCCAATCCAATGCTTTCTATTTTTCTATTTAAAAAAAGAAAAAAAAACAAGGGGGAGCCCATCGGGTTACTGAACCCATTGACTTGGGAACCCATCTTAACCCCAAGGGGGGCGATGGTGTGCTCCATGGCTTCACCCCTTTCACACCAGCCCACCCCGATGACTTGGCGCATGGATGCGGGTGGTCTAAAAGAAAATGTATTTAAGAAATTGAGGCAGTAGTGCAGTACGTTTGAAGTCGAATTTTACTCCCACGGGAAAAGGACCTTCTACTTTTTTTTGTTATCACAAGACAAAATTGGAAAGTGTAAAACTAAAAATCAAAATTATTTGTTAATATTTTTTTAACAAATTAAATTTATAGTCTTTTCTTTAAAAAAAATACAAGTTAATTTTATTATTTAATTTTGATATATATATATTACTTTTCTAAATCATTTGTATTCATTATTATTGTAGTTTAGTGTTAGGGCCACTAATAATCAACTTCGTGGACCCAAATACCCAATCACAGTTAATAACGACGTCACCAGCTCCATTATAATTTATAATTATACAAAGAGTGGGTCCATTTTGAAAACTTGTTCTCCACTCCTTTATATTTTACTACTCCCCCACTACGCAAATTTCCATTTTACAACCCCAAATTCCGCTCCCAATTCAAATCCCGCCAGGTTCCCCGCCCTAACGGGTTTGGGCAGCCATGCCTCCGCCTTACAACGCCGTACGACCACCGTCTCCGCCTACACAGCCATCTGTCTCTTCGCTTTACACACAGAAATCCTGGTCGCCAGACCTACATCGAGACCAGGAATGGAACAGGCGAAAGGGCAAACACGACCACCGCAGGAGCAGGAGCGTCACCGATGAGGATATCGATGAACTCAAGGCTTGTATCGAGCTAGGATTTGGCTTCGAACATTCTCCTAAACTGGATGACCGCCTCTCCGATACCTTACCGGCGTTGGGCTTCTACCACGCCGTTAACAAGCAATATTTTGATACGGTTTCGAAGTCGTCGTCAATGTCATCATCGTCTTCTTCATTAGTATCGTCGTATTCATACTCTGTCTCCGAGCCCGATTTGTCTTCTCCGTTAAGCAGCCCCCACGCCATATTCAGCCGCGGTAATTCGTTTTCCTTAAACTTAAATAAATATATTTGCATCTCAAAGCATCTAATTCATCATTTGACAAACTGATTCGACTTCAATCCCGATTGAATTCTCCCTAACAGATTATAATTATTTTCAATGTTTACATCTTTCAGTTGAATTTGCTGGATTTCTCATGGAATCATTTATTTCTGGTATTTATGTAGGTGATAATCCACAGACAATGAAAACAAGGTTGAGACAATGGGCACAAGTTGTTGCTTGTTCAGTGCGACAATCATCCTCATCAACAACATCATCATCATCGAACTGAAGTAGACATGATCCACAAAAGACACGGATGAATTGAATGAAACAAAGGCATGGTTAGATGTCAAGTAACCCAACCTAACCAAGACACGAATATCTGTAATTAGGGTTAAACAGGGACATAGATCTAAATTCATGACATGAATATCTAGGGTTGAATCTGCCTAAAGCACCCACATGCTTTGTTTCTTTCAGATTTGACATTTGCCTTTGTATTAGAGGGTTAGCTTAATTTAGGTTGTTTGAATCTGATTTTAGTGTTCTTTTTTTTCTATTTTTGTTGTTGTTGAGTGGTATATGTCTTTAATTGAAGAAAGTAGGGGTTTTTGGTGATTTCTTGTCCCCCAACTTTATGTAAACGCGTTGTATTTTGTTAATGATTATATATATATTTTGCTTTTACACTACACATGCATTTTATTCCATTTCATTTATTTTGCCCCTCAAACCTTATCATAAAGATCTGCGAGGGGAAAATCGAACTTCTATGGCCTATGTAGGGACATCTCATGAATTTTTTTAGGCCCTTGCGAGTAAAGTAATTATGGGCCCGTTTTATAAACCCAAAAAAAACTCAAATTATACCGTCAATCTAAAAGAGTTTTATTTATGTCATTACATGATTCACCGGTCAACAAATATCTCGAGTCCGTCCCTGCGGGCGCACACACACACACACACACTTATATAGCTAAAATCAAAAGAATGGTAGTATAAGTAGTTTATCTTACATAGTTAACTTAATCATAAAATTCTCATAGCTAGAAGCAAAGTTGTGAATCAACTTTTTATAATCAATACTCTCTAGGATATGATTTTCAATAACTTTCATTATCAATTGTTGTGATATCCTGGACTGTAAGTAAGATTTTAACATTTAAATTTTAAGAAACGTGTTTATACATATGTCAACATTATTGTAATAGTCAACAAGGCTTTATATGCAATACTTGCATTAGGAAAACAATCGTCTTGTTTCATAAATTTTAAAACAGTGTTAGTTTGTTAGTTTAAACACGTAAAAACGTGTCAAATAACTTTAAATACATATAAAAAATTCATTTGCATCAAGATCATTAGGCTGCACTTTATGTCTAACCCGATTCCATCGGGTAGGCTCGAGTAGCAAAATGAACACCAAAACGTGATTTTGGGTTCGCGCATCGGGTAAGGATTTCGGGTAGGCAGACTCGATGGAAAATTGAAGGCAATCACCCCCACCCCCCACCCCCCACCCCCTCAACGTTTAATCAACTACTTTTTTTTTCTTTTTTAATAATTCAATAATAAATACTTCACCATCCAACACTCATTTTTATCCTAATTTTATACCCTTTCACACTCATTCTCTTTACTTCTTTCACACCATTCTCTCTACCTATTTCATCCCTAATTTTTTTTCTTATTATGGATTTACCAAACAAGGCATTAACTTCTAGTTTTGATTTTTACACGAGAAATAACACGATGCTGCAAAAGGTTTTTAAAACCGTGTCAGAGCTTATTTTTGAAGACGATGAGGAAATATCGAGTCTACAAAGTAGAAGGCAGCCGAAAAATAGAAATCGACAACGGAGATGACTAATTTTTAGTTTTTAAGATTATGTATTTTTTTTATTTTAAAAGTTTAGATTTTTTTAAAGTTTAAATTATGTAATTTTAATTTTTAGTATTGTTTGAATTTTAAATTAATTAAATTAATGAATTATATTATTTATATAATTGGTTATTTGTTAAAATAAAAAAAAATTAAAAAAAGATCGGGTAAGAGAAAGTAAGATATAACTTGAAATTGGGTAAAGGAGAAAGGTAAGGGAGGGAGAATGATGTGGCGCTAATGTGGCTGCATGTAAGGTTTACATGCATGTAAGGTATAACGTGTAGCCTTATACATGCTACTTCAATTGGCTACAATTATGATTTAAAATCTTTGTCATCAAATCCTTAAAATCTACTTTTGGGCTTACGTAAACATTATTTTAAACACGAGCTTCTTACTATTTTTTTATCTTTTTAAGTGGTCTTTAAAAAATTATAACATTATACCTATAGAAAAAAGTTCATGCGAGAACCATTCTTAGTGCGAGAACCGCGAGAATCAATCTGATCCGTCCAATTTCCCCTTTTTCAATGTCATTGTCCACCCATGAATTCCTCACATGCACCCTGCCACACTATACCCCTCAACGCTCACCATCCATGAAACTTCCCATATCCAAGGAACGGCCGAGATTGGTTCTCGCGGTTCTCGCACTAACAACGATTCTCGCATGAACCCTCCTCTATACATATATATCATATAGTATAAAAATTTGGGTCCCCTCTGAAACGTGAACTCTGTGCGATCACACCTCCTGTACTCCCTCAAAGACACCCCTGGGCCTATGCCACCTACATACAGTAACTACCTGCTAAACCGAAACAGGAAAATAATACAAAGTTTGATCCATTGCAACCTCATCACACCAATAGAAATATTGAATCAATTTAATATGATGTGTTTGACTAGGAGATTATATAGTTTGAGATTTTGTTTTTTTATGATATTAACCTCTTGGGTCTCCTTTGCGTGTCAAAATTTGGTAAGACATTAAGACAATTGAAGATACAAAAGATATTTATGGTTAGAGATTGGAATTGTGATTAACAACGACAACTTCATAAGAATTGTTACGTCTAGAAGAATTACTTAACATTTAAAATAATAAATGAAATTATAGGTTAAAGCATACGTTGGTACGAAATAAATCAGATTGATTAAAATATACTTATTAGTGTGGTAAATAAATTAACAAAAATTTCCACCAGAAATGTACAGAAGTTGACTGCCAAAGTCTTGCTGGTGGACTTTCATTTTCAAACGTCGTCACATCTTCTGGAAAAGCATGGCAACGTGGTTTTGATTTTTCTTATGTAATAGAGTCAAATTTTGATATAATAATATTATAAAGTGTAAAAATATAATATTATAATACATCTTATGGTTAATTGATTTGTATTAGTCAATGAAAATGGACGTATAATATATTTTATGATACATTTATTATTATTATTATTATTAAATAGATATTTATCTTCACTTAGAAATCCAGAATTAGTGAGTATCTATTCATCATATAATAATAGGGAAAATGATCCGTAATGTTAACATCACCTAACTTAGGTGATGTTACACTCACAAATCATTTAAATGAGTATATACTGAAATGACTAAACTACCATTCATTAAAGTAGATTGTGAGTGTAACATCACCTAAGTTGCGTAATGTTAACATTACGGATGATTTCCCCATAATAATAATAAATAATAAGTTAATTAAAACTTAGGAGTGTTATTTGAATTTTTGGTTTTCTGATTATTCGAATAGAGTTAATCGGAATTTTCATTATTAAATAGATAACCAAACAAAAATTATTTACAATTTGATGCTTATATAAGAAAATAATATAGGTAACACTTTTTAACTAAAAAAGGAGGTATCTTCAAAGAAACACCAATAAAAAACTAATTTATTGTTTATACACTTTTGAATCTCAATTTGGTCATGATAGCACCCAAAACTCACTAGTAACACATAACACTTTTTGAAAAACCTTAAATATCATAACAACGTATATTCGATTGACTAGTAACACGTGTAATTTGCGTTGCCAAGTAGGTTTGCCCCTCCTTATCTTTCAATTTCATTTTTTTTCTTATATTCACTACAAAAAATATATTGATTATTCAAACTTTTTTTATCAGTATTAATATATTTAAAATATAGAAAACTACAATCATGTGTGGAAATTGGTTATTAATTTTTTTTATCAGATCTATAAATTTGAAAGTGTCAATGTTTGTAACACCCTCTTAACTGATCTAGAATTAATAAGGTAATTAATTAATTAATCTTAAGACTTAAATTTAATTATGTGAAATATATGATATTACTAATTGATTATTGTTATATGTTTATTAATTGAGTATTTTATTTAAATTAGAAATTAATAATTAATTTAATAAAAAATATAATTAGTGGGATTAGGTGTCCCATTTTGGTGACACATAGTCACCAACAACACCACCACATCTCATTCCTTGCATGCAATTGAAACAAAGTGTGTGTGTTCTTGTGTGTTGCTCTCGGCCGAACCAAAAGAGAAGAAAGAAAGAGCATAGAAATTAATCTTCATAAATCTTGATTCCAACATTGTGTAATTGGAGTGTTTATCATCAAAATCTTAGATTACATATGATATAGTTCATGATTTATACTTGATTGTTTGAATAAACATGAATTCCGAATGAATTTTGATTTGATGAATTGTGAACTTTGATGATTGCATATTTGAATAAGATGTTAAATTAGGTTCCTAACATGCTTAGAATAATTTCTGGAAACTTGGATTGTATTGCATGCTTAAATTCAGTATAGAATTGAAAAGGAATAAAGAAATGTTCAAGAACATGAGTTGATCGGAATTATGGATATGAATCATGCGGAATTGAGTAATTCCAAAAAGGTTTGATCGGAATTGGTGTTGATTTCCGAATGAACAGTTAGACTTATGATGAATTCCGAATGAACTACATTCGGAATGTGAGGATCCGAACAGTATATTCCGAATTGGATGAATCCGAACGAAAAGATTATTTGTCCTAACACTTTATTCGGAATATAAGATTGATCGGAATTGATAAATTGCCCTTACTCGGAATTTATAATATTCAGAATTACCTTACTCGGATTTAGTATATACTCGGAATTGTACATTATTCGGAATTGATAAAATGAATGATTCGGAATTGTTGATTGGATTATGCGGAATTGGTGAATTCGGATCAATATGATCGGAATAGATGTTGAATCCGAATAATTTGCCTTAACACTATATCCGGAATTGCTATGGTCGGAATTGGTAGAATAATCGGAATTGAACATTTATTCTTTATTCGGAAGTGGACCTATTTGGGATTGCCCTTGCTTATTTGGAATTATGAGATTTATCCGGAATTATGATAATTCCGCATGACCTATCCGGAATTTGGGACTTGGACTATTTTCTTAACCCTTGCTCGGATTTGAAATGTGATTCAATCGGAATTGGACTTGTTCGGAATTATACTTGTGCACATGCTCGGAATTGGGGGTTTTGATGATGAATCCAAATGAAGATTGAATAAGTGACTCCTTGATGATATTGATGATTAAATCGATCATGACCTTGACATATGGATGAAAGATTATGTAATGCCTAAACTAAGGAGTTAGAAGATTTCACAATATATTTGGTGGTATGGTAATTGAGAAAGGAATGATATATTTACTTAAGTATACTTGTTGTTTATGTACTTGTAGATTATTGGTACATGTGATGTCTTAATAAGTGTGTTTACTTATTTCAGAAGCAGTATTATGATACAATACTGACTTGTATTTATCTTCTCAGGGAACGAGAAGACTCAGTGATTTAGATTCCTGAGTACTAAGTTGTGCAAACTTTGGTGAGTGGATCTATATCTTCGGATATGCGGGATATGATATCCTGATTGTAACTATGCTCTTGATTAATATGTATACATGTTTGGTTGGAGATCAGCTTTAGCTAGGCGGCTGGGCCTGTTGCTTGGGGATTTACAGTATTTGATCTTGAGGTGCATTTGTTGTACTCAAGGGTGCTAGTATTGTTGTCCATGTTAGCAGGGCTATCGGTAAACCTATGCTTTGGCCGGCATTTGGTTGTAGGTGGTTGCAACACCGCCGGTTCTCCTTGGTTATGAGCTATGTGTTTGGGTTGTTTGCCTTGTATGTGCTTAGATATTAATTCCTTCACTTAGCTTTGTGCTAATTCCCCACTAGTTTGTTTTGCAGATACTCCATGGTG
This sequence comes from Pulicaria dysenterica, assembly GCA_947179395.2. Lineage (NCBI taxonomy): Eukaryota > Viridiplantae > Streptophyta > Magnoliopsida > Asterales > Asteraceae > Pulicaria > Pulicaria dysenterica. Next base: position 56,272,792 of record OX359295.1, read on the forward strand.
AGTTTCTGAAGATAATATACTGGGAATATGGACTTACCACTACTCTAATGTCAAAGTATTTTTTAATAGAGCATGTTTTGTAAATAACACCGTAGTGGCATTTTGTAATTATAAACCAGATAAAGTTTGTATTTATCTTTTGGTTTTAAATATAATTATATGTAATTAGCTTCCGCGCGTAATTTTATGTTAATTAAAAGTACGGTGTTATAATGTTGTAGCTAAAAATCACATTTATTAATATGGACACATTATCTGAACTTTCACACTTATAAGCATACAAAATTTGAAATAAGAAGTCCAGACTTTTAAGTGTGAACTTACCTAATTATTTAATTATTACTAAATGTGCACATTTAAATAAATTGGACCTTTTAAATCAAATCTACATATTTATAAATATAGAGTGTTTTCTAACAATCTTTATAAGTAACTATTTTTCACAATTATAGGTGTGATAATGTTAAAATTCATACATTTTTTATAAAGTGTGGAGAAATGACATGTTTGTAGTAGTGAATTTTTACTAAATACCCTTATATTTTGAACTATTTCAAAACTTAAATTTTGATCTTTTGTGATGTTATTATGTTTAAGTAAACAAATACCAAAGTATACAGAAAACTATGGTTGAAACGGGTTGACTCATAAATGGAACCCCAATTGTTGTTGGTTGATGGTTAAAAACAAAGATTGATAATCGGTGTTTGAACGAGGATTGAAATAGATAGTGGTTAGTTGACGAAATATGGGTTGAGCTTGATGGTTGATGGTTCAACGTTGGTTGATGGTTGTTGGTGTAAGATCAACGTTAACGGTCAAAATCGATGGTCAAGTTAAGTACAATGGCCGAGGTCAAAAACAAGGACTCGAGGTTGGTATTTCTATAGAGATGAATGTCTCCACGTAAAAAAAAAGAGACATACTATACTCAAGAAAAGATGGGAATTTTTTAAACCTTGTTTTCAATTCATAAAAAAAACATTGTTTCTTCTGATCTCTAAACGTCCAGAAACATAATAAGGTACAAAGGTTTGGGTGTTAACTACACCACATAACCTACCAATTGTTTCTTAAAATATAATTTCTATGATTAATGTTTTCGACCAAACAAGTATGTTCGATTTACTAAAATTGTGTTGTTTCAAACGTATTTACCAATTTATTTCCCCTTTTTAATAGATTAATTACATAACTAAACTAGTATTACAGTTATTTTAAGTAATATAAAAATATATAATTGATTATAAATTGATCAAACTATTTACCATTCCATCTTCATATTGAACGAAATCTAGAAACAAATCATTAAAATCTAACTAAGAACAACCAAGAGCAAAATCAATAACATGAAGCAAATGAACAATCAAAAATCAAGATCAGTACATTGCATATCTAAACCCAAAATCAAAATTGATATCATAGATGAGCCCTAAACTATTAACATACAATAAATAAAACCCGATTCCCAAACACCAAAAATTGATTGAAAATCCTAGCATCAAACACCCATGACCAATTGAACTGAAGAAACACCCACAATCATCTTAACTGACATAATTGGTTAAAGGCAATCATTGGAGTTAGGGTTGTAAATGAATCAGAAGTTTTATGAACCATTCATGAAATCGTTCGGTAGAAAGTTCACTTATGTTAGTTTGTTTAATAAAAGAACGAATATGAACAAGATTTTTCGTTCATTTAATTAAATGAACGTATACCAACAAAGCTCTCGTTTGTTCATTTATGTTCATGAACGTTCGGTTATTCGTTCGTTTATACATGTGTGTGTTTATATATGATGTTTATTTATGTTTAAAAATATTGAATTTGGATGATAATGTGTGTTCCATTGTTTACCTTTGTTTATTATTTAACACAACGAACAAAAATATACACAAACTAATCGATCTATTAAACAGTCGAACATAAATGCTCATTCGTTTATCATTGGTATTCGTTTATACATTCGGCTATAATTAAAAAATAAAGACAAACACAAAAACAAATCTTATTTATATTTATTCAGTTTATTTACAACACAAATCGTAATCTGAGTTACTCTATTAGACTACACGTTATGCCTAACCCGATTTCATCGGGTAGGCTCGAGAAAGTGCAGGTACACCATTACGTGACTTTGGGTAAGGAAGATCGAGTAGGTGAATCGAGTTCTGCACCCCGATGGAAACTTTCCCAACCCCCCACCCCCCACCCCCTCACAACCAATCACACTTCAACACATATTTTTTTAATTTAATATATTAATAAAAAATATGTATAGTTTTAAGATAAGGTATTACTTGATATTGGGTAAAGGAGAAAGGGAATGATGTGACACTGATGTGACTGTTGATAAGATATTACTTGATATTTTTTTAATTTAATATATTAATAAAAAATATGTCTTACCTGCCGATATGGTATAACACGTAGCGTTAAAGTTAAAAATAGATATAAATTATCCTTACTCGGAGATTTTATCTCAAAAACGAACACAAGTGAAATTGCGGTCACACGTGTGAATGGGTGATTCTTGTTGTCAGTTTGTGATTCGCTTCAATACAGCCCTGTAATAATCGGGAGAGAGTTGCAACTATGGCTGCCACGACCCTTCACATCTCTTCATCTTCATTTCTATACTCTTCTCCTTCCTTCCGAAATTCGTCTCTCTGTTCTCTCCCAAGATCTCGATTCTCCTGCTCCGCCTTATCATCGCCACCGCAGCACGGTGGCCGGATGGGTTTTATGGATTTCCCTTACGTCTCCTCCTCACACAAGGATCTTATGATAGATTTAGTAACCTCCGTCGAAAGTCGCCTTGGTACTTTTCTCAAACCGTGCAGTCTTCCGCCGGATGTACAGTCTTATCAGAATGAAACCGGATCAGCTCATGCTGCTCTCCATCTCAGATCCGGCGTCCAGTCCTCTCAGGTGCCTTTTCCACTTCTATACTCTGTTTCTAGATGATTCTCCAAGTTAATTTGCGCTTTTCGAAATTGCAGTTATCTACAGCTGTAAAGATGCTTGAATGAAAGTATGAGTTCTAATTCCTAATTTGAAGTGAAGTCTGTTTTAATGGCCGAGTATCTGGTGAAGCTTAATTATGTGCGAAAAAAGCATTATTCAGATTGTTATGTTCCTATTGACATTTGGTTATGCTTAAACAAAACCAGTTCTATATTTGAACAATTTCCCTACCAAATCAAAATCACTGATCTCATATTTGTGCAAGACTGCCTGAGGAGCTAGGTATCATATAGGTGGCTATGTGAAATACAATATCAACTTAATGTTAGATAAAATATCACTGATCTTATGTTTGAACAACTTCACTGTATGTGACTGACACTGTATGGTATCCACAAGCTGTCGAGCAAGCTCTTAGGTGCATTGTTTTGTTTGCTATTGTTACTCAAACTTTGTGAGTTTGTAATGGTAATGTCATATTTACGAGATAAACTAGCAGTAAGGGCAAATCTGATCAAATTGTAAATTTGATTATATAGTAATATAGATGGAAGTGACGTTTAACAGCTTCTGTCTTGTCTTGCTTTTGGTATCATTAACAATGAATCTATTGCTCTATACTTTACACGAAGATCCAAAATGGGGAAAATGAGAAATTGTTGAAAAATAGAACTTCTGAATCTTAAAAAAAATGTTAATTTGCTACATCTTTAAGAACAAGTATAGAAATTGATCACTTACTACTGAATGTTCCAATATGTTTCAGATTGATTTCATATTGGGAAGCTGGCTACATTGCAAGTTACCGACAGGGGGAGCCTTGAATATCACAAGTTTGTCAGCCTATCTTAACTCATCAACTGATGCACCCAATTTCTTGGTAGAGCTGATCCAAAGCAGCCCAACATCCATGGTTCTGATTCTTGACTTGCCTCCTAGAAAGGACCTTGTTCTCCACCCTGATTATCTCAAAACATTTTATGAGGACACTCAATTGGACCAGCACAGGCAACATCTTGAGAAACTCTCAGAAGTAAAACCATATGTCACGTCATCACTTTACATCCGCTCAGTTGTCTCTCCCGCTGCAATTCTGGTGCGTATTGAAACTGAACAACTAGAGGAAATGATCAACACTCATGTGAGCCCGATTGCCAAGGAAGTGTTGAAGATTTGGTTGGATTTCTGTGCTTTGGGGGAAAGAGTAGTAGGTGAAAGTGATAAGGAGTATCTGAAAAGGAGGGATGGAATGAGTAAAAGCAAGACCATCGAAATCGACCTGGGTTCAAACCTGCCAAGGTTATTTGGTCAAGAAACTGCTAGCCGTGTACTAGAGGCCCTAAGGGAGGTATTCTAAAGTGATTTAGGTTTCTTGAGGACTTGTATATTCTGCATGCATGCTTGTACCATATTCGGTGCTCATATGTTGTCCCATATACAATTAAAGAGATCATGGATGTGGTTTGGAGGCACAATTTTATGGCTTAAGAATGATTAAACTTATACTGAAAGCAACATCATTACTCTTGTTCATGGCCTTTTTTTAAAAAAAATTTACAGAATGATTAAACTTCACTGGAGCACTTAACCATAGTTCAGTAAAACCGAAGTGTTTTGATCTCTTGGTAGATTATGCTATTTCACATTGATCACCAGGAATTTGAAACACTGGAGGAAATTTATCCAGTAACTTTAAAATCCACCTTAACCATGGTTAGATTGTTAAATTTCTAAATTCCCGCTAAATATTATACAAAGAATCAAGTATTTGAATTTGGTTTTCTGATTAAAATGAAACACAACTAAATTTGGTTTTGTTCAAAGTTCAAACTGTAATTCGTTTGGTCCGATTGATGATTCGACATTAGGAAAATGTTAACATGTGAACTTGGCCTGATGTACAGCTTAAAGTTTGCTTGCCCCCGGTACCACCACGTACATGCATACATACATGGTTACATACAATATCATATGAGGTGTTTGGTTCACATACATTTTCTTAAAAAGAATGTAACAGAGTATTGTCATGCATGTAGATGTTGGACATGACATCATAAGCCTGTCAACCTATCTAAACTCACCAAAAGATCTACCCAACTTCTTGGTAAAGTTCATTCAACATCTCAGTCTTGATTTGTCCCCAAGAAAGGACCTGTACCGAACCCTGATTATCTCGAAACATTTTATGACAACGCTCAATTTGACCGACAAAGGCAAACATCTTGTTGCAGAAGTAACACCTTACGTCTCTTCACATTCATTCCATTTTTCTCTCCTGCACAGTTCTAGAGTTTATATCAATCTTTGGAACTACAATATTATCACATGTAATGTTTACTATCCTTGTTTTGATGGCTGTATTGATTGTAAAACGTATCATAATTATTAAACGACATTGAAGTACAGGTACTTCAGCAGAAGTAATGAAAATATGCATCAGTATATATGTATGTAAAATAGTAGTTTTGAGGTCACAACAAACTTACAAGGGATATAGAAGAGCTATACCCAATTAAATTCTATATATATATATATACATTTTTATTGCATGAAAAAAATTATCAGAGCATATTAAATTCAAGAAAACCAAAATTTATATCACGCAGAAATCATATTCTCATCCTTGAATTTGAAGCAGCTTTATCCCACATCGCTTTGGAGAGATAATTTCCACTTGTTTATAAAGGCTTGTTGGAGGGTGATTGGCACCGGGCTTGGTAGCGCTTGCCTGTAACCCGAGTGGGGGTAACAAGGTTGGTTGGACTGTGATTTGGTCTCAGTTTGGTCGAGCCTGATGCAGACAATATCTGTCTTGCCCGTTCCAAGTTGAGAGTTGGGTCATGTGGCTCGAGCAAAGGCTTGGGTCACGTGGTTCTTAGAGAAGGGGGTATTGCGTAAGGCTGGTTTCACAGAGCTGCGAAAACCTCTCGCTCCCGACAGTGGAAGGATAACAAGACGGTGCTCGTCACTCTCATATGGCTGTCTGGTCCGAATCAAATAAACACCAATCTTTTTTTTCTTTTTAGAAATCTAATGAATTCTTCTTGTCCTTTTTTCTTAATTTATTAAAAGCTGGTCCAAATTGTCTTGGATCTAATGGAATGAGGAATGCTCAAAACTAACAAGAAGCCAGATATCATTTATTTATCCGGTGCTACTTTAATTCTAAAAAAACTTTTTTTTAAAAAGACAGCCTTAAAATTTGACGATACAAAACGCTGTCGTTTATAATAACACTTCGACAGTAAGAACTAGATATTCATTATTAAATAACTCTCGTAGACTATATATATATACATAATTATTAAAAAGGAGACGAAAATATATTTTTTTTAAAAATAAAATCGCAATATAGTATTGTAACGTATCAGTTATAAAAGTTACAAGTTAACAACATTATTTTGTCATCAAATAATAAAATGCATAGTCGCGATAAAAATATCTCATAATATAAGAAGGGGAAATCATCCATGCTGTCAACAACACCTAATATAGGTGCTGTTACACTCACAGCACACATAAATGAAGGGTATTTTTGTCATTTAACTGTTTAATTATTTAAGTGATATTGTGAGTGTAACAGCACCTAACATAGGTGCTAGATGATTTCACAGATGATTTCCCCATATAAGAAAATAAACATAAAAGTTTATATTTTTGCCATATCTATCTAATATTCTAAAACTTCAACCAGGTATTAAACATATATCTTACACTTTTAGTTGTTTAACTTGATTGCTTTTCAAATCAGATGATTATATATATACAGTATAGTAAAAAAAGTACAAAAAAGAATGAAAGGGGAAAAAATATAAATACTAAAACTTCTAACTTTTTAAAATTTTATCTTAATTATTCAAACATAAACAGATAAGTTTAAAAATTAATCATCAATCTAGTTAGTAAAAGTTTAAACATTATAGCTTGAGATCGACGATATGGCTTTATTTTTTAAGTTAAAAAATTAAAGAGAGACCCTCATCGGTATCTATCTTCCCAGCTAGTCGGCCTATTTTTTTTTACTTAATTATAGGTTTCCTGTTTAATAATTTTATTTTCAAAACAATGCATCTATTATAAGCATCTTATCTTTTACAAGAGATGACACTAATTTGTTAAGTTTTTTATATATAAAAAACAGGCTTAATATTTGCTCTTTCTTTCGTATTTTTCAAATAGAAACCGGTTAATAAAATATGATAACATGAGTTATGCTTAGTGTGATATCCCTATTATATATAATGTAATGATTTAGTACTAAACAAACTCTTGTTGTGAAAATAGTGAAAAAATGTCTCTTAACTGATTTATGTTATTCAAACATACAAATTTCATGATTAAGGTGTCTTCAAAACCAAGTGAGCCTTCTCAATGTCTATCAACCTAGTCTCTAGTTTTTGGTTTTCTAGTCATATGAGTCACATATTAATTGATGCCCAAATATTTTGAGAATTAGCAGTAAAGGGATGAATATTGCTAGCTAATGATATTTTTAAGTTCTATTTTTCGAAATATATGTATTAAACTATAACCCAAATATTAATATGTGTATCCAATTTCTAAAAATGTTATTCAGTGTATTAAAATTTAAAAAATATGTTATTGTGTGTATTAAACTCCCTGTTGAATGTACTACACTAATATATTTTTTTTTGTTTTTCTATGAAATCAAAATACATACAATAACAACAAATTAAAAATTAAATATATACAATAACATTTTTATTTAAATATGGATGCATACTTTAACATTTGAGATATAGTTCAATATATTTTGAATAAGTAAACCCTAATTTTTAATCAGAAAGGAGAAGATCTCAACAAGGAAGAATTTCAATTAGATCTTTCTATAAACATATTAACCTAACAAGTAAACAAGAAATAATTTAAGAACTTAACCCAAAGCAGAATAGCCATACCACATCACCCATGCTCATAAAGATAAGGAATTAGGGATGCTTCTTTTGCTTAATTGGTTCAACGGGTGGAAAGCACAGGCCTTGAACTGTCTAACCCGACATTAACTCCAACCTCCATGGTAGCATAGCTTGCACCTCGATCCTTCTTCCAACTTTCCACGTCTTTTATCCGCTTGCACAAAACGTGCCCACTTGAAACCCTTGAAATCTTAACTTATCGTCCATATATGGTTTCTTTAAACAGGATAAAGTTGTTGCAAGTTTTCTTAGACGATGCTTTGATCCGGGTGACCCCCAATCAGTTCTATCAACCCTTTCAAGAATCAATATTCTTGCAGAATCTAACTATTAGGTGTTTAAATGATCATGAACTCACCTAATAGTTCATGATCATTTTGGTACAGTTCACTGCATTAAATTGAAAAGTGGGTTTGATCGAAATGTGGTGGTACAAACAGCTTTAGTTGATTTTTATGCGAAAAATGGTGAAATTGGTATTGCCTTCTTAATGAAAGTTGGAATTTTAATATCCACTATATCCCATCTTAATCTTCCCTTTTGTATCAACGACTGAACTCCCTTGTGTTCTTTTCTTCCCATAGTTTCCTTATGCCTTTCCATTTTAATATCTCCTCGGCGATTCTGGTTTGCTCTCAAGTCTTGTTGCTTCCTGCTTTAAGTAGTTCTGTTTCAGCCTCCACCTTACCGAATAGTGACCTTCACATTGTTTTAATCTAAGGATCGGTGTCATATCTGCACTAGACAGTTCGGTTTCGGGTTGCTAATGGGGTACCCTTTAACCACAGTCTGCAGATCATGTTTTCCTAACCACCTGGCCTCATAAACACCCCTAGTTTAGTGATTGGAACAAGGGAGTAGGTGAGTGATTTCAGGTACATCTTCTGGTAGCTCATCTATCTATCTAAATAATGTGTAATGCAAGCTCGAATAAAAATGAGATTTCAAATCAGCAGGCAGAAAATAACAGTATGAAAGAAATGAAAGTTGATAAATCTTTGTGCAGTTTTCTATTATAATTATTCCAAAACAAAACATGATTGGGATATGAAAAGGAGGGAGTATTATTTCCAGGGTCTTGGAACATAATTTCAATACATCATCAAATACCTATAATTTCAATACATCATACCTCTTCCGGTTCTACATCATATGCTTGGTTCTTAACCCGCTTCCTTTTTCTTTCCTACTTTCAACTCCAAACTTCTTCACTTGTACTACCAGCTTCCTTCTACATAATAAACTCTATCAATCAAACCTCAAACAAAAACATAAAACAAAAAACCTCCAATCGACATCCCACAATCTCCTCCGTTCATACCCAAACCACCATAATCATGTTTTACTGTTTTAGCACACATTAATATTACTCATCCCGCTGTCGAAGACGGCCCACCTGAAGCAGGTTGTTTTGCCACATAAATCTGCTTTACTTTTGTTGAAGATGGGAAGCTTTTTTCTGCCCCCACTGGTTGGTATCTTCCATGAAAGCCTGCCCTACGATGAGACCAGTGACCCACGGATTTGTTCTTTGGTGACACCCCTCCACCTCTTTGATATCCATAACCACCACCATGGTGGTTGTACTGTTGAGAAGACATGTTCTTACCTTGTTGGTGTTGATTCTTGTACTCAACACTGCTGCCACTGTTGTTATTGTTGATGCTGATTCCACCACCACCACTGCCTCTCTCAACACCTTCATGAGTCTTTGTGACAGGAGCAGATGTGCTAGAAATGGATGGCCCAGACGAGTCTACCAGCCCAAGGTCGTCCGGGAAATGTGTGATGGTTGAATCTCTAACAACAGGAAACACCATGGAGGGACTTGAAGTTTGAGGCTCAGATAATCTACTGGGAGGGAATGTTGATTTGTCAACAGGATGTCCTCCATGGCTGCTGAACTGGGAAGGTCCAGTCATGGCTTCTGCTTGTTGCTGTAATGGCAGCGACATAGGAACCACATGAAGTGGTGATGCAGGTACGTGAGACCACCGAGGTTGGACCGACATCTCTGGTGCAGTCTGGTTTCATATTCACAAAAAGTTCTTTTCTTATCAGACGGTTGAAGTGAAAAATAAGCAGAAGATAATAATTAAAAACCCGGAATTATTACCTGAAATGGAGGCACGTCAAACATGGTCAAAGGAGAACCCATGGGCAACAAGGGAGAGCCAGGGGCAAGATGCTGGATTGGAGGCTGTATGTTAGGAGGGTTGCGTGGTCCAGAAACCATATTCATGGAATTCATGTCTTCTTCAGCTCTACTTGAAGATGTTGGATCGTGCTTCCAGTCGGGTTGTTTTCCAGATGGGATGTATGTGGCCCCCATAAAGCTCAACCCGACCTGCCCAAACTGACCAACTGGAGCATAATGGTTATAAACCACCATATGCGGTGGAGCTTGAACACCAGGAATACCTCCGGGTGAACCAATGAAAGGACCTGTGAATCCAGCAGGAGGACCGTAAAACGAGTCCATACCAGAATGATTTTGCCAAGCACCAATATGCCTTGAACCCGACAACCCTGTGGTTTTCTGGGATTGAGACTGGGTCCCACCAGATTCGTCTTGTGGGCCAAATGCAAACACCGGACCACCCATCATGGGGTGGTTCATCTCATAGAAGGGGAAGTGAGAAGGCGCGGCACCATGGAAATGAGGTAGCATCTGGGTTGATGAGCCCTGCGGACTTGGTAGTGACGGCCATAAAGATATTGGCGGAGTTTCAACAGAGAGATCAGCAGGAAGTGAGACACTAAGAGATTCCTCAGGCTTAGAATGACTTCCAGATTGTTGATCCGTGGCCAATCCTGAAAAACATTTAAAATATAAACAGACTGACAACAAACAAGGTTTGAAATTCCCGGGTGTTGCGTCACGATAAATTTTCTTGAAAATCGAAGACATTTAGGTACAAGAATGTGCAAAACTAGATTCAACACGTATATATACGTCTGATCCAATAAAATTTTGGTGACATAATTCTGGCGATTCAGGTTTAGAATACTTATATTAAGATGATAGCTTCACTTTCAGTAGACGATAAAAAAAAATGAACTCACACCTTTTAGTTGTACTCATTTAAGTCAAGGGTACTCGGTCTTTGAGACACTTTTATATATAGCTTGCCTTTAAATTAGGCCAACCCAATGCTCAACAATCCCGAAAAATTTGGATTTTGGACATACAACTTGCATTATCCAAGTTCAGAGATAATCAAATTTATGTCCGAATTCCAACAATTGGATTTTCGAGTCGGTGATTTTTAGCCTCATAAACCAAATTACAAATCTAATAAAAAGGATTTGACTTATTTCAAACAGGTCTCTTACCTTTTTAAAAATAAAATTTCAAATAACCAAAGAAAAATAATAGTAATAGCAATAACAATAGTTCGACTTAGAGCATTTTTCCTAGCCCACGAATAACAGTAATAACTAGCATAATCATAATTATAAGATTAATCACCATAAAATTAATAATAATTATTATAAAACTTATCACCAAAATCAGTAACAATATTAATAGTAATATAGTACATAATAATAGCCAAAAATCATATTTCAGGTGGGATTCGATCCAACAATTTATCTAAGAAAACTTAGAACTCACTATGCAAAAACTTTGTAAATTGGTATTACCAAGAAAAAGGACTTTGGGGTTGGGGGTCAGGTGGGTTTCAAAGCCACGACATCCGGTAATTTATTGGCTTCACCATCAAGTTATGCGCCGCTTTTGGTACCATTTACTCTTTCAATCACACTTATATAAACTTAAAAGTTACTGTTCACTAGCCAAAAACTTTGTAGAATGATTTAAAAGAGATAACAAGGAACATTAATACTCACATAACATTATCAAAATGCAAAAAAGAATAGTATTACCTCCTTGGGTACACTCAACTGCACTTCCAAAACTTTTTGTGGCTGAAACTGAAACAGGTCCCAACCCATTGCCAACTATCTCATCAGTATCAATGGCAGCAACAGCAACCGATGAAGCAGCAGCTTCAACTTCAGCCTCACAATCCTCTGCGGATTGCTCGTCCTTTTTAAAGAAAATATTACAGTTACTTTCAGCTTTTGAATTATTTTGAATTATATCAGAACGAAAAGACCCTGGAGCCCCAATCCCATGTGAAACAACTCGGCTACTAGGAGGAAGCAATGTTGGAGAGGTAACTGCCCCTGTTCAAGGAGGGATATGACAAAATCATCAGAACTCGAATATACGAGGAGCTCAATATTTTTAAGCTTGCAGGAAGCATACGCTTACCAAACTGGATTTTTTCACCAGCGAGCAGAGAGTTGATCGGGCTTGAAGAGGAAGAAACTGATTTTCCCTTCGTCAAGATTGATGAGGATGGCAAAATGGGTTCACTAACCAAGCTGGTATGATCTCCAATAGATGTTACATGCGTTGTATTAAACCTTGCAGGCTTCATAGCCTCATCAAGTTGTGTCTGAGTTAAGGGAATAACCTGCAGAGTGTTTTTAATTTAGTTCAAGAATCCACAGAATCCAACCAAGAAAAAACAATGAACCGAAATTTATTTGACATCAAAATAAAAGCCATCACATATTTGTTAGCAGGAAATAAATTATCAGACCATTATAACTACAATTACTAGAAGAAAGTGATACACTTGGCCAACAATCAAACAGTGTTCTTGTGTGTGTGTGTGTGCAGAGTGAGAACATTTTTACCTGTTGATCCATCCGAGCATTACCCCAGTCACCCAAAGATGTTTGAGCATTATCAACAACCTTACTTTCAGTCTCAAACATCATATTAGAACCATGATCTTCTGCAGCACCAGATATTGCAGATGCAGATCCTCTTTGAAGGGTCCTGTGGAGCAATGCATACGGTTAACTATGAAATTAATAAAAAAAATTCAATGCCATTTTGGTTCTTATCAAAGAAATTATACTTGCTAGTATGAGATCTTATCCCAGTCTGAACATCGGTGTCCGCCGTAGGAGTGCCAATTGGAGCCAATGGGTGAGAAGCCATAGTTGAAAAGTCTGTGGTCGGTTCCTTTTTCACCAAGCCACGTCCCTCAGAACCACCAAAATCTGAACGGATGCTAGTTGATGCTTCACCAACCAATGATGCAGAGATTTTATTTGAACCAGTGGAGATCAAATTACCCTGAACCGAAGAACGAGCCTTTCGTGGTTGCTGATGAATTCAAAGAAAGAAATGTTAAGCAAGATCCAATCAAACATTAAAGAAATAAAGCCTTTGAACTGAATGGACAGTAAATTGAAACCTTAGTAACACGTGATTTTGCCTTGATTTCTTTTTCTCTCTGTTCACGCCGATCATTCAACATCTGTCGTTTTGACCTCACCTCTATAAAGTCATCTTCATCACTCAGGCATTCTATACCTGATTGTTTAAACACACGTACAACACCACTTTGCAAAGGTGCATCAACATCCTCTTCTGGAATGTTCCTCTTTAAATTTCCTTCAACAGAGGGTGAGGTTGTCTGAGTTTTTCTTCTAGCAGTTTCTTTCTCTGACTTACTTTCAGAAATCATCTCTTGAGAAGCCTTAGTTTCATGTGCAACACGCTTCAATGACATAGTGGACCCCGCCTGACGCCTATACCCACTTCTTGTAGAAGTTCCAATACCTTTATTGTATAACTTTTCATCTAACCCAGTGCTATTTAAAGAACCCATACCCAAATTTTGCCTTCTATCAGCATTTTCCCGGACTCGAAACTCGGTTCGCTGGATTGGGCGTCGATGTTTCCTCTGATATTCGTTGGAGCCCGAGGGAGAAGCCTCATAGGCTTGAAATGATTTTGAGCCAGAAATTCTAGCTGTGTAGGCATTTCTCTTCCCCCTGTTAGACGGACCTGGTGCCTTTTGCAATGCCACATTCTTTCCGCCAGAAAGACCACGATATGATGCTGAAGGAAATTGCAATTGAGAATCATTACTGGTTATATCATGAACCTTTTCTTCCGTCTGTGTAAGGCCTTTGGATGCAATTCTGTTATCGGCATCACGAGAAAGATTACTTTGACTGTTGGGTACATTATTGTATTCAGCATTCCCTCTTATAGTTGTTCCCCTTGACCAGTTCTCACGGGTTAGGTCCGTAATCATTGAAGTGTCGTCCTTTTTCATGTTGATAGCAGAACTTTCTTGAAAGAACTGATTAGGGCCCGAATTCTGATTCAAATTAAAATGGGTATGGTGAATGTTTGGCTGAACAAGAGATATAGGTTGTGGAGTCATCGGAAGAATTCCTTGAGAAACAGGAGATGTATACCTCAGCTGACCAAACTGGAAGAGAGGAGGTTGTGATGGGTGTATGTGGCCCATGGATGAACCAACAGGTTGGTGAAGAGGGAGAGGCATCTGTATAGACCCGATTTGTATAGCTGGTACTGGCGATGGTATGAGAGACGGGCCAGAAAACAACCCAAACTGGAGTTTAACAGGTAAATCAGCTTGATTTGGCAGAGAAGATGATGCACATGTGGTAGACTGACCCGAAGAAGAACTTGATGGCATCTCAACAGTAGATGAGATCATCTGCTGAGCACAAGGATCACCAGAAGAAGTTGATTTGTGAGCATTTTGGGTTTGTTCATGGATCATTGCATCAACTGCTGCATGTTTTTCTACAACACCAACAGGAGCTTCTGGAATATCAGCTGTATCTCCTCCTGTTTTTAAAACTTTTTCAAACTCGTCGCCTGGGATTCGAACTTCAACACCCTCGTTAAATCCCAAGACCAAATTTTCCATCGTGTTAGTTGTGTTTTTTTCCTCTAGGTGCATATGCTCAAACTCCTGCGTCAGGTTAATGTTCTCATCAGGTCCTTCATGCACCTCATCTTCTTCCCCATAACCATTTTCTTCATCATATTCTTCTTGTTCCTGCATCTCATCATGATTCTCAAGACTCCATTCTTCATCCTCATCAGTTGAGACAGACTTGGATGCCGCCATAGTAGTCACTTCTCCAGGCTCATCATTCATGATTTCCTTACCTTCAGCTGCAGCAGGTATAACTGAACAACCAGCAGAATCATCCAGCTCATCATGAGAGAGATGTGTTGGGGAGCTAGGTGGACTCGATACAGAGAGAGATGACTGTGAATCGCACCTTAGTGTGTCATTCTTGTCCAGTTTTTGTGCCATAATTTCTTGTTGAAGATCAACAAGATCAGACTGTCCAAGCTTGTCTTGGGGGCCACCATAATTTCCGGTCCTTGCAGTTGATTCCAGTGAGCTTGAAGGAGCAGAAAGTTCATTCTCCCCTCTCACTGAAGATTTGGGCACAGATGACAATGATGGAGGGGGAAGAACACGAGGCTGCTTCATTGAGTAACGTGATCTCCCATAAGAATAAAGCTTATCTGACTCGGAATTTATATACAACTGCTCTGAATAAGGTGAACGGGTATTGCCGCGAGAATGCCCCTGACCCCAACCAACTTCACCATATTTTTCAGCACCATTGTCATAAAATTCCGACTCAATATCCCTGTTTCTACCATAAGGTTCACCATCCCCAAAAGAGTTCCATCTATGGTCACGATCTCCTAGATGAGGAAATCCATCAGCATCGGAATCGTGCATCTCCCCTCTAAAAGGAGACCTTGAAGATGTGTATCCACCTCCATATAATTCTTTCTTAGGAAAAGATCTCCCACCAATTGATGCCTCCCGCCTAGGACTATGATGACCATTTTCCTGTTCATTGAGTAGGAAAGATGAGTTGCTTCCAACTTCAAATGCATCCCTTTTCCATGGGTTAACAGGTTTTCCTCTGTCCACAAAACTTGATGGAACTTCTCTAGAGAATTGTGGTCGGTCAAAGGGCCTGTCCATGGCAGATGAATCGGAACTTGCTGAAGTTGTTATTCTCTCCACCATTCTCTGACTAACTTCCCAGTTATCAAGATCAGAGTCCATTGATGCATCACTGTCTTTTCCACCAACAGGGACCTCGTCGTCTGCACCAGTATGAACAGTAGCACTTTTTCCAACTTCAGCATCCCTCTTTGCCATTTTAGCCTCTAATTCTAAAAGCTTCTGTTTGGCAGCTTGTTTCCTCCTCTCTTCCTCAAGAATCATCCTTCTTTTTTCTTCTTCTCGGGCAACCTTCTGCTCTTCAGCTTTCTGAATAGCATCCAATCTTTCTTGCTCTGCTCTCCAGGCAGCTTCCTGGGCTTCTTCTTCCATCCTTCTTCGCCTTTCTTCTTCCTCCATAATTGCCTTCCTTCTCTCTTCATCCTCTCTTCGTGCTTGCTCCAAAGCTCTTTCCTGTTCTTCCACGATTCTCTGTCGTTCCATCTCTTGCATCTTCTGGACTCTCTCAAGTTCAGCCTCGAAGGACTCCCTAACAGGATCATGAAAGTCTGTCTGTTTAATCACCTCTTTCTTCCTCTTTACCACTCCAACTAGGTTCCCAGTAAATGGATCTCTTTCATCATAAACACTGGAACTGAAGTCTTTCTGATAAGGATCGTCAAGGTAAGTTCGTTCACTCTTTGAAAACGAAGACTTCTCCCTGCCAAAATTCAACACTGGGTCATTCATGGGAAGCCCCTTACCACCAACAGGAAAAGCTGATTTTGACCCTGCAGAATTCTGATAAGCTTCATTTCTGTATCTAGAGGATTCTATGGTGTGATTCCAGAGCCTCTGTCCCCCTTGCCTCCCCTGCCCTGTATCCCTCCTCACATATGCGAGGTCGCGATTTTCTGTCACCACACCATGGTGAGCATTGTCTCCAAAAGATTTACTGTTGACACTGTTTCCTTCATTTATAGCATGGGAACCAGTAGGCCTATCTTTGTGAGTAGAAGAATTCCTCCAAGAGTTGCTTTCTCTGTCTTCCCTGCTATGCAAATTTATCTCTCTCCGGTAAGGCTCAGCTTTTAGGATATCAGAAGTAAAACCCTTTGCAATGTTAGCAATAGGTTGACCTCGCCTTTCAGATAGATTATTAGGTAGTTTGTGAGGCAAAATGTTGCTTCTTGGCACATCAAAATCTCTATCCCAGTATGTTTCACTTTTTGGAAACTCTTGATCTCTGCCAGTCCTGCCTGCAAAACTGTAGCTCGTATCACGCTCGTCATCAGCCCAATCAGACCTTGGATTCAACCATACGAGTGGCAGAGGGTCTTCTTGCTTCTGAACATGATCCACATGTGCACTACTTGGTCTCGCACTCTGCCCGCTATTTTCATTCACATCGTTCACAACGCGACGGGATGATTGGATGTGAGCTGGTGAGTTGAAATGAGAACTGTTTCTTAGATCATTGGATGACTCCTCACTAACTAATTGCTTCAGCTTTTGGAAAGATCCTTCCTTTTGTTTATGTGCAGGCCCAGTTGAGGGAGGCAAAGCAGCCCGTAAAGATGGAAAATCTTCACCCCTCAATACCATAGCTCTCTCTAGAGGTGCTACATTTGAGTGAAGAGCTGAACCCGAATCTCCATGCCCAAGCCCCCCACCAAACCTAGCTGAAGGAGGCATATAAGTGCCACTTCCCTTGGTAGGTGCACCTTCAGTATAATTCACACTCTCTGAAATCTGGGTGTCACTACTAACTTCTTTATCCTGCAAAGCAACATTTCCAGGTTTTGTCCACCCCATACCTGAAGAAGTTGGTCTTGAACCACTCCCTGAACCAGCACCACCTGCCAACCCACCCCCTGCCCCTGATGAATCAATTTTCTCATATTCTTTTCTAAGCGAAGGCAAGTTCAAGGGGGGCGGAACAGATAATTTCGGCACAGCCTTCTGCAAAGGACGGTTTCGAGAGAGAACAACCATCCCACCTCCCGCATGCCCACCAGGTCGGGCACGGTTAGTCCCAACACCCGGTCCATAAGAGCCACTATGAGGTGGATAATTATGATGAGAAGGCTGCCCATATAATTTATTCAAATTTACAGACACAAACTTGGATCCAGAACCGCCATGGTTGTTGGCCATAATCGAATAATCCAACCCGCAAACCTTGTTCTCAATTCGCAACAACGCATCAAAACCCTAGCCCTAGGTTTCACTCTCCTCCAAACAAAAAATCAGGTGCACGTACGCACACAGGCTCTTTCAGCAGATCTCTCAGTGAAGACGGATAGAAGATCAAAACCTTAGAACGCCCTCTGAACCTATCTGATAATGAATAAAAACACTGTGATCGAGATGAAAAATAATGAATACAACTAATAAATGCACACGGTATATAGATCAAATAGTGTCGCCTGTCTATGGTTAGGGCTTCAATGTTAAGAAATTTGATTGGGAAACACGATCAAGTTGACCATGAATAAGAAGGAATAAGTTACCTCCGATGATGTAAGACGGCGCACGGCGATGATGATCTGCGCCGGTGGTGGATACAAAGACGTCAGAGAAGCCCTACAACCGCTATAGTCAGGGCGAGAGCGAAGGAGAGTTGATCTTTTGTTATTTGGGGAGGATGTGTTAAAGTGTACAATTTGATGGAAACCTATTTGGGTCGGTGTGTTTTTTAATTTTAGTATGACTTGCAAGAATCATCCCTTAACATATCATCAATGCTTTTTAAGGCCCTTCACTATTAGACTTGTTCCTTTAAGTAAGCAATAAACCTATATGAATAAATGACAAGGGGACATTGACTCATAACTCATGTGAAGGGGTGAGTTTGGTACGGTACCGACACCTAATCGAAAGTATTGAATCTCAAAATTATCACAAAATCAAATAAATGGTAGTTGTGTTGTTCCGCTCTTGATACTAGTCTCCATACTTCAGTACAATTTTCTATGCTACCGAATTTTTAATAGCATCAGTCGATCAACGCTCAACTCTAGTATGAAGTTCACACAACAACAAACACAAAGGAAGAAAAATTAACCACATTTAAGTTTGTATGAGATTGTTATGACTATTCAAAGTTTAATATATATTTCCACAATTTGAAATAAATATATAAAAAAATATGGAAATGGTGAAATACCCCAACTGCGTATTTTTAGGCAAACAAAATACTTATTTAAGTGTAGTGAAACAGTAAATTTTTATTCTATGATGAAGTTAACACAACAAACAACACAAAAAAGAAAAATCAGCAACATCTGAGTTCATATGTCAATATTATGACTAAACTAAGTTTATCAAAAGTTCGGTGATATGAAAAAGTTGAAAGAAATTTAAGTCTAGAAATACTTGAATAGTCCAATTACTCGCACGAATTGCACATTCAAATGTAGTAAAAAGTAAATTTTCTATTTCTAAGATAAAATTAACATGAGAAAAGGAGCAGAGAAGAAAATTTTAGTCAAATTCAAGTTCATCTGAGATAGTTATGATTGTTCAAAGTTTAACAAAATACATTGATTAGTGTTGAATTTCCATGGAACTGTTGATAATGATCCCCAAAATACTGAATTCAAATTTAGTGTTGGAACCGAGTACAAACAAAAAAGGAATATGGTGCGGCTTTGTGATCTTTTGCTTCATCCTTCATCTACTGTTGTAGCAATGTATTCTCTACCTTCTTGTCTTTTTGGTGAAAATTGATAAAGGTAATTTGTTTATGTACTATTTTTATCTTACATTTAAATTATTTAGTCTGTGTGCATGGGCGTATATATATAAGTTCATTTGAGTATTATATAAGATCACCACAAGTACCATTTGTGATCATCGTTAATGCTCACTAATGACTTATTATTATGGGTATTTTAGTCTTTTACATATTTTCAACCGTGATTGTATCTAGATGAACCGCCATTAAAAAAAACTTAATTTTTCCTAAATACCTTCATTAATGCGTCATTAATGAGTAGTCTTTTTTACCATTGATTTATTTTAATCGAGGTCAAAATTAGTTCTCATTATACTCACATTAAAAACGGTTCTTAAAATAAGCATATGAGATATCTTATAACTTAAAAGAATTGTTATTATACATCGTATATTATGACAATATACTGCGTATGAAAATGTTAACCATTTACAAGAGTGTTAGAGTTGAATTGTTGAATATATGTACAAATACATATCTTTTATAACGCCCTTACTTGTAAGATAGTCCTCTGTATCAAAATTACAACTCTTGACTATCTAATCATACATCTTAATGTATATGTTTATAGTAAATAAAACTACAATGAAACGATGACAAGAAGAAAATGGATAACAAAATGATCGTTATAGAATGGTTAACATTAATTTAAAATTTTGTTATTTCATAATCTCGTAGTAATAATGACATACGCCATCATGAATATGAGTTCACATATTTAGATTCTTGTGACATCCCTTTAAATACTTCATGTGAATATAAAACGTACACCAACTTATATACAAAAACACACATGGAACCTTTTATTTCACCATCTAAGAAATTCATGCTTCATGTTCTTAGGCATGTATTTATGATTTTTTGATCGAGAAAGGTCTCTCATGAAACTTTTTTCGTGCGTTTGCAACGGATCACAAAATATTTATATTAATTGTATTTTTAAAATTAACCTCAAAATTGCTACGGCCACAACCACTTTCGTATTTTGCATTAAATTTACGACAATTTGGTCGTATGGCATTCAACAATCTTTGATTTTTTTACTCGGAATTGTGATATTTTTTCGTATCCGACTTGTGATTATTATTTTGCAATGATTTTAAGTTTATTTATCGCTAATCTTAATAATTGTTTTGATTTATTTTATATTTTGTGTGTTTGCATATCTCATAAAATTTACATTAAATTTTAGGATGGATTGAAATCGTCCAAAATTTTGTTGCAAAAGACCCAAGTGTTTCACTATCGCCTCACAAAAAGGCCTGCCTTGTGAATTCGCAACAAAAAGATCTTCTTGCCGACAACATCGTTGATGCCTATGGTAGTCTTGTCATGTGAGCTTGAATACTGCCCACAAACTGTTATTTGCATGGGGTTGGGTGTGTTTGGTTCTTAGCTTTTTTGGAGTTATTAGCTTTTTGTTTTGAAAGAAATAGCTACAAATCAAGTTCAAATGAAAAACCTGGAGTTTTTTAAATTAAAAAAGTGTTACAACAAAAGGCTTATTAAAGTATCTTTTAAAATGGATGGAAACTTTTTTATATATCAAAGTACGTAAATACTCTATTTAATTGTTTTATAATTCATCTTATTTTATATTTTTCAGTTTCAGCTAACAGCTAATTTATTAAAAATATAAATAACTAAAATATACCGCTTCTAGCTTTTAATTATAGTTACTAGCTATTTCCACCGAAGGATATGCAAAAGGCCAGAAGTGAGTTTATGTATAAATTCGTGTTCTATATTAAGTAATCGTGTTGGGTTTGGTATTGTTGACTTGATAATGTTCTTTGAGAAATGGGGTTACTGGGCTTTGAGTCCTTCTGGTGGCCCAACTAGCTTCTTTATTGTTTTTGTTTTTCTTCCAGTGGAGACTGAGTGGGCAAACGAGGAGGAACCATTCAACCATGTAGCCTAAAATATGATCTTTTTTTTCTAGATGTCTAATATCCAAATTAAATAAATAAACAGTAGACGAGTCTAATTTGGTTTTTTTTTAACCGCATAATATACACTAACATACTTTTATGTCTATATTTTTTATTTATAGTAGAACTTAAAATTATGGTCATAGATTATGAGAAACACTTTTCAATACTTGATGTCGCTCGATGTCTATATTTTCTATTTTCATGTTTATCAAAAATATACAATATTTACTTGTTTTTATTTAAGTAAAGTTTATGTATCGTCAAATATGCCTAAATGATCTTCTATTTTTATTCCGGGTATGTTTAGTAGATGGATGTGAGTGATATAGAGACGTGATGTTTTATATTTTATAATTCCAGGTTTCCTAGTTTGGATTTGTCAAAATCTCTAAAAGATTTATTGAAAACAAATCTCTTCATAAACCAATAAAAGATATTTTTAAAGTAGCTTATAAATAAGGATTATGATTGTAGTTAGTCAAATTTCAATTTTTTTGAACAACAAAATGATTTATTCATTTAACCTTCACAAAGTACATACCACACCGTCTCAAACAGTGTACAAACTCTAGCTAAACTGTAGCATAACACAAAACACAAACAAGCATAATATCCAAAAGCAAAACACATAACTACTATTAAACTTGTACCCATTCAGCAGCCTGAATCTTCAAGCATTTCCAAACTCAAAGGGCGAATTTATTAAGAACCGAACTTAAATAGAGTGCAAGTACCTTAAAAAAATAAGATGACTAGCTTATAAACAAAATGAAATGAAGAAATCAAATACATATAGCCCAAATTTTCTCTCCGCAGAAAAGTCAAATTCAAAAGTAACCCATATAACCCAATATAACTTTACTTAAACTAATAAATGATAAAAAAAAGTTACTAATCGTCGTTCAATCACCTTTACTAATCGTCGTTCGATCACCCTGCGCTCTACATCTAATCGCCTCTTGTCCTCATCGGCAGTGAGTTATCACTAGTCGTGAGCAACCATTATATGTGTAATATGTAAGCACTCTACCGAATACCCAAATGCTAATCTAATGCTATTGAATGTTGAATATTCTTATAAGATGGTTTAGTGGTAAGATGGTTCATTGTCTTTCTAGAGGTCGATCTTTATCCTTGGTAAACACCTTAGGTGTGGTGTATTCCCCCACCACCGCAAATGTTTGGTGGGTCCGGTAAAGTTTAATTCCAACCCCTTAGTTTGACAACCAAGAGTCCAAGACAGATGATCATTGCCTGCAGACCAGTCCTTAGAAAATGATCAGTTTGGAACCAAGGATCTTGAATGCGGATTGACCCCACATAAACAACCTTTTAATATATAAAAAATAGGTTTAACAACAACATGATTTTCTCCGTTGATGTGTTTTAATTAATAACCATAATTTGATTCTCGGTTTTTAGTGTCACGTTTTTAGTTCATGGAAAACTCTAGTATGCTTACATTTTTTATATTTAATCTTATTTAATTTGTTATACTTACCACAATGACTATAATAACTAATTCTTTTTTTTCATTATTTCTATTAACTTTAACACTTATGTTAATTCTATAAGTAAATTTTTTTATAAGAGAATATATAATCTTTCTTATACTGACGGTTTAATTGTATATTTAAACATATTTTTAGTCTTATCTATTTTGAGTTTTGCATCATTTTGTATATGATACTATAAACGTTGCTATTTATTTAGATTATAAGTAGATTTTCGTAAGAAAAATAAAAGAATATAGTTCATTTGCAGATGATTTTTGAAAAAGTAGAAAAAATAATAGATGAAAATAATAAGCACCGTAATTATAAATATGAAAGTTGATTTAAACTCACTATATGTCGATCTGATAAAACAATTTTATATCAAAATTTTCAAGGTATAAAACATCGTTGGTTATAACTATAACAACTTTAATATAAGTATTAGGTATATGTTTAATTTCATTTCAACTATCCGACCCAGTTTATCACAAGCATTGAAAAGTGTCAAAATACAATTACATTTTTGATCAATACATTTGCATGTCATTTTATAGAGATTCACTCCACTTATAGCTACCTTTTTCAGACAAATTTTTGTAAATATAATCTCTGTTTTTATTCTTAATCCCAACCCAACTTCCACCGGATTTTACTAAACTTGTGGTCACCAAATACGGGATGTGTGTAACATTCGGGTAAGATTCTTTTGAGATAAGCTTGGGTTGTGATTCTGGTGCCCAACATGACTCATTGGTTACTTCGGGTTGTACGGACCAATACACACCATGACTTTAATTCCACCAATCAGAATTTGTCCAAATATCTTAAAAACATAAATAAAGAATTTTACAACACATTTCTTTAATTCCTTTTTATGGAAAATAATCGATCTTATAGAATCAACATATATTTGTACATGTTCCAATAAATTTATCTATATAGCGAAGAAAAATAATCGACTATGAAAAAAGAAAATGTATAATCATAATGGTTTTTTATTATAGTTATTAATTAATAAACACTCGTATTATAATCTTGAGAGACATATATGTGATAAATGGTCAATAAATACTTGCAAACTAAAGCAAATAAGTTTATCTGATTTATGAAAAAAAGTTTCTTAATATTTTATCCTTTTACTCAATATATGTAACGCCCCAAAATTTGTAAATTTCTATATATGAGTTTTTACCAATTAACGTGTTAAGTGTTGTGTATGTTTAGCAAGTTGCCTTTACATGCTAAGTGTTATATATTGACTAAAGTTGAGGGGTTAGTTTTGCCATTTCAGAAAGTTAAGGAAGTCAAGGGACCATTTATGTAAATAATAGAAAGATGGATAGATATGAGTCTTATTTGACTCATTTGAAGTCAAACCAACAGGAACCAACTCTACACTCACGATACACACACATCACCATCTGTTGTTGCGATTTTGAGCAAGAAATCAATGATTGATAGCTGAAGTTGATCCTATAGTAATTCAGAAGTAAGAGGTATGAAGTTCCTCATGTTTATTTGAAGTTTTTAGGTCAAGAAATGGGTTCATAGTTGAATTCAAGTTTGTAGCTTGGATCATGAGTTTTAGTGTTGTTTTGTATCAAGTTTTGTGATAGAAAGTTAGTAGTAATGTTGTAGAACTTGTTTCTATGGTTGAATCCGAGTATAACAAAGTTTTAAGTGTGGAAAGATGATTTTCGGCTGCTGTTCACGAACAGAGCAGGAAGTCTGCTGTACCGACTGCTCCTGCGGCCGTAGGGATTATTCCTTGCGGGCGTAGGAGCATGTTTAGGGGTTTTTGGTTGTTTTGGTTCCTGCAGCCGTAGGAAGGTGTTTTAGAGTTTTAGGTGATATTGCCTCCTGCGGCCGTAGGAAAGGGTTCCTGCGGGCGTAGGGAGGTGGTTTTTAGCTGAGCTTTTGCTTGTTAGTCAGAATCGTTGCAGCAACGTCTAGAATTTAATGAGGTACTTGTTTATTGCTTGTAGGCAACAAGAGTTGACGTTTCCGTGATAGAGAATAGTTGTTTAATTGCTGTTAAGGTAAGTGTACTTACCTTTAATCAGATTAGCATACATATGTGCTTTAAGTGAACAGTATATCAATTGTATGTGTTGATGTGTGATTTAATTAAGTAAGGTTCAGTAACACTATGTTGTAGTATTGAGTATGTTCAGTATGCATATATGCACAAGGTGAATAGTATGATATCTGTGTTATGATACGTTTATGTAAAGAGTTAAGATTATTGTTTAAAGGTACAGTAGCACCCAGTTATAGCATTACAGATAGATATGGGGTATATTGAGATCCTTATACCCAAGTAAAGTGTCAGGGGTTTGATTACACCGAGGTGTGGTTCTACCCCTGGACCAGTTAACAGTTTGAACAGTTTTGCAGGTGTTCAGCTTGGATGTGAGACATCCTGAAAAGAGTTCAATTAAGCTATATATGTTTTTATTCAATTCAGTTAGTATGCTCACTAAGCGAAAACTTACGTTCTAGTATGTTGTGCATGCAGGTAACCAGATTCCAGCGAGGGTAAGGCCCCAGTGCTTTGAAGAGTTGGATAACTCCAAGCTTTTGAAAAGAGTACTTTTAACGCTACTTTTGTGAAACTGTTAGCACTAAAGTGATGTAAGCTTGTTTTCCGCAAATTCTGATGTTTTAGAGTACTAATCAGTAGCAAACGAATTTTAAACGCTATTTTAGAAAAGTGGTGTTACAATATATGATGACATAATAATTTTTTTTATCATATTCTACTTATATTTTGACACAATATTTGATATAATGATTAGATTAATCTAAAAAAGAAGATATAAAATCTATCGCCGTTCGTATAAGTGAGATTTTATATAAGTGTAATGAATTAATGTTATTAATTAATTATCTTTTATTGAATATACCATGTTCAAGGCTTTAGCTTTTAAATTCAATTTAGAAGAGGGTTTGAACTTTGAAACCTTCAACTTCATGTCTTTATATTGACTTGGAATCAACCTGCATACCATACGATTTTAGAAAACCACTTCATACTCTAAATTTAAAGTTTTTTACTTTTAAAACCACTAGATGATTGCAATATGCTTATTCTTATCTAGAAGAATATATGTATGCATATATATATATATATATATATATATATATATATATATATATATATATAGGGGAGGGTTCATTCGAGAACCGTTGTTAATGCGAGAACCTCGATAACCAATCTCAGTCGTTCATTGGATATGAGAAGTTTTAATGGATGGAGAGCGTGGAGGGATAGAGTGTGACATGGTGCATGTAAGGAATTCATGGGTGGGTAATGACATTGAAGGAGGGGGTATTGGACGGCTTAGATTGGTTTTCGCGGTTCTCGCACTAAGAATGGTTATCGCATGAACTTTTTCATATATATATATATATATATATATATATATATATATATATATATGGGAATGTTCAAATGAGAATAAGAAATTAAATAAGAACGGGAGACTCAATCTCAGCCGTTTATTTTGTAAGTTAAATTCATGGATGGAGAGCGTGAGCGGATAAAGTGTGGCAGAGTGCATGCAAAGAATTCATGGGTGGGCAAAGACATTAAAAGATGGGGAATTGGACAGTTGAGATTAAATCTCCCATTCTCATTTAATTTAAGGTTCTCATTTGAACCATCCAATATATATATATATATATATATATATATATATATATATATATATATATATATATATATATAACATGACCAAATTCATTTAATCTTTTTCTTTTTTCTATTTTTGCTAGCCACTTGATGATAATATTGTTCCCTCATATTGATATTCTTCTTTTATAATCGTTAACTTTTTTTTTCCTTTATGGAACATCTTAAACCCAAATTTCAATTATTAAATGCAGTTTATCTATAAAAAGATAGAGAGTTCAGGTTAAAGAATTTTTAATAGGTAATCTTAAACTAATCAAATTATTATTAATTAATTAATAGCAATTTAGAAATTTTCACATTACATCATTTTTTTAAACTAATATATCCATGAAACAAAAAGGGTCTTAAATTACGAAAATTATATCAAATTTACGAGAAAATTATGCTCTTTAATTTGAGACTGATCTTTATATTTATAACTAGATTGATTGATTGAATGTCCGTGTGATATACAGGTTAGTTTAAAAAAATATTAAAATATTAACAAAACACATTATGTAATTATAAAACGCGAATGAAATGAGAATTTAGAAACTTGACGACAAATAGCATCAACATTTAGACCACGGTGGAAATGTTGACGCACGAAGATATCATAATATGAATAGACGTGATTGTATTTATTGTAATAGTCATTTATCATTATTGTTATAATTAGGGGTTGTAAAGTTAAACATTTATTTGTTATAATAAAAAAATTAAAACAATTAATATTTTAAAATGACAATACTAAGAATTTGGTTAAATATGATGTTTTGAAATATTATAAAGGGTAAATATGGTATTTGTAAATTAAGGTGGGTAAAATGCGATAATTTGGGTTTAATATGGCATATATGAATTTTTTTAAGAATTTTGATTTAAATTAAACTCAAAATTGAATCTAATTTTGACTAAGAAAAGTCAACTTTTCATAAGGCGTAAAGTAGGGTCCTATATTGGCGTTGACAAAAGACTGTTTGTCTTGAATCAACTTGTTTATAACTTTATATGATGCTTTTTATTTCTTTAGAAGGTCAACCCTTATCTCACTGACTTACCTAGCTAGGACATGGATTCTATATGAACCAATGGATCGAGACAAGTCGTTACTACTAGCAATGACTTCCTCTTTCATTACTTCATTCTTTCCATATCCCTCTCCTTTATTCCGTCTGCTTCTAACTCTAATGCCTATAGGAAAAAATCTTCACAAGGTCAAGGAGGAAAAGCTCCCCCACGTCAAGTCTACAGGCCAATGGGCTAGACCATCCCCAATCATCTTTTGAGAATACATAATTACATATAATAAAGACTGCGGACAATCAGACAAAGCATAATCTTTTTCTTTTAATAAAGAATAAAAAGACTTCTCAGCACATACAGATTTATGCCGATCCTTCAACCATGCTTCTCATGATTCTCAGTTGAGGATGGATTCTTCTCATCAGGTAATAAGACCCTCTTTATGAATTCTAAGGCCCTCTTTATAAGTCATCATTTCGTAGATCTAATTCAAATTTCTTTTATGTAGTTCTGGCTCTTATATATGTGTAGTTGGGATTTGTCGTTTCTTTGGAAATTGTATTCTAAATTTTGTAAAAAAAATGGATTATTAAAATTTTATTAATTAAAATTGTAATCTAAATTTAAGGGTTAGGATGATCTAATACATAGATTGAAATTATTCTTTTATTAATACTAAATTAAAAGATAATAGTTTAAACAAAATTTATTGTATAATTTCAACCAATTGATACTACTTTAATTGAAATAGTTATAAATGCTAGTTACGTAATATGCTTTATGCTTTTGATCATAGAATAGAATAGAATAAAAATAATATAAACCTAAATACCTAGTGTACGTGTATATAAAGAGAACAACGCACACTTCATTTTAGCATATTATCATAACATAACTTTTAGCTCTTGAAATGTTGAACAAGAGTTTCTTCAATTTCAAATATGGCGTTTCAAGAAAATCATCATCCCCTAAAGCCGCACCACCACCAACTCAACCACTTCTGCAATCTCCGGTCTTTTATCAGCCGAACTCCGACGAGATGAGACGGGTGTTCAACAAATTCGACAAGAACAATGATGGCAAGATTTCCAAGGAGGAGTACGGTTTCGCCATGGGCGTACTTGGTAACAATAACGCTAAATCCGAGGTGGCCAAGGCGTTTCAGGCCATAGACACCGATGGCGACGGATTTGTTGACTTTGACGAGTTTATGGAGGCCCAAAAATACGACGGCGGAGTTAAAACTGGGGATATAAAAAGTGCGTTTAAGGTGTTTGATTTGGACGGTAACGGGAAAATAACGGCGGAGGAGCTGGTACAGGTGTTGAGACAGCTAGGAGAGAGATGTAGCTTGGAGGCTTGCCGGAAAATGGTTAAAGGGGCGGATACCGACGGCGATGGGATGATTGACGTGGAGGAATTTATGGGTCTAATGACCCGCACCATGAAATAGGCATTAAATTACTACGCACGCGTATATTCATGGTATGAATAATATACTCGATCTTGTAGTAACTGATGAACAATTAAGTTACAGACAATATTTTACCATTGATTTTTTGTGGGACTTTTAATTACCAAGAACTTAATCAAGAGCTAAAATGAAACATTTACTATCTCGATCTCCTCTTTTAAAAAAATTTATTTATATTATGTAAATTTGTTGAAATGGGCCGGGCTTGAAGTGGTGGGTTACAAACGAATCGCTAACCGGCCATTCGTCATTTGTGTGTATTTGAATTTCGAAATCATTAATATATCATATGTATTATATAACATACACACACCGACAAGCTAGCATACGTATATTGTTAGTATATGACTTGAATGAACTTAAATAATGAAACCTGGACCTAATTATTGGTGCTTGATATGATATAAAGCAAGGGAGCACGATGAGAAGAAGTTCAAAACGGGTTTTGAGTTTTGGTTTTCGATGGGTGCATCGTGCATGTCATGCGCAAATGGCTCCACGATCCAAAGCATATCCAACCTATCTTTTAGACCAGCTTTCGTTCGATGACCCTTTATTTAATAATTAGGGTTTTGCGAACACATTATAATTTCAAATTTTTGAACATGTATCTATCACGTAAAAATCAACAAAAAGATAATTAAATAAAAACTTTTGTTCTATTAGTCAGTAGTTCGTAGATTTACCGTTGTGTTTTGGCATATGATTTTAAATCAAAATGTAAAGTACACATGTACGTAACAAGACACGATCAATAACCCTCGTTTAATTACAATATTGTGGTTTTACCGTTCTATTTACATTTCATGCAGGACCGGTCCATATGTATCTTATGTCATGGGTGAAGTCAGATAATTATGCCCTTATGTGTGTAAACTGTACAAAATAAAAAAAAAATAATATTACGTAAATTTATAAAACTTCATTTTTGTTAATTAAAAAGTTCATACGATAGAAACAAATTTGTACACTACCTAAAACTTGACTTTTTTTCCTTTTCCGGTATTTAGAAACCTGAAATTCATTCAACAAAACCGAATATCACCCGGATTAAGCTTCTTTTGTTTTTATTTTTAATGTAAATAGCTTATAATCAATATTTTTGTCAAAGATTAATCACATATTCACATAGGTTAGGAGTTAAGGTTGGGTAACTTTTTAGAAATAAAGGAATAAATACACCGATAAATTGTTGCCCCCTCCCTCCTAGTTGATGCCCTGGGCTTCCACCCAGTTCGCCCACCGGGCCTGATTTCATGTGTTAGGTCCCTAAGTTGTATTTAAATACATTCTAATAAAGTTTGTTTTTACATATGAGAATAGTCTAAAGATAGGGTAGTTATCGTAAGAATCCAATGGATATAATTACTTTGTAAATATGCTCTAATTTATTAAGGCTTAAGCATTTCATTATATAAAAACTATGTGTGTTCTTAGTTTTTGCTCTTGCGTATATCATTAAGAGCATCACTATTATTATGGATTTACTTCAATAGAGATTGATACTTGATACAGTTAGTTCATACACAATACTTACATCAGTTCAATCGTCATTTCTTCGTCAACCCAGTTGAATAATTGTATACATTTTAGGGACAAGGGTGTTGTCACCAAAAGATTATTGCTTGGTTACAAGCTATGTTTATACTAGCAAACGAGATAATCTTTTTGTTAATGGAAAACGTTTTATTTGATTAAAGATCCAAAACATACTAGCAACTCGCTAGTAGGTAAATTGTAGCTTAACTATCAACACTAAAAGCAAGTAATGGATGACTTAACCAATCTGTCCATTTGTTTCCAAAGTTACAAAGAGATCTATGTCTTATCCAATAGAATGAGAACGCTTGTAATTGGCTGATGGATGAGTTTAGCATGATGTTGTTGCGAGCTTGAAAACCTTTCCCGTTTCTATGCCTCCAAATTAGCCACAAGAACGTATATATCACACTTACGTACCAACGCCTTCTTGGCATTATCTATGATTTTTAATTCTTACACCAATTCATTATACTATGTGCTGTAGAAACATTCCACCACTCACCAATCTCCTGAAGATTATATTTGGAAAAATGACAGTTGAAGAAAAGATGATATTCGTTTTCTTCCTCCCTATTGCACAATGAGCAAACCGAAGATATAAATGACACCCCCCCTCCTTATTAAATTGGCTTTAGTAGGTAACCTCTTATGAGATAACCTCTTGACCAGAATATTTGACTTAGATGACACCCAACATTCCAGGGGACTGGCCTGTTTCTTTTTGGTTTAATTAAGCAATCATCAAAAGCAAATCTTGCAAACGAACTGAAAATGTACCATCACTTTCAAGACTCCTTTTGAACTTTTATGATGTTGTGCCATAGACAAGTTTGAGAGAGGCAGATTTACACTTTCAAACTCCCTTTGAACTTTTAATCTTTTATGTTGTGCCAGAGACCAGGGTATTTTTCTTTTGCAGCTAACACCGTTACCCAAACGAAATTTTCAACTCCCTCCTCATTTTCATGTTTCCAGTTACTTTAAAAATGTTGATGCCCAAATGGTCATATATATGTATCCTCTTTTATGGTTTATGATTGGATATTTGCAGACTAGTATATTTTGTATTAGATTGACCGACAAATTATGTGCATCATTTTGTACAATGCTTAGTAATACTGAACAGATTTTGTAACCAACCTAGGATTTGTATACAACCAAGGAAAAATGGGAGGGTTACATATTACGTGGGACAAGGATGTTATGATAACATGAAGCTGTTAATGTTACAAAGTTGAAGATACGTATTATCAAACTTGACATACCTCGACCAGTATGACCTGTACTTGCCAATTGCAAGATCTAACCATGGTTTGTAATTCCCATTGTAATGTACAACATCTGCATTCTCTATCTCCGTTTGATTAAGTGCCGGATCATATCCAAGTCCTAACACATGCCAACTCCGTTCCAGAGGATGCGTCAGGTTATAGAACGTTATCAGTCCAGGTGGCAACGTCCCAAGCTTCCATAGAGTTCTTTCCTCGTTCTGCCAATAACAAAACAAATAAGTCAGAAAAACCATACTTGAGAAATGTCATAAAAGCATGACCACCTTATAACTACTCAAATTAAGTAGTGTGCTTGATTATCAAGGGAGTAGCTCCAGACGTGTAAAGTCACAAATTTTGATAAAAGGGGAACGTGTGAAATGGATCAAAGGCATCAAATGGGTTAGAAGTCGCCAAAAGATGGCTGTAAATAATATATGATTTGAAATTGTAAAAAGACATACAGATGGACAGAGTGTTGGTGGGTCTGATCCGAAAACGTTTTGACCAGTTACCCAATCCGCCCCTTTCCATTTGGTACAAAAGTCACCATTAAAGCACAGTTAGTGAACTTACCATATTTTGCCAGCCGTGATATATTCCAGTAATGTCGCGTTTCTTCCATTCCTTCAGATCAAACATATTCATGCCAAATGCCCAACCACACGCACCTGGATCAAAATTATCTGAGATCATCGGGTTTGAGAAGTTCAAGTACTTATCAAACCGATGGAAACTCTCCTTGCAGGTCTCAACAGCACCATTAACCATGCCTTGCAGATCAACACTCCATAGAGGTGTCAGATCCTTTTGAACGACAATATCATCATCAAGAAACAATATTTTATCCAGCTTCGGGTATACTTCAGGAAGGTAAAACCTCAAATGATTCAGCATTGACAAGTATTTAGGGTTCCTATATTTAAGATTATCTGACCCAGCTGTTAACGATGACGTTTGATGTGCTTTAAAGTAATATTCTCTCATTCGAGATGATTCAAGCTGGCGAAGAACAGGACAATAAGAAGCATTGAGCCATGTAAAATCATCCACATTTTGTACTTGGACTGTAGACCCTTCTGGAGGGTTGACCAAAAACCACATTTTCATGGCTGCAAAGTTCAGTTTATCTGTAACGAAATGGAATACATGTTTTTCGGGCTCTTTTGCGTGTAGAACTGTTGAATTCACAACTACAGATGTTGCAAGAACGTTGTCAGAAAATATAGCATAGTGGTATAAAGAAGGATCTTCAAGATTTCTGGTATTAGGAAACATTTTATCTTTATCACTCAGCAAGAAATAATCTGTGGTGAGCACCAGTGGAAGGCAATGCAATGGCCTAGGTACAGTTTTGGCAGCAAGCTGTGTTAAAGATGCACTCTTTTTCTTTACTTCCTCAACATTTGCATCGGTTGACTGAAGCATAACCCTTAACTTTCTTGCCATTACAATACAATCATAAAATTGGTCCTTAGCCAATGACAAAATATGACCCATTTCTTTAGCCCGATCGAGTTCACTGGTGAAGGGGATAAACAAAGTCAGATAAGAAACAAGAGCAAACATCTACAACAGTACAAGTGGTAGTGGAAAAAATTTAAGAGAAGGCTTTAACATGGAAAAATCAATGAGTAATACCTTGGCCCAAGTTCGCTATCAATAGTTGCTTTTTCGATTGTTTGTTGACTTCTTTTAGAGTGTTTAATTAAGGAATCATAGATACCAGTTTCATTTTTGGCTTTTGCGATACTTGCGTAAGCTTTTGCCATTATGATCTGGTCACGCATAAGTTTTAGTGTAGAATCTGAATTTGGACTTCATACTCTTTTCTCCAAATACTGTATCTAGCCTTGACACTGGTGTCAAATGTTTTGGCACGCTCAATGGCAGCTTCTTCCATCTGAGTCTCCCTCTTTTGGCCTACTTGAATTAGTTCAGCAATTCGGCGATCCCTCCTTTCCTGACGTAAGGCCTGAACAGGAAAAATATGATTATATATCAGAAACAGATAGAATAACATGTCAAATGAAGCTTTTGCCAATTACCCGGCGCCTGAGCTTTACTGGATGCATTGGAAATGATGTTTTATGTGGCTGTTCAATTTTATGAGCAGGTTCATTGGAAGAATGCTCTTTGCTGTCCTCAAGTATTAATTCAGGCTGGTCTTCTAGTGGCTGTGTTAATAAAAGAAGAAGTTTTTATACTCAATATCAATCACAACAACAACAATACCAAGTCCCACCTCAAACATGTCAACATCAATCAAGTTTGCATGATGGTGAAAACAAGTTGGGTTAGGTAGACCTATGAAACTTCTTATTTGTAAAAAGGAAAATGGAAGGGGTGGGTTTTGTCTAATAAGGTTGCTAAAATATCACAACTAAACCTGAAACTCCAGGTGGAATGGTGGATGGCAAGTGGCCGAAGGCAAAACCGGTTTTGGTCCAAGTTTTAAACACTTCCCATAAATAATTTGTGTTAGATATGATTACAACACACACTCATAGACACACATTTTCAGAGACTTTCAAGTTTTGACCATTTCCTTTTAAGCAAAACTTCCGTCTACTAATTTGATCCATTATATATAAAACATACCCGAATAGGTCCACTCATAAGTAAGTAGGTCAAATGGCCACCTCTACTCAAGAGTACTATAATGATATTGATTATTTTTATGTGTCTAAAAATAACATTTTTTAATGATTGCAAAGAGAATATAAGAAATTCTAACTTGAAAACTTGTCAAACTAAAAATATATTGTTGCAAAACTCTTAGGATATCGCAAAATGTAAATGTTTGATTTGTCATGGAATAGAGGATGTGCTTCAATAAGAAGGTGCATATACCTTCTTGTCCTGCTCTTTGCCTTGATTGTCATCAATGGGGTTTTTCCAGACCCATGAAGCAGGCAAATCTTTGGACTTCACAGTCCTAATTCGTATGGCACCAGAAGTGTCTGTGTATGTCACTATTATGTCAATATCCTGCATTGCATCACAAAATAATATGGAATCGTCACTTTTGAGCACCATAAATATAAACTGAAAGCGGATGATCACCTTCTCAACTTGATGGTTTCCAACTCCTATAGAGTTTGTGTGAATCTGTTCCTTCATATTTAACTCCTTATTCAGTGACTGCAACAACTTCCACTCAATAAAGAAAGGATTATTGGGATTGGAATGGTAAAAGATGAAATTGCTATCTTCACAAATTAGTGAATGAATAGAAAATGAGTCTGTTCTGGCCGAAGGTAAGAGTGTAAGTCATGAATTGCTGCATTCAGAGCAATACATAACGAAATAAGATTTCTTAGTTTTTGTTCCCTAAATGGAAGATGAGAATAGTACCTGCTTATCTATACACTGTGGACAGTCAAACATGGGAAAATGGCCATTTATCTCTCTCACTGAAATAACAGAATATGAAGCATTAGCAACATATAAGTATCTCCAGTCACTTGAAAGTAGTACCATAGCTTTCAAATCAATTTAGTAAGGTTTTAATGTATAGTAGTCCGTTTGTAACGTAATAACAACATAGGATGATTGTAATCTTACAGTGCTAAAGAATTAAAAGAATCTGCGCCAACTAAAGCAATCTGAAGCAGGTCCTGTGTGTACACATCAAATAGAAAAGGCTTGCTTAAAACTTGAATAAGATACACAGAAATGGAAACAATTATAAACGAACAAAAAGATCACAACCAGATTAAATCTTAACAATAGCTGTAAATTACAAATGCTTAATAAGCATTAAGTTGGGATCCGGTGCATTAGTTTAGTTTTGGTATGATCACTCCCAAATTTAGTTAACACATGCAGAAAGTAGATGAAAGGTCAGCAGGCTTAACAATGATTTGATATGCTAACTAGAACTTATCATCTCTCTGTCCATACAAAAAACTATAATGCAAGTACCAAGGACTGATGCCCAAAGTTTAATCTCAGTCCATTTTTGCATCTCATTATTCATTTTATTCCACAATTTATCAAAAAGACAAAACAGAAGTCTTAGAGTTTCCAGTAAGGCTTTAGTAGCAATATTGCATCTGAATATAACTAGATTGAGATTTTTATTTTGAAAAAAAAGAACAAGAAAAAAAACTCCAAGGCATAAGTGCTTTATAGTTTAATCAGAATCCTGGACCAATTACTTTGAGATTTGTGAGGTCTACAGATCAACTAACAATCCAAGAACCCTAAAGGTCAAATGTCACACCGTAGTTAGCTATAAGTATACAGGAATAAGCTAGAATTACATTAGTTTCGTGAACAAAGAAGCATGAATTGATTGAAAGTGAGAAATGATTACCAGGAAGATGAATATAATGAGACCAGATAGAGAACTTGTAAATCTCCTAAATGGAGATTTCATGGCCGGAGACAAGGGCGTAAAGTCTAGAAAACGTTTTACTTCTTGTTAAACAGATCGAATGTTTTCATAAGAGATCGGTGACAACCGGTAGCATCAGTGACTCCGATTCCGTTGATCATATGATGCCCCCAAAGGTAACTGGAAAACTGCTCACACGGGTGTTGGAAACTGATTCAGTTCGTCTGCAAGATTTGCTTTTGATGATTGCTTTCTTAAACCAAAAAGAAACGGGCCAATCCATAGCCACTATGAGGTGGATAATTATGATGAGAAGGCTGCCCATATAATTATTCAAATTTACAGACACAAACTTGGATCCAGAACCGCCATGGTTGTTGGCCATAATCGAATAATCCAACCCTCAAACCTTGTTCTCAATTCGCAACAACGCATCAAAACCCTAGCCCTAGGTCTCACTCTCCTCCAAACAAAAAATCAGGCTCTTTCAGCATATCTCGGGCGAGAGTGAGGGACAGTTTGATCTTTTGTTATTTGCGGGTATCTGACGGGTATTGTTATTTGGTTTTGTCTTATAGTCTTGTACCTTGTTAGACCACCCATATCCATCACATGCTTCACACAGCCACGTCAGCGTCATATCAACGTCACATCTGTAACACCCTAATTTAGGGCCTAGTTGTAAATAGTTGTACCTCGTGTTTGTGTAGTTGTACATTGACGTTAAACAAGTTGTTTAAGTTGTTTTGTTGATTAATTATTGTTATTTGTTGGTACACGTGATTATGGGGCTAAAGTTAGAAATGTCTCATAAATAAATAATGTTGGTAAATGGTTGCACGATTTCGGATAATGATTCCGAAAATATCTCCGTTAGTTAAAACGGATAAACCTAAGTTGCTTTAGAAGTTGAATAGGAGAACGAAATACCCTCGTGGGGTATTAAACCCACTTGGGTCGGTTTAAGGGGGATTCTTATCCCCTGCCTTCACAAAACACACACAAACATACGCAAAACACACACAACTCTCGTTAGTTCTCAAAGGTGAAAACAAGAAGGAAGCAATCTGATTTGGTGGATTCAGTAGCATAGATTTGGTTCTACAGTTGGTAATCTCCATCCTTGTTGTAAGTTTTCTTCTTAAGTCTAGTTCTTAAGTGGTGTGTGTGAAATGATTCAAGTTGAAGGTGAAATTGAGGAGTCAATGATAGTTTTGAGTCAAGAAACATGTAAGGATGTTGTAGGGAAGTTTAATAATATGTAAGAACAATTAAAATGAAGTTTCAGTCGATAAAAATGGTGAAAAACGCGAGTTTCAGGCCTGTTTCGCGAACAGAGACGAAGGCCTGCTGTGCAGGAACTTCCTACGGCCGTAGGGAAAAGTTCCTACCCCCGTAGGAAGGTGTTTTTCAGATTTATAGAAATTAAGCCTTCTTTGGCCGTAGGAAAAGGTTTCTACGGCCGTAGGAGGGTATTTTGTGTATTTTATGTGGTTTACCACCTACGGGTGATGGAACGAAGCCTACGGGCGTGGGTACATAACCTACGACTGTTGGTACCCAAAGAATCACTCCTACGGGCGTAGGGTATGGTCTCTACGGTCGTAGGGTATGATTTCTTGGAAAAGGACCCTTGCGGGCGTAGGGCTTGCTCCTACGGCCGTAGGGGGTGTCCGTAAGGTGTCCTACGGCCGTAGGACACATTCTCTACGGTCGTAGAGGCTGTTCCAGGTTGCCTGTTGCTTGTTGTTCGTTGTACGTTTACGTAGAAGCAATGATAGTACTTTTAGACGTTGATTGAACCTACACATGATGTGTTAGGTGATTCGGACGACTCCGTGTGCTCCTGGGATTCCCGAATTCATATCTGCCTCTTATAACCTCGAGGTGAGTACCGGTTTTCCCATGAGTCTCGGTAAGTAACGTTGTCTATTGTTTGTTGAAATATGTTGTCGATGTCGCACACGTGCGTATGAGGTATGTTATACATGTTGCTATATATATATTGTTACCATGCTAAGTTGCTTTACACGTTGGTTATGAATCGCATGCGTATAGTTGAACCCATTACGGGTAGTAGTTGTATATGTGGTACTGGTCCGGACCGATGTGGCATGGTTAAGGTCAGCTTTCTTCCCGAAGGCTGGATCCCTTTGATGGAATAACGGGGATTAACGGTACCCGGTGTGCAGCACGCCGGGGTGGTCTTGCAAACCGCCGCTCCTTAACGTGAGTTGGGATCTTAACTTCAGTTGAGATCCAAGATGTTGAGCTTCGAGCTTCGTAACGCGTTTGGTGGACTGCTCTTCGCTCCCCCACCATAGCGGTTAGTTGTTGCTGATGGTCCCCAGTTTGAATCGTTAAGCGGGGTTCCCACCCTGCAAGATATGATTCCTACTGATTCGTTGGCGCGACACTATGTGTTAGGATAGCCTTGTGTGCTGTCCCGTAGTTGGGATAACCTGCTTATTGATGCTTATGTGTTAATCTGTACTCACTAGCTAGTTGTAGCTAACGGTGCCTAAATTTACCTTTTTGCAGATGCGAAGTAGTTGGCCTGGTGAGGCGGGACCGTTGGTAGTTGTTGTACTTATCTTTTGCGGAACACTGCTCGTTGTAAATTTTGTGATCCGATGGTCGGTTGTGTCGGTTAGTTGGGTAACACGCGTTAGTTTTTGGGACTTGGTTTTTGGTGTTGTACTTTTACATTACCAAGTCAGATAAACAATATTATCTTTTGTAAAACGTGGTTACTTCCGCTGCTGAAATTTATTATATAAGTTTAAAAAGCTTAAATTTTCCTTAATTTTAAGCGCGTGAAAACCGGTGTTACAAGTAGGTATCAGAGCCTAAGTTTGAGGAATTGGGTACTCGTAGGAGTATTCAATCTCAAGCTCGGGCCCGACCATCGTTAAGTGTTCCTAGTTGGGTATTTGGGGTTGAGTATGAGCGTTATGTGGTAGTTGCATGTGTAAACTAACTGGTAGCGTTAGCAGTTGTTGAGTAAATAGAGTACTAAACGTTGTTCCTATGTGTAGTAAGTTGATATAGAATGGCTGAGCAACGACTTAATACTGAAGAGGCTCTTAAACGTATGGAGGATGAAGCTTCAAGCGTTCATCCTGAAGCCGATGAGGGATCTGCTCCGCATAATTACGAGCCGATAAGGCAAGATCCAGAACAAGCAGCACGTATTGCACGTCTGGAGGAAGAGCTCTGACTTACACGGGAGCTGTTAGTAGCGGCTGTGCAAGGGCGTAGACCAGAGAAGTGTTCGTTTAAGAAATTCCGTTCTTGCGGTCCGAAAGAATTTGAGGGCGGTGATGGTCCTTCGGATGCCGTGAGGTGGCTTAGAGAAACCGAGGGTGTGTTCGATTCTTGTGATTGTGAAGCGGAGCTTCGTGTCAAATACGCGGCACAGATGTTGAAGGGTAGCGCGTTGTTCTGGTGGGATTCTGTGAAAGCTACATTGAGTAAAGAGGTTCTTACTGCTATGACGTGGGAACAATTTGTTGAAAAAGTCACGAAGCGGTATTGTACAGATTATGATATGGAAAAGATGGAAAGAGAGTTCAACGCTCTTAGTAAGGGAGATAAGTCGGTGGATGTTTTGATTCAAACCTTTATCGATAAAGGGAGGTTTATTCCTAGCTTGGTGAATGATGAAGCTGCAAAGATGAGAAAGTTTGTGGGAAAGTTGCCTGCTGATTATCGTGCTATCGTTAGAATGGCTGGGAGTTTGGATCGAGCGTTTGAAATGGCTCGACAGATTGAAGATGATCGTACTCAGGGCAAGGATGACCGAGTTGGTGAAAGTCATAAGAGGAAGTTTCAACAATCCTCGAAGCCGGGTCCTTCTAAAGGAAAATCTGTTGCTGGTGGGAAGTTTGATTCCCAGAAAAAGCCGTGGGTGGATCGTCCGTGGTGTGCAACTTGCCGTACGTATCACAGTGGTGACTGTTCTAAAGCCACTGCTCGATGCTTACGGTGTGGGCAGAAGGGGCATGTGGTTGCCGAGTGTGAGTTCAAGGAGGATGTTTGTTACAAGTGCCACAAGCCAGGGCACAGAATATCTGACTGCCGGTCAAAGCCGAGTACCGGTACTGGTGGATCTGCCTCTGGGTAGAAAAAGGATGGTGCTCCCCGAGCAAAAGGGCGAGCATTTCAGATGACAGCTGAGGAGGCTAAGGGTGCTGGAGACGTGATAACTGGTACATTTCTTGTTAATTCTGCCCCAGCATGTGTATTGTTTGATTCTGGAGCTACGTATTCTTTTGTATCTGTCTCTTTTTGTGATAAACTGCATATGCCTATATCTGTACTATCTGAGCCAATAAGAGTAGAGACTGCTAGTGGTAGAGTAGTTCCAGTTGTTGATAATGTCCCTCAAGCGGTTATTGATATCGATGGGAGTAGTTTTCCTGTTTCCTTTCTTCTTATGCCGATTGCGGGATTCGATGTTGTAATTGGGATGGATTGGCTTAGCAAGTTGAACGCTGAGATTTTCTGTTCCAAGAAGTTGATTAAAGTCCCTCTACCTGACGGGTCATATGCTGTGGCTCGCGGTGAAAGACGCAAATCGGATATTCCTGTCATCTCTCTGATAAAAGCGAGAAAGGCAGTTTCAAAAGGTTGCGAGTGTTATCTGGCACATGTGATTGATGCTAAATTGGAGAAACGTGTTGTTCGTGATATTCCGGTGGTAACTGATTATCCAGAAGTGTTTCCTGATGAGTTGCCTGGGTTACCACCTGTCAGAGATGTTGAATATCGTATCGATCTTGTTCCGGGGGCTACCCCTGTTGCCAAAGCTCCATATCGTCTTGCTCCTTCAGAGGTTCGCGAGATGATGACACAGATTCAGGAGTTGCTAGACAAAGGCTTTATTCGCCCGAGTTCTTCTCCTTGGGGCGCTCCTGTACTATTCGTAAAGAAGAAAGATGGGACGATGAGAATGTGTATAGATTACCGGGAGCTGAATAAGCGAACGGTAAAGAACAAGTATCCTTTGCCGCGGATAGATGATTTGTTTGATCAACTGCAGGGAGCGACATGCTTCTCAAAAATTGATCTGCGGTCGGGATATCATCAAGTATTAGTTGCTGACGAAGATGTTCCGAAGACGGCTTTCCGTACTCGTTATGGTCATTATGGGTTTTTGGTGATGCCGTTTGGCTTAACCAATGCTCCTGCTGTTTTCATGGACCTGATGAACCGGGTTTGTCGTCCTTTTCTTGATAAGTCGGTGATCGTGTTTATTGACGATATTCTCGTTTATTCTAAAACCGAAGCTGAACACTAGTTGCATCTGCGACAAGTCCTTGAAACTCTTAAACGAGAGAAGCTTTACGCTAAATTCTCGAAGTGCGAATTCTGGTTACGAGAGGTCCATTTTCTTGGTCACGTGATTTGCAGTGATGGCGTGAAAGTTGATCCAGCAAAGGTTGAGGCGGTGATGAATTGGGGAGTTCCCCGAACTCCTTCTGAAATTAGAAGCTTTCTTGGCCTAGCTGGTTATTATCGGCGGTTTATCCGCGATTTTTCTAAGCTTGCAGGTCCTCTGACTAAACTAACTCGCAAGGATGTTGCATTTGTTTGGGCGGAAGCTCAAGAACAAGCGTTTCAATCTCTGAAACGACTATTGTGCAAAGCACCAATTCTTTCGTTACCAGACGGATCTGAAGATTTTGTTGTTTATTGTGATGCTTCGTACTCCGGGTTGGGGTGTGTGTTGATGCAGCGTGATAAAGTGATTGCCTATGCTTCAAGGCAATTAAAACCTCATGAAGGCAACTATCCGACTCATGATCTTGAGTTGGCAGCTGTGGTGTTCGCGTTGAAATTGTGGAGACACTATCTTTACGGTACCAAATGTGTGGTCTGCACAGATCACAAAAGCCTACAATATGTCTTCACGCAGAAAGAGCTCAATATGAGGCAACGCAGATGGCTTGAGTTGATAAAAGACTATGATTGTGAAATTCGCTACCATCCTGGTAAGGCCAATGTGGTGGCGGATGCCTTAAGTCGCAAAAGCTCTACCGTAGACGCGAAGTTTATGAAACTTACTGTGGTTCCTGATATCATTGCTCGATTAAAGGAAGCGCAGCAAGTGGCATTGCAAGATGACAATCTGAAAGCCGAGTTGATGAGAAAGCTGAAAGACCAACTTGTTGATGATACTCGCGGATTAAAGGCTTTCCAGTCTCGCGTGTGGGTGCCACTTTATGGTGGTAATCGTGATCTGATACTGCAGGAAGCCCATAAGTCTAGGCTGTCGGTTCATCCGGGCAGCACAAAGATGTATCACGACTTGAAAGCGTTGTATTGGTGGCCTACTTTGAAACGAGACATTGCCTCTTTCGTAGAGAAATGTCAAATCTGCGCGCAAGTCAAGACAGAACATCAGAAGCCTTATGGCAATCTGCAACAACTTGAGATCCCTGAGTGGAAGTGGGATCACATTACGATGGACTTCGTGACAAAGTTGCCGAAAACCCTCAGAGGTCACGATGCAATTTGGGTCATTGTCGACCGATTGACCAAGAGTGCTCACTTTCTAGCTATTAGCGAGTCTGCTCCGTTGGAAAAGCTAGCCAAGTTGTATGTGAATGAAGTGGTGTCACGACATGGTTTACCATGTTCGATTGTATCTGATCGGGATGCACGATTTGCTTCCCATTTTTGGCAGAGTTTGCAGAGTGAACTTGGTACTCGTGTTCACCTGAGCACGGCGTATCATCCACAGACCGATGGCCAGTCAGAGAGAACGATTCAAACGTTGGAAGACATGCTTCGCGCATGTGTTCTCGAGTATGGCGGTGCATGGGATTCTCACTTGCCTTTGATCGAGTTCGCTTACAACAACTCGTATCACTCCAGTATTGGGATGCCGCCATACGAGATGTTATACGGGAGGCGTTGTCGTACACCAACATGTTGGCTCAAGCCCGGTGAGAAGCAGTTTGCCGGACCCGAAATTGTTCAGATTACAGCTGATAAAGTTAAATTTGCTCGTGAAAAGTTGAAAGCCGCACGGGATAGACAGAAAGTATATGCAGATCCAAAGCGTAGACCTGTTGAATTCAAGGAGGGCGATCGAGTATTCCTAAAAGTCTCTCCTTGGAAAGGTGTTATTCGATTTGGTCGGAAGGGCAAGTTGAGTCCACGATATATTGGTCCGTTTAAAATCCTTCGTAAGGTTAACGACCAGACGGTGTCGCTTGAATTGCCACCAGAGCTTTCTGGAATCCATAACACGTTCAATGTGTGTTATCTGCGGAAGTGCAAAGTGGAGGAGAATCAGATTCTGCCTCTACAAGAATTGAGAGTAGACGCTTCAAAACGTCTAGTTGAAGAACCGGTTGAAATACTGGGTTCAAAGATAAAGAAATTGCGCAGAAAGATGATAAAGCTGGTTTTGGTCAAGTGGAAGCATAACCTAGGTTCGAATATGACCTGGGAGACCGAAGACGACATGCGAACTAGATACCCTCACTTGTTTGTAGACGATCAGATTCCGAGGACGGAATCTTCTTAAGGGGGGTAGATTTGTAACACCCTAATTTAGGGCCTAGTTGTAAATAGTTGTACCTCGTGTTTGTGTAGTTGTACATTGACGTTAAACAAGTTGTTTAAGTTGTTTTGTTGATTAATTATTGTTATTTGTTGGTACACGTGATTATGGGGCTAAAGTTAGAAATGTCTCATAAATAAATAATGTTGGTAAATGGTTGCACGATTTCGGATAATGATTCCGAAAATATCTCCGTTAGTTAAAACGGATAAACCTAAGTTGCTTTAGAAGTTGAATAGGAGAACGAAATACCCTCGTGGGGTATTAAACCCACTTGGGTCGGTTTAAGGGGGATTCTTATCCCCTGCCTTCACAAAACACACACAAACATACGCAAAACACACACAACTCTCGTTAGTTCTCAAATGTGAAAACAAGAAGGAAGCAATCTGATTTGGTGGATTCAGTAGCATAGATTTGGTTCTACAGTTGGT
Organism: Pulicaria dysenterica; assembly: GCA_947179395.2. Taxonomy (NCBI): domain Eukaryota; kingdom Viridiplantae; phylum Streptophyta; class Magnoliopsida; order Asterales; family Asteraceae; genus Pulicaria; species Pulicaria dysenterica. Next base: position 56,317,035 of record OX359295.1, read on the forward strand.
AATCTCCATCCTTGTTGTAAGTTTTCTTCTTAAGTCTAGTTCTTAAGTGGTGTGTGTGAAATGATTCAAGTTGAAGGTGAAATTGAGGAGTCAATGATAGTTTTGAGTCAAGAAACATGTAAGGATGTTGTAGGGAAGTTTAATAATATGTAAGAACAATTAAATGAAGTTTCAGTCGATAAAAATGGTGAAAAACGCGAGTTTCAGGCCTGTTTCGCGAACAGAGACGAAGGCCTGCTGTGCAGGAACTTCCTACGGCCGTAGGGAAAAGTTCCTACCCCCGTAGGAAGGTGTTTTTCAGATTTATAGAAATTAAGCCTTCTTTGGCCGTAGGAAAAGGTTTCTACGGCCGTAGGAGGGTATTTTGTGTATTTTATGTGGTTTACCACCTACGGGTGATGGAACGAAGCCTACGGGCGTGGGTACATAACCTACGACTGTTGGTACCCAAAGAATCACTCCTACGGGCGTAGGGTATGGTCTCTACGGTCGTAGGGTATGATTTCTTGGAAAAGGACCCTTGCGGGCGTAGGGCTTGCTCCTACGGCCGTAGGGGGTGTCCGTAAGGTGTCCTACGGCCGTAGGACACATTCTCTACGGTCGTAGAGGCTGTTCCAGGTTGCCTGTTGCTTGTTGTTCGTTGTACGTTTACGTAGAAGCAATGATAGTACTTTTAGACGTTGATTGAACCTACACATGATGTGTTAGGTGATTCGGACGACTCCGTGTGCTCCTGGGATTCCCGAATTCATATCTGCCTCTTATAACCTCGAGGTGAGTACCGGTTTTCCCATGAGTCTCGGTAAGTAACGTTGTCTATTGTTTGTTGAAATATGTTGTCGATGTCGCACACGTGCGTATGAGGTATGTTATACATGTTGCTATATATATATTGTTACCATGCTAAGTTGCTTTACACGTTGGTTATGAATCGCATGCGTATAGTTGAACCCATTACGGGTAGTAGTTGTATATGTGGTACTGGTCCGGACCGATGTGGCATGGTTAAGGTCAGCTTTCTTCCCGAAGGCTGGATCCCTTTGATGAAATAACGGGGATTAACGGTACCCGGTGTGCAGCACGCCGGGGTGGTCTTGCAAACCGCCGCTCCTTAACGTGAGTTGGGATCTTAACTTCAGTTGAGATCCAAGATGTTGAGCTTCGAGCTTCGTAACGCGTTTGGTGGACTGCTCTTCGCTCCCCCACCATAGCGGTTAGTTGTTGCTGATGGTCCCCAGTTTGAATCGTTAAGCGGGGTTCCCACCCTGCAAGATATGATTCCTACTGATTCGTTGGCGCGACACTATGTGTTAGGATAGCCTTGTGTGCTGTCCCGTAGTTGGGATAACCTGCTTATTGATGCTTATGTGTTAATCTGTACTCACTAGCTAGTTGTAGCTAACGGTGCCTAAATTTACCTTTTTGCAGATGCGAAGTAGTTGGCCTGGTGAGGCGGGACCGTTGGTAGTTGTTGTACTTATCTTTTGCGGAACACTGCTCGTTGTAAATTTTGTGATCCGATGGTCGGTTGTGTCGGTTAGTTGGGTAACACGCGGTAGTTTTTGGGACTTGGTTTTTGGTGTTGTACTTTTACATTACCAAGTCAGATAAACAATATTATCTTTTGTAAAACGTGGTTACTTCCGCTGCTGAAATTTATTATATAAGTTTAAAAAGCTTAAATTTTCCTTAATTTTAAGCGCGTGAAAACCGGTGTTACAACATCATTCTCTCAATATTTTCTCATCACATCACGCAACCCCCTCACATCACAAAAAAAAAAGAAAAAGAAAAAAACCTAACTCCCCCTCACATATCCCCCCTCACGCTCGCGATAGTAGTCACGATAGTGACCGTGAGCTTCCCTTCACATTTGGCAGCGATGGTCTTCACCATCATTTTTGCTCGTGAAAGACCCTCACATAGCCGCATCCGTGATGGATGCGGTCGGTCTTATAAAACTATATTTCATAACCGGTCTTATTCCGTCGAGTATTTCATTATCAAACAATCATCGGGGCTACGGATATACCTGCAACCTGTAAGTATCGAGTATCGTATTTATATTCTTAGTTAGTTAAAGTTTTTTCAAATAAAATTTTGTTTCTTATAACTTCATGTGGATCATGTCTAATAATATGTTGATCTTTTTAAACTATCATTTTCTAGAAATGTCAGCATTTAACAAGTTCGAAGTTTAAACTATCCAATGTTCATGATAATTTAACCTAAATAGTTATATGTCATGAAATGACGGTTCTTTAGCGAAATGTCAAATAAAAATGATGACAATTAATCTTCTAATTTCAAATTATTTTTTATATATTAATAAAAGTGTAATATATATTACATTAATAATAAATTATAAAAATATACATGGTTCATGATCGGGTATTAGGGTATCGGGTAATTTGACGGGTATTGACTAAAATCATAATCGTCCGAAACCTGTCAAAATTTTTTGAAATAAATCCCATAACAAGTCCCATAACTATTTACCCGTCCCAAATCTCGTATCAAACATTTCGAGTTCGCGTATTTTTGCCATCCCTAATGAAAACCTATTTAGGTCGGTGCGTTTTTTAATTTTACTACGACTTAGAAGAATCATCCTTTAACATATCATCAATGTATTTTAATAAAGGTGCTAATCCGATTTTGTATGTTTAGGGGGTGTTTGTTTTAGCTTATTTTTTTGGGTTTATTGACTTTTTAGCTTATTTTGTGGGCTTATTATATTTATGTGTTTGGATAGACCTATTAGCTTATTTTTGTGAAAAAAAACTCATTTTCATAAGTTATCTTGACTTAACTTATTTTCTAGGATAGAGACTTATTTTAACACATTTACCCTTCTACCCCTCATTGACACCATATTTACCATACAAATAATGTAAGGATGTCCTTTTTGGTCATTTTCATTAATAAGCCAAGTCAAACACCTATTAAGCTAATCCAAACACTTTTTCTCTCAAAAGCTTATAAGCTTAAAAGCTCATAAACTAATAAGCTAAGCTAAAAAAAAAAAAAAAAAAACTTAAACAAACACCCTCTTATTTCTGTTAAAAGGGCTCTGAATGAGGTCAGGGACGTTGACAGATTCTTCAAGAGGGGAGATGCAAAATCATTCAGCACTCCATATTTCCTTTTAATACCCTCAAAAGTTTCATGAATATACCTCTTCATCTACGCGCCTCACCTCCACCGAAGTTCCTTGCAACGGCTGATATATCCTCCGCCGAAGCCACCATCGATTCCTCATGTCCTCTGTACGCCCACACCACATCCTCTCTTGATCAATTCCTCATCACCACCGTAGGTACCTCTCCACCACTGACAAAGCCCCTCTCTCCGTACACCCTCCCCAATCTCCACCGTCGAAGGTTCGGTTACCATAAATTATGATAGGTCAAAGCTGCTACTCCATGCGCACCTCTCCATCACCGAAGCTGCTATTTTGATTAGGATTTTTGATTTTGACGAGACTTTGGTGGGTATCTTCGATGGTCAAGGTTAATAGGATACATCTTATTTCTCACATAGTTGATTAGTTTCAATTTTTGACTAATCTTTTGTCGATTAGGTTCGATTTTGAGGAAGCTATATCATTCATGTTTGCAGTTGTGTTCATCTTTTTACCCACAACATCTTCTTGTTTGCTGTTTTGTGTACATGTTTTCTTGAAGATCCAATTATGAAATTTTCATTTTTTGTTTGCTATGTCATCGTGTTTGTTTATAGATTTTATATGAAATATTTAGATAGCAAAATCAATTAAGTAATAGAAAGATATAAAATTCAAAGAATTTGTGAGTTAGAGAAAAAAAATCATGATTGGGCCTTAAGATTTTGAGACAGAATGTAAAACTTTTATATAAAAGAAAATTTTCATACATAGTAGGTATTTGATTCAATGCCTTGATAAAATATAGTCCGAAAAGGTTAATATAGTACTTCCCTTCATTCAGATAAAGCATTCAAAAGTATTATCAAACAGGTTTATTAAGAATATTTGAATCATTCAGTGCTAATAAACCGTTTTATTTTACCAGACAACCCCTACGTAAACAATAAACTTGTATGCACGATATACTTCCTTCGTGAATAAACGATAGGGGGACATTCGCTAATCCTGTCAAGGGGTGAGTTCGGTAGAGTACCGGCACCAAACTGAAAGTATTAAATCTCGAAATAATCCCAAAATCAAATAAAAGGTAGTTGTGTCAGTTCAGTCTCGACATTGGTATTGGTACTTCAATATCGTTTTCTATGGGACTGAAATTTTAACAACATCAACCGATCAACGGTCAATGTTTGAGGCCACAAAAATCATATTAAAGTGTAGTAAAACATGAAGATTTTTAATTCTAGTGTGAAGTTCGCTCAACAAAAAATACAAAGGAAGAAAAATTAACCAAATTTGAGTTCGTATGAGGTTGTTATGACCGTTCAAAGTTTAAAATTTTTTTTGTACAATTTTAAAAAAAAAACTAAAAAAATGAAGTACGGAAATGTTGAAATAACCCATCTGGCTATGTTTAACGCAAAAAAAGACTTATTTAAGCGTAGTGAAACAGTAATTTTTTATTCAATGGTAAAGTTAACACAACAAATAACAAAAAGAAGAAAAATTAACAACATCCGAGTTCATATGTCAAAATTATGACTATACTAAGTTTAACAAAAGTTCGGCGGAATATGAAAAGGTTGAAAGAAATTTAAGTTTGGAAATATTGAAATAGTTCAATTGCTAATATTTGAGACTACGAATAACATATTTAAGTGCAGTAAAAAATTAAATTTTATTTCTAGGATAACACTAAAATAGCAAAGGACACGAAGAAGAAAATTTCAGCCAAATTTAAGTTCATAAGAGATAACTATGATTGTTGAATGTTTTAACAAAATCCCGTGATAGGATTAAATTTCCTTGGAACTATTGATACTGATCACAAAAATACCGAACTCTAAATAATTTTTTTAATGTTGGAACCGAGTACAAACAATAAATAGGAATACGGTGTGGTTTTTTGACTAATTTTTACTTCATCCTTCATCTACTATTTTAGCCATTTATTATCTACCTTCTTCTGGTGAAATTTGATAAAGGGTAATTTATATCAAAATTTCCCAAGATCCAAAACTTGGAAGCGTGGATGAATTTAAAACCTCATGTAGATCATTGTGCATTTTGTGTGTTATAGATGTTTGATTTTTTCTATATCTGGTTATAAAGTTATAACAATTTGATCGACCAATGTACAAAATGGGTTAAAAGTTTCACTATCTTTTTCTGTACTTTTCTGTGAATTATAATATTCTATAATAGCTATATTAGAAGTCAAGAGAAGACAATACCACCCTTCTTTTTTTACCAATCTTGGGTAATATAGAACATAGTAAGTTATTAAAAGGAAAGAATTTTAGATTTTGAACCTCCCTTTTCTTTAAAGCTTCAAGTGGTAAATATTGTTTTGTGGCGAACTGACGATGATAGATATATTATGTCAGTTTGATGCTATTATCCTGATGTTTTTATCTTTAGAGTAAAAGAGGGTATGTTCGTCACTAGCATATCCATTTTTTGAGTATGAGTTCACAATAAAACTTGGTACTAAATCTATAATGATCACTAGCATATCCATTTCCTTGACTTGTATTATTTATCATTGACGAAGAAGTTCATGCAAATAGTTACTTCAATAATGTGGACGGATCATTTTGGATAATTGGATTGTATTATGTTTCTGTTGGGTAATACTAATAAAGCCTATATAGCAGGTTTGAGTTATAATGTGATTGTATGTTATAGCGTATTTAGCAACAACATGATAATAATAAGTTAACAATAGATTTTGATTGATTGGTTAATAGTATTAGATAGGTCATATAATCTGTGATAAGTGGTGGTAGTAAATAGCTAAAGTAATAATGTGATAAGTATGGTGAAGTTTTAGGATTATACTCTAAGAGTGTCTACTCGACAATTCCCTTGCAATTTATTATATGAAAAATTGTATTTTAGACTACTAGCATAGTACCTGTGTCAATATGACAACGACGAATAGTTTAGCTCGACAACTTGTTACCATTTAATTATTAAGTCATTTAAATTGCATAAATATTTATGAGTTTAAGTTATTCACATTCATGAGTTCTATTTCTACACATTTTCTAATAATTAAGTTCAAATATTTATTATGTGATAAAATATTTATAATGAAATGTTTAGTTGTTAAAATATTTTATAATAATTAATTTAATTGGTATTGACTTGATATTTTAAATATTTTCTTATTATGAAAGTTTGTTCAATAAAATGGTATATATGAATCTCATTAAATCTATCTAATAGTTACTTCATTTAACAATTTTTATTTAGTCTGAGTTACGGGTAAAGTATTCATTTTAATTTACTTAAAATTAAAAGATTAAGAAAAAGCATAAATACTCTATAAGATTATAGATTAAAATTTTCTAATCCATCTTTCTACTAATAAAATGATGATATATGAAATTTAATAATTTTGTTTTTTCTATTTTTTTTATTTTAACACTTTTCTTAAATTTAATTTAGTATATATTGGACAATTTTTTTTGAACGGTAAACGCACACCATCACTAAACTTAATCCTAATCTACTTTACTGTCTACGCCGGGACTTGAACCCACAACCTTTTAAAAGAAAACATATAACATCAAATACTGCTAAATTATAAATCCTTTGGTATATATCGGACAACTTAGAAGGTCAAAGAAACCGTTTGGGGTACCAAAAATGTATTATAGATTCCCCACGTGTGATGCTTAGCCCAATTATGACGACATTCAATTTGGGTTTCTTTGCAACTGGACGGAGGTGCCGTTAAGGCCCTAAATTCAATGCACTTCCATCACCATGTGTTATTTGTCCCCCCATTTATTTCTCCTTTCTACCCTCAGGTTTTAATATGTTTTAATGGTCAGCATGGAGCTAATTAATACATAAGTGTAGCTAGGGCAAATATAAAGGTGATTCTTGTATCGTTTATTTACATGTTATTTATTTGAAGTATAACACTTCTAATGTTATGTACAAATTTTCTGATAACTTAATAATGTTAGAAATCTTGATGTTTAAATTTTGGATTCACAAAGTGTTGTAATACATTTTTGAATTGAAATATTTCGATGGTACAATAGAAATTTCACCCGGATGCAACTCAGTGTTTGAATAAAGGAATCGAAAATGTTATGAAGTATTCCGTATCAAAAACGATGACCAAAACGAAATAACAAAAATTGTCATAAGCAGTTACAAAAACTACCAAATAACCGCTATAAATCGATAATGATACAAATTACTAACAAATAATAATTACTAGTTATTTTAAGTAGCCAATTATTTGATGTTACTATCACCTTAAGATAAAAAAAAGGAGAGAGAATGACTACCAACATATACTTATAGATAGTGATAACTTACACTTCATACATGTGTTGACGAGGTAGATTTTTTAAATATATAAATCACAAATTCATAAGAAAAATGTAAAATCTATAAAATTGTTTCCTTCAATGGACAAATTACAAAGAAAAATAACAACATATTAAATTTTGTAAATAAAGTAACGTTAAAAAAGAATAAATTGTAAATTTTATCTGTTTACAGTAGGTTCTCTTTTGGGCAAAGTTTTTTTACACAGTAACTTTATTGATAAAATATTAAATTACACACTAACAAGTTGAGTGTTCGATTACGTACTCGATGCTCCATATATAACTAGCAGTGTACCCGCGCAATGCTGCGACGGTAAATAGTTTTTGTTTTGCAACATGTCATTTTCAAGGATGTAATGCGTAATCTTATGTTACGAAAAAAATTCAGCAACATGCCCGTTTTTTCTTCAGTTTTTCTTATATTTGTATCAACTAATTTATTAATTTTAAAAATAAATTCTAAAAAATATTAAAAAATTAAAAAGTATTTATATATTTGAAATAAGAAGAAAGGAGTTAATAAGATTTTGAAAATTATATTGATGTGGGTGGATAATTATATTTGTGTAAGAGAATGTGTTAATGGGAGAATATATTTTAAATAATTCAAAAGTAAATTTATTAGGAAAGAGAAATTGTTAAAAATTGAGTGGATGTGATTAATTTAGATAAAAAGAAGAGTGGAGATTAAAGATTGACATAATTTTAAGAAATTCTTAAAAGTTAGAAAGAGAGATTGTTAAATGGTTTATATAGTAGTATAGATAAGAACCAAGAAACTAATTATTTAAGGTACGTAGACGATGGTCGTCTTTTTCGGTAAGTATTTATTATTTTACTATTTTATTGACCTGTGCACGCACGGGTATTTCGAAAGTGTTACTGAGATATTAAAATTTTTAAATAAAAATAATACAGTAAATGAAATATCACCTTTGTGATGAGAATATACTAATTTCAAAAAGTGTCATATTACAATAAAATTTATACCAAAACGTAGATAAAAATGAGACGGTTGTAAATATATAATTATTTTTTCTCTAAACTAAATATATCACAAGTTACTAAAAATAATTTATAAACAACTTATAAATAATTACATTAGTATACAATTTTTATACAACCCCCTCACATTTTCTTAAAACTTTCTTATATGTTTTATAAAACTCCATCAAAATATTCATCTAACCCCCTCCTAATAGATTTAAAATTAATATTTCGAAATTGAAATTGAATAATTTGAAATTAAAATTTCTTATCCACGTTTTTAATCTTTTCAAAATTGTTTTGAGAATGAAATAATTTTGAAATTGAAGGTTATGATTAGTTAATTAAGACTCAATTTATGATTATTTTTGAAAATTTTGCATGATTTTTTATATATAGATATAGATAGATTGATCATTAAAATACCTAAAAACAAGATATATATAGGGAGAGAGAGAGAGAGTACGTTGTGTGAGTTGTGACGGTAGGACAGGACCACACGATCGAGCCATAAGAAGCCATCAAACTGAATCGCTAGCTGGCGTTATGGGGGTCGCCGGCCGTCGTCATTGTCGATCCGATATTCTCTCATAACTAAGAGGAATGAGGAATGAAAGTACTACTACGTGTTGAGTAGGATTCTTAGTTGGCGTTGTAGTACTGGTAATAATGGAGGTTACACAAGTAGCAGGAGTCAGGACTAGAGCAGCCATGGTGACTATGGCGGAAGACACCGTGGATAATTCCAGACCATTAAAGAAGAAGAGGAAGCTCAGTAATGAAAAACTGACCTCCCGGTCGTCGACTTTTGTTCAGACTAAAACTCTTGATTTTAATATTCACTTTAAGTCGGTACCGAAGGAGAAACCGAGTGATTCTTGCGATGCCGCCGGACCCCTTAGATCCGGCGGTGTTCCGGCGTCTTGTTGCTCTAGAACCGGATCAATGGAGAAACTGAAAGTTTCCGATCTGAAGGTACATAACATTTTGTTTTATTCTTTCTAATTATATTATTTCTATTGTTTGATCTAATGTCAAATTAATTTATTAGTGCACATTTTCATTTTCGTGGGTTTTGAATCTGCAGGAGGAGAGTATCGAAACTGAAACAAATGCGAGATATTATTTAGATGAAAACCAAAGGTTTTTGATTAATGACTAACTAATTTGCTTATTTATATTTCTTTCGTTTTGTTTTCTATGTATTCTTTTAAAAAAATTAATAAAAAGGAATATATGTGATCCAAAACTGCCCCCGCAATATCTTCTAATTTATCACGTGAATCTAAATGGCCCCTTCTTTCAGCGTACCGAAGAGCGAGTTTAAGGCAGAATCAGGCCAATTGGACTCAACAGCGAAGCAGTCACCGGAAATGAATAATTCTCGCCGTACAGTCCTGCCGGCAGCGGAGAAGATGCCATCTGAAGCGGAACTCGAAGAATTCTTTGCTGCTGCACAACAAGGCCTCAACAAACGGTTTAAAAACAAGTGAGTAACTAAATTAAACGTGTTAATTGTTTTTGCATGTTTGAATGAATATGTAATTAAGCTAGCAAATTTCGAAGTAAGGTGAATAACGTACGTACAAGAATTGTGCTACATATCATTTGCAGGTACAATTACGACATCATAAATGATATTCCTTTGAAAGGTCGTTTCGAGTGGATTCAAGTAAAGCCAGGAAAATGAAGATGAATATGTACGTCGTACGTTTAGTGAATTATACGTGAAACACCGGCGGCCGTACGTCTGAATTGAAAGATTTGTTTCTGGAATTCATCAGAAACAAAGGTCGTCGGATATTACAGCTTCAATCTGAACATTATTTATACAGGTCTTCCTAATTTAATGCTAATATTAGTTTCCTCCACTGGTCAGGATCTTCTTTGTCATTGTGTGCTTAATTAATATTACAAATAATCCTGGATCTTAATATATAATCTTATTGCTGCTTTGATTTTAATTAGTTATTGCATGTGTAAAATTAACTTATGGTAGTAAAAGTCGAGATTGATTATTAGTTAGTACGTGAAAAAGTATAAGATATATTATATATAGTGCACAAAATACGTACGTACGCAATTGAACCGAGAGGAGGTGCAATGGTGGTTTAGTAAGTAGGTAGAAGATGCCGGAGGAATTAAGGAGTAGCAGCAGCAGCAACGGTGATCGATGAAGAAGAAGGTACAAGAATAAATACTGACGACTTGCCGTGTAAGTTACGAACGAAAACGTGTTAATTTGAACGCCGGAGGAAAGCATATACTGACTTATTCCCATGTGATCATATATATCCATGGTTGTGTGTGCAGAGCGACAATCTTATGGTCATTTCATCGTGTAAACAGTGATAATTTCTGAATTACAATATTAATTCTAGTACAATATAGCCTACGAGCAAAGTGAGTTTCTTAGATTAGGAGATTATATACTTTCATATATGTTTCTGATGCTTAATATCACATTAACGTCACATTATACATACCTCATACATACTTCAACCTAGGAAAAATACATACTTTGCATACTTAAGAATTTCCTTTTCGAAAAAATAATTCCTTTCTCCTCTCTCAACTTTCTCTATGTATCTCTTCTTCTGCATTCAAATGTTGAGAATCACTAAGGCTATCCGCATCGGAGGCCCTCACGAGCTTGTGAGGCACCGTCGCGAGCAAGAAGATCAGTGAGGACCATCGCAGGCTTGTGTGAGGGCTGGCTCACGCTCACGAATGTGAGCCGGGTCGCGTGCGTGAGGGAGCAGGCTGTGAGAGAGGGGTTTTTCTTTTTTTTCTTTTTTTTTGATATGTGAAGCATGTGATGGATGCGGGGGTTGTGTGATGTGATGAGAAAATGGTGAGGGAATGATGTGGCGCTGATGTGGCTGTGTGAAGGGTGTGATAGATGTGGATAGTCTAAAAAAAATGATACCGAAACAAGGGTTGGTGTGCCTCTCAATACAAACCTAGCTTCCACATTAGCATGCCGATAGAATACGGTTTGTGCTCCTCTTGCTCTTAAGCATCCCTTCAATATTACTACATGGCATTAAGCACCGAAAGTGAACACCACCTCATCTTTTTGGTACTAAAGCAAAGCATGCGTCTCGTCACTTAAATGCCGAAAGAGAAACAGAGGAAATAGAAAGAGAGGAGAGTGAAATTTTTTATAAACAAGATTTTTTTTTAAAATTATATGAAGTATGTGAAACGTTGATATTTTTAGATCTAAACATGCTTAACTAAGGAGTGTGTTTTGCTACTTGGTATGACGCTGACATGACTTTAGGCAAAGTATACTTAAACATAAATAATGATTCCCATACTTTTACGACTAAATTATATACAGTTTTTTTTGAACGGCTAAACACACACACACAGTACACTCTAACCTAATCCTAAATTTACACCATTTTGTCCATAACAAGACTTGAACCCATAATCTTGTAGGACACCTAAATACCAGATACCGCTAGGATATAAGCCTTTTGGTAAATTATATACAAATTATCTCCGATTTATAAAAAAGAGTTTTGGATTTTGGATTTCCTGAGAAGTTGTTGAATGGTTTTTTTTTTAATACTAATTCCTTAAGATTTCCGTTTAATATCTAACATTAAAAAAAAAAGGTGAAAATCATTTCTTAAACTAAAAGGTACTTTGTTCAATTTTAGCACCCGTGACCAATCATGAGTGCTTGGTATGACGGTAATACGTAAAAATAGACCAAGTTTGAATTAACTAGACTAATACAAAATTTAGAAATATTTTTAAAAATGTGGTAAAAGTGTAATCGTAAGTATGGAACATTGAAATTCAAAGGTTTTATTCTGTTGGTTGTTTTTTCGTAGGTGTTCAGAATAAGATAGTTGAGGAGCTGTTTTTAAAGTTCTTAATATGTGCAGGACCGGAAAGATGAAGTTGCTTATTTAGAGGGCTGGAATGCTTTCTTGAAAAAAATATGTATCAGCTTTCAACGTTGATTTCAAGAGGTTTTTTAAGATATTTTCGAGAGAATTACGAGCGGCTGTTCTCTTCTTCTCTTTCATTTTTCATCTAACAATTGGCTGCAACCTGAAAATTCTCATGTTCTTGGTGGTTATTGCTTAAGGATCTCGTAATATTGTCTCTGGTTCAGGTTGTATAATATGTTCATATACATATGTGTTTGGAGTTCTAATGAAAGACAATTGTTCTTGGTTGTCAATGGTGTTTTATCTTTTGATTTTAACAATATATTTCAAGTTGACATTAATCTTATAAAAAAAATTCCGAGACGGCGCACACGGATCCGTTGCAATATATTTAATCAGGACTCTTTTTAGGACTGCAATTTTTCGTCATAAATCAGTTGCAAATGATCTTGTGTGTTGTAATGTATCTTTTTAGGACTGCAGTTTTTCTAATTCTAGTTACAAACTTTATAGCAGTTTTGATGTTGATACAAATTTAGTTTCTGAAAATAAATTCATATCTATGGGATATGGATCTCTTCCTTATCCAGAATTTCATTTGGTTAATAGTAATGTATAAATGAACTTGATAGCCATAGCCATTTTGTTAGGTTGTCACAATTTGCATGACTTAGTAATCTATATTATAGATGGTAGAAGTTAACAACAATTTAGCAAGAAGTTGGATGATAAACAAGTATTATTATGGTTTGCAATTAATTGTTAAGAGTTTGGTTATAAGCGTTATTAATAATATATAGTTGTCTGGCTAGTTGCATCAACTTCTTTTTCTATATAGTATTTGGAATATATGCATACTTAGTGTCAATTGATTGTTGATCAACTAGTCTATGAAGCAGAAAGCTCCGATGAGCCGAAATATTGATGGGGCGAAGGAAGAGCTATTCGGTTCAAAACATAACACTCACGAATTTCAGGTAAAGTTATTTTTCGATCTATAACGATGATTTTGTTTGTGATTTTTCTTCTCCTATTTCTTCACTTTTAGCTTAAACAACTGTTTATTAGTTACTCGTTGAAGTTAGTTATGTAAGTTTGAGTTTGTGTTGTTATGCAAGGAGTGAAAAAGGTAACACGCAACAATAATATGGAATGGTATCTTCCACCCCTCATAATCACAATTCCATCACTTAACTCATTATATGGTTTATTTAACATTATAAAACCCTGAAACACACCTATGTAGTACATAATTCACCAATTAAAGTATAAAAAAGAGAAAACACAACAATAATGTAATTAATGTTGGATCCTTCAGCTACTCGTGATCTGCAACACGCCAGTTATGGTATAACCTCTACTCTTCACCATGTTGTCGTCATTAATCACGTCCTCACTGCTCCTTCCACTCCCGTCACTCTTATGTACTCCAAAGTTCAAACCGCTTCTTATTAATATGAAACACATGCAACAAATAAATTATACTCCTAATACTTTACTCGAGTGTTAATGTACATCTTGCAAAAAAACTTACTCTCACAAGAACCAATATTTTTTTAGTATAACAAAACTCACACATCAACTAAGAGCATTTCCCTAAAAGCGGGGCTTCCCTATTAGACAGTCCCTCGTAGACTTGACTTGGAGTACACCCTCCTTCCAACTTTTATTAAAATCTACACCTTGTTTACTACAAGACTTTGACCTAAAGAAACACTTTAAGCTGGACCAAATGTTGAACATATTTAGAAAGGTATATATGGAAATGCAATACACTAATTAATAAACGGGTCTATGGATCTTCGGAATGAAATGAACGATCCATATCCAATCATTGAATCGGATCCGAGTTGATAGTGGTAATTGTTTAAGGAGGGCCCCTATAAAACAAAATGGATACCATTGTGTTTACAGTCTATTAAAGCGCGTACTACGTAGGGTAATGGGCCGACATACAAACATGTTTTGGGCTTAGTTCATAATTAAAAATTCAAAGTACAAAATAAAACCATATATATTAATATGTTATGTACGATTCTAATGGTATCAAATAACACAAATATTAAAGTAAATCACATAATAATTATATGATTTAAAGATATTTACTAAATCTACTCTATACTTTTAGAAAATACAAATTAAAAGTAAACTTCAAGTAAAGTGTAAACAGACAACTTATGTTCAAACATGTTCTATACAACTTCGATCAACACTATATGATATTTTTTTTTATAAATCATGTCAGTAACAAAAAAAGAGAAATTTCATCGAAAGCTAAACTAAAAATAATCAGAAAACAAATTCAAAATAATCATAAGCAAGCAAATTGAGTGAAGGTGTGGTACTCGAACCTTGGTTAAAGCCAAATAACGAGGGGTGGTTAAAAACCTGCCACAAAACAATTCGAATCCACACTAGAGAGGCGGGGAAGTGTCCCCATTAATTTGTTGGTAAAAAAAAACAAAAGTCAAACCATGAATTCAAAAAATTCTTAAAGGATATATGCCATATATAATTTAGGGATGGAAATCTATTGAATCGGGTACGAGATTCAAATTGATTCAACCAAATCTCGATTTCTTCGATAATCAATTTAAAAGAATCCCAAGAAGCTAGGATCAAACTCCTATAGTACAACTTTTAAATCGTCTTAATTTTATCATTTTTCCTTGGAGAACTTTCATTGCTATCTTCCCACAACCAGTCATTCTCGTATGCTACTTGGATAAATCCAAGGTTTCGTTTTACCCACGTACTGAAGACGATAATCTGCTTTCGATCTATCGTCGGAATCCCTACAATGGCTGAAGGTTTTTTCCAACTAAATGTACGTACGGATAAGTAAATATTTTATATTTCGATTTAGATTATGAATCGTCACGTTTTTAGGTTATTGTTACTTTGACAAATGTTCAAGTATATGATTCTAAGTGCACAGACGCAGTTCTTATCGCCTTTTGAGGTGTACAAACGCATCCAATATTGCTTGCTCTAACTCATAATCTGAGGATTATTACATGTTTTTTAATCATTTTTTTTTTAATTTTAACTACTAACTAAGAAGTAAAATCCCATTTTTGTTTACTCTTTTATCCCTTGACATCCAATGTTTTGATCATTTTCTTGAATAACAGAGTACCCTTGTACTAAAATCTCGTAAAAGGTCTTTGGGAGTCTTGAAGTTGCTGGTATTAGTATGTGCAATGATATGTGGTGTTTATATATGTTCTACATATTTAAAACAAACGCACCCAAATAAGAAGAGTATAGAATTTCATGCAATCAAGAAGCCTCGTCGTAGCAATGCCGTTTATCAGTTGCATTACTCCAAACCCGAAGCTATTAACAGGTTAAAACTTTATTCAAGATATATGTTTACTAATTACTGCTCTGCTGTACCTCCTTTGGCTTGTGTCTTTTGTGATAACATGATGGATAACTTTGAAATGTTGTGTAGCATGTGGGATACTTCAAGTGTTACCACCCCTTACACGAATGCTCGAGTTGGAAGGTTGGAATGTTCTAGAAATCCCGCGCGTTTGTTTGTTATTATATCGATGCAAAGATCAGGAAGCGGATGGTTTGAAACTCTATTGAACAGTCATGTTGATGTAAGCTCCAATGGTGAGATCTTCGGTCAAAAAAGCAGGAGACAGAATGTTTCAACGATTATTAACACACTGAATAGAGTTTACAGTTTGGACTTGGTTACTAGTTCATCCAAGAACGCGTGTTCTGCTGCAATCGGCTTAAAATGGATGCTTAATCAGGTCACATTTGAGCTTAATCATCAACTGTATTATCAGTATCTATCATTAATTCAGGTTAAACATTCTATCTTGACTATATATCCAGGGCCTGATGGAACACCCGAAAGAGATTCTCGACTACTTCACTAACAAGGAAGTTTCGGTCATTTTCTTCTTAAGAAGAAATATGCTGCGTAGATTGGTTTCAATCCTAGCAAATAAATTCGATAAAAGCGCCAAGCTTATAAATGGAATCCATGTATCTCATGTACACTCGCAGGAAGAGGTATGCATAACTTTTCTATTTTGAGATTAAGACTAAGGTGTTATTTGTTTTCGAAGACATAAATGTCGTATGTCTTATTTCATGTTTTCAGGAGAAGATGTTGTTTAAAAGGTCTTAGGTCTGAGAAGGTCTACGAAAAAAGATGTTATTTTTACCTTCTCAAAATAAACAAAAAAGTAAGACAGAATAATGTCTTATGTCTGCGAAAACAAAAAAACTTATTAGAAACGTCTGCAGACGCGCAGACACTTTTTGAAAAACCAAACAAGCTTATTGGAAAGGTTTGCGCGTACATAAACGTTTCTTTAAAATAAGACCTTATTTGAAAAATCAAACAAGCTTATTGAAAAGGTTTGCGCGTATATAAACGTTTCTTTAAAATAAGACATTCTTTGAAAAAACAAACAAAGCCTAAAACTCATGACCTTTTGACCTAACTGTCGTTATTGAGACTAAGCAAAAAAAACGCGTAGATTCTACGATACTAGTAAAATCTCTCTAGTTCGCCTATGGATTTAGCACGATTACTTTGATCGTGTGAGTCATGTAAATTCTTATGTTAACTTCCTGTTGTTTCTAAGCATCTTTATCGGTTGTTTATTGTTTTCATTTTTGACAAAGTGTAATATATCCATAATTAATCTTGTATTTAGGCTTTGACACTATCAAGATACAAACCCAAGATCAATGTAACATCATTGCAATCGGATTTGGAGAAAATGGAATCAACGGCCATAAAGGCGCTTGAGTACTATAATAGCACGAGGCACATCGTAGTCTATTATGAAGATCTAATCAAGAACCCTTTAGTAAGTAAATAGTGTCTTTTGTGTCTTGACCTTGTCCACGCTCATTTTGTAATTCATATGATTTCTTGCAGAAATTAATACAAGTGGAAGACTTCTTAAAGCTGCGGAGAATGAAATTAGAGAGCCGGCAGGTGAAGATACACAGAGGACCGTTATCAGAACATATTGACAACTGGGGTGATGTCAGTAGGACTCTCAGCGGAACAACGTACGAGAGATATCTTCGAGCCGACGACTACTGATTTATATATAATTTATCACATGATACAGATGTTTGGTTTTGTGATTTGTCACAAGGGTATAACTTATGCACATAGGATTGGGGTTCTATTTTTGGGTTAGTCGCTCACTAACTGGGGTATTGTTTGAAGACTAGATATATGTATGTAAGTTCAGAAATGTAAATGACAATACATATCTAGGTTATTACAAGCCTTCCCATATGCAATGTTTAACAACAAATGCAATGATATTTTAGATGTGCTGCAACTGCATAAATAGATATTGTGTGCCCAAATTTTTTAAGGAATACATGTGTAACATTATCAGTACTATATATGGTAATTAGTTTTTTGGTCAAAGGAGTTTTTACGGTTAGGGTACCTCCCAGGGTGCCGCTTTGACTTAGATGTACGCGGTTTAATCAATTTTACCCGTGGCCGTTTCCGAAGCATCCCCGTGACCCCTAATTAAAACCTTGGTGGGACTTGAACCCTTGACCTTCCTTATGAGGGGCAAGTGACTTACCCGCTAGACCATTAAAAGATGGCTATATATGATAATTAGTGATATCATTAAACAAGTAAAACTATACACAGGGTTCCTGTAAGGGGAGGGGGTTGGGGGTCACGAGTCAATTTAGGTGACGAAGTAAAAATCTTGACTTTTAACGGTGTTACTAGTTTTATAAAATGTAAATCAAATTGTGAGTTTTTTACTCTTAAATTTTGAAACATTGATATGTTAGGTTTTGATTTATATTAAAACAGTAATCTTTATGCTAAAAGTTTAAGTTTTAGTAAAATTTGAACTTTTAGTTATAGAAACTTGAAGTTTTTAAGTTACCTATTTTATCTTGAAATTTGATTATTTTATATTTTTGTTATTATATCATGTTACTAGACTATGCCGTGTGATACACGGGCTGGTTTAATATCTATGGTTTAAAAGATAATAAATATTTAACATTAATAAAACGTATTAAATAATAATAAAACACGAATTAAGAAAAAATGACGATGTACATCATCAACACTCTAACAAGTGGTGGAAAGATCAACGCGAGCGGGATGACAGACTTGACGGCAGAAACATGGTAGCATGACATGAAGAGACGTGATTGTATTTCTTATATAAATCATCAATCATTAATTTTACAACTAAGAGTAATAAAGTTAAACGTTATTAGTTATAATTATAAAGAATTAACATGATTATAAAATATTTTAGAATGATAAAACAAAGAATTTGGTTAAATATGATATTTTAAAATATTGTAAAGGGTAAATATGATATTTGTAAATTAAGGTGAACATATACAATTTTATATGATATAATAAGGGCATATATGAAACAATCCCTAGTAAATTTGACTCTAAAAAGTCAAAAAATTTTGATTTTATTTGAATGAATGGTCAAGATTAATTTTTTTAAATGAATGATTTAGATCATTTAATAAATTTTATCAAATTAGTCTTTTATATATATTAGAAGATTAGTGAAATAAGAGAGACTTATTGTGAAAATGAATATTTAGGTGAGAATATGAGAACAAATCTTAGTCACCAATTAGATGTTCATCTATTAAATATGACGGTCGCATTACCAGTTACAATTCATGATTAGGTAATAAATAAAATAAAGGGACAAATATAAATCATCCATATAAATAAAATAAATGATCAAAATTAAATTTCATATTTTCACCTAAATATCTATAAGCTATGAGAAATGGATCTTATAAATGAACCATATGGCCAATTAAGGGGCTAGTTTTCTCATATATATATATGAATTCATGGGTGGGCAATGACATTGAAAGAGGGGGAATTGAACGGTTCAGATTGGTTCTCGCGGTTCTCGCACTAAGAATGGTTCTCGCATGAACTTTTTCCACAAAAGTTCATGCGAGAACCGTTGTTAGCGCAAGAACTGCGAGAACCAATCTAAGCCGTCCAATTTCCCCTTCTTCAATGTCATTGCCCACCCATGAATTCCTCACATGCACCCTGCCACATCCTATCCCTCCACGCTCTCCATCCATGATACTTCCCATATTCAAGGAACGGCCGAGATTGGTTCTCATGGTTCTCGCACTAACAACGGTTCTCGCATGAACCCTCCCCTATATATATATATATATATATATATATGAGATGGTTCATTTGAGAACCATACTTAGCGCGAGAACCGCATGAACCAATTTTAGTTATTCATTTAATATGTGGAATTCACGGATTGATAGCGTGGGAATATAGTGTGGCAGTGTGAATGTGACAAATTCATGGGTGGACAATCAAATTGAAGGAGGAGAAATTGAACGGTCAATCTGAGCCGTCCATTCCCCCCCTTTAATGTCATTGTCCACCCATGAATTCCTTACATGCACCCTGCCACATTCTATCCCTCCACGCTCTCCATCCATGAACTTCCAATATCCAAGAAACAGCTGAGATTGGTTCTCGTACTAACAATGGTTCTCGAATAAACCCTCCCTTATATATATATATATATAATAATATAAATATTTTTTTGAAAAGTATAATAATATAAATATATATTTTGGTATATGCACTACCGCCCCAGTTCATTTGAACCACCACCTAGCTATATATATAAATAGCATGATTAATAGTCGAATTAAAAATATATAATCTCATCTCCATTAATTCTATAAGTATAGTGGGAGGAAGGCAGCTACATATATAGGTGTTGGATTCCAAGACTTGAGGAGCCAATGAGGCGACATCCCCTATTCCCCTCATTCATGAAAAGTATATACGAATATCACTTTTTACTCCCTAAACGAATCAAATAAACACGTACGTACGGAGCTTGTTAGTGTTTGTTCATTTAACTTTAACCGAAAAAATAAAAGAACACGAACATAAAAAAAAGGATTTCTGTGTCCGTTTTCATTCGTTTAACTTTAGCCGAACAAATAAACGAACAC
Organism: Pulicaria dysenterica; assembly: GCA_947179395.2. NCBI lineage: Eukaryota > Viridiplantae > Streptophyta > Magnoliopsida > Asterales > Asteraceae > Pulicaria > Pulicaria dysenterica. The sequence continues at coordinate 56,337,428 of OX359295.1, forward strand.
GGACGATAAACAAAGGGATTTATGTGTCCGTCTTCATTCGTTTAACTTTAGTCGAACAAATAAACGTATAGGAAATGACGTTAAACAATACCAATTACCAGATTTATATTCCTTCTAATTAGCATCTATTTTAGGCTCTATATTTTTTTTCCTTTTCCTGCATTTGTATATATTAAGTTTTACATTGAGCTTTATGTAAATGAAAAAGCAGAGTCTTGATACCAAAATCTTCATGGTATCAGAGCGGATCGATCGCTGCTCTATCAAATCTCCATAACCCTAAGTCCCTAATCGTCGTTTTCAAAGGCCTCATGGCCGGCGACAAAGAAACATCGAAGTCTTCCGATGGAAGCAACGATTCCGCTGCGTTTCAAGTTTTTTTTCAATCAAAACCCGAAGGAACTCAAGAAGAACAGGTGCAGAGGACCGATAATAAAACCCTCAACAACAAGAGTGACCACTGTACGTTTTGTGGAAGACATGGTCACAAGAAAGAAGGTTGTTTCAAAATTATAGGATACCCGTAATGGTGGCCCGGGAAAGGGAAGAAAGAAAATGGGAAACCGAAAGTGACTATGATTGATGCTACTCTGTCTCCCATACCCGGAATGTCCGATGAGCAATATCAAACCTTTCTCAAACTTTTTGCAGAAAAGAAAGAAGATGTTGGTGTTAAAACCACACAACACACAACAAACATGGCAGGTAGAAGGGACTTGGATGGAGAATGGGTTATCGATTCAAGTGCAACCGAACATATCACATATCAAAAGAAACTTCTTGACAATATGAGACTTGCTAGTTTTGAACCTCCTGTTACTATCCCCAATGGAGTAGCCGTTCCTGTTACAGGGAAAGGTGATATCATGTTTAATGGGGGAGTGGATGTTAAAGGAGTATTATACATACCTGAATTCAAATGTAACTTTTTATCTGTTCGAAAGTTAACCAAAGACTTACACTGTGCTGTAATGTTTTTCCCAGATTTCTTTGTCATGCATAGTTTGAGGACGGGGGACGTGATTGAAGCGGGTAATTGTAGTGGAGGCCTATATCGGATGGGGGGAACGAAGGAAGGAAGAAAAGCCATGACGGTCACAGTTGATGAATGACACAAAAGGCTCGGTCACGCCTCAAGCATAAAACTCTCGCATATTGATTTGTTTAAGGGAATTACTTTGGATTTGAATAATAAATCTTGTGATGCTTGTATCAAAGCTAAACTCACTCGTTCACCATTTCCGGTTAGTGTTACAAAGACTTTGATCTTATACATTGTGATATTCGGGCCAAGTATAGAACACTATCTCTCTCTCAAGCCAACTATTTTTTGTCCATTGTGGATGACCACAGTAGAACTCTCTGGGTATATTTGATAAAGCACAAGAGTGATGCTAGCACATGTTTAATGAGATTTTGCAAAATGATCGAGACCCGTTTTGGAAAGACCATTAAACGTATAAGGTGTGATAATGGGGGGGGGGGGAGTTTACATCAAATTTTATGAACAAATTCTATATGGAACATGGAATCACTTTAGAGACCACTTGTCCTCATACCCCGCAACAAAATGGGGTGGTCAGCAAAAACACCGAGACCTCTTGGAGGTGGCTCGGGCCTTACGTTTTGAGGCTAGTCTTCCCACACGTTTCTGGGGAGAGTGCATCTTGACCGCAACATATATAATCAATCATCTTCCGTCTAGGGCCATAGGCGAGAAAATGCCTTATGAGGTTTTGTTTGGGGGAAAACCGAATTATGAAAGCATGAGAATCTTCGGTTGTCTGGCGTATTATAGAAACACGGACCCTAAAGGCGATAAGTTTGAACCGAGAGGGAAGCCGGGGTTTTTTTTAGGCTATCCTCCTGGAACGAAAGGTTACAATATATATGATCAAGAACAAAAGAAACTCGTGATAACCCGTGATGTCAAATTCGTTGAAAATGTGTTTCCCTTCGCCACCGATGAAACCCAGAACAAGGCGCATGAACCAGAAATTTTTGAACTCCCGCAAGTAGAAGACACCGTGTTCCAAAACATCGAGAAAGGGGGAGAAACAGTTTTGGTTGATGAGACAAAAGGCACTGAAAATAATGACCAAACAATTTTGGTTGATGAGACAGAAAGCACCGAAAATAATGACCAAGAGTATAATGCCAACAATAATCTTGAACATGAAGTAATGGGAGGTGAAGACCAACAGGAGACCTACATGCATGAAAATGAGTCTTCCATGCAAAGTAATGAAGAAACCAACATGCCCACACAACCTGTCGAAGAAAGAGAGAGAGACGGAGCAGATCATAACCTGCATATTTAAAAGATTATCATGTGAGTCTTCCCCCTTCGATCAATACTACAACACCCATCTCCGGTCAAACGTCATCCACGGTACATCCTTTAGCCCATTACATTTCATATGCTAATTTCTCTAAATCGCATAAAGCCTTTCTGTCAGCCATTAGTTCTGTTGATGAGCCTAAGAACTTCTATCAAGCATCAAAAGATAACAATTGGAAGCAAGCCATGCAGAATGAAATAAAAGCCTTGGAGAAAAATGGAACTTGGACTCTTACTACATTGCCGAGTGGAAAAAGAGCTATAGACTCGAAATGGGTATATAAAGTTAAGTTCAAACCAAATGGGGAAGTGGAGAGATATAAAGCAAGGCTTGTTGCAAAGGGTTTCACACAAATGGAAGGGGTCGACTATCACGACACATTTGCTCCGGTGGCCAAACTTGTTACGGTTCGAACTCTTCTTGCTGTAGCCGCTAAACGAGATTGGGTGATCCAACAACTTGACGTTAACAATGCCTTCTTGCATGGAGATTTAGAAGAGGAGGTCTATATGAAGATTCCACAAGGTTTTGCTAATAAGGAAGAAACACGAGTTTGCAAACTAAAGAAATCTATTTATGGTTTAAAACAAGCCTCAAGAAATTGGTATCACAAGTTCACTACGGCGCTGCTTGATCTCGGTTTTCAACAATCTAAAGCGGATCACTCGTTGTTCATATATAAGGCCGAAAACACATACATTGCCGCTCTAATATACGTGGATGACGTTATCCTGGCCGGAAACAACATTGCAAAAATTCAAAGTACAAATGCCTATCTTGATAAAAAATTCAGCATAAAAGATCTTGGCACATTGAAGTATTTTTTGGGAATTGAAGTGGCTAAAACCCCTGAAGGTCTCGTCCTTGGTCAAAGAAAATATACATTGGACATTCTTGCAGATAGTGGTCTTCAAGGATGTCGTCCTAGCCCGTTCCCAATGGAACAAAATTTGAAACTTGACAAAGGGGAAGAACATGAGAAAGTTGATGCAAATAAGTATCGTAGATTGGTTGGACGATTACTATATCTACAAGCCACTAGACCCGACATAAGCTATTCTGTTAATGTTCTTAGTCAGTTTGTTGCCGACCCACGGCAAAACCACATGGAAGTTGCCACTAGAGTTCTTCGCTATTTAAAGACTACCCCGGGTCAAGGTATCCTATTGCCAAAAGATGGAGGAATGAATTTGGTCAGCTATTGTGATTCAGATTGGTTAGGGTGTCCCTATACTCGACGGTCTCGAACGGGATACTTGCTTCTCTTAGGTGGTGCTCCGATTTCATGGAAATCCAAAAAGCAATCCATCGTTTCTCGTTCATCAGCCGAAGCTGAGTATCGTGCCATGGCTTCTACGGTTAGTGAGATTCTTTGGGTTGGGTGGTTACTTACGGAACTGGAAGCCCCACATGTTGGCCCAACGCAGTTGTTTTGCGATAATCAAGCTACTAGACACATCGCAAACAACCCAGTTTTTCATGAACGAATGAAACATGTTGAGATGGATTGCTATTTTGTCCGTGAACGCGTTGATTCCAAAGAAATACAACCCATGTACATTGATTCTAAATCTCAAGTTGCGGATTTGTTTACGAAACCTCTTGGCTCACAACACTTGAAGACTTTTCTTGGCAAGTTGGGCGTTCGCAATCTCCACGCTTCAACTTGAGGGGGAGTATAGGAAATCACGTTAAACAATACCAATTACCTGATTTATATTCCTTCTAATTAGCATCTATTTTAGGCTCTATATTTTTTTCCTTTTCCTGCATTTGTATATATTGAGTTTTACATTGAGCTTTATGTAAATGAAAAATAGAGTCTTGATACCAAAATCTTCTAAACGGATACGAATTATACACGAACGAGCATGTGTGTTTGATTGTTTAAAAGATTGGTTAGTTCGTGTACATTTTGTTCGTTCATTTAAATGATAAACAAATGTAAATGAAGGATCACACGCTATGGTACAAATCCAACATTATCAAACACAAATAAACACTATATATAAACACACACACACACACACATATATATATATATATATATATATATATATATATATATAAACAAACATAAATGAACGAACTAGAGCTCTGTTCGTGTTTGTTCGTTTAATTAAACGAACAGAAAATTCCGTTCATGTTCGTTCGTTTATATAACAAACGAACATAAACGAAGTTCCAGCCGAACAATTTCACGAACGGTTCATAAACGTTCTGTTCGTTTACAGACCACTCCTTATCATATCATGATTATATTAATTTTTTTTCTTCTATCTCACTCATCCGATTAACCCCCACATCCATTCTCCCTACATCAAAAATATTTACCCGCTATAAACTCAATTTCAATTATGGGACAACAAATAATTTTTTTACAACTAATTAAACACAACACTTTCTAAACTTAAACCTAATTCTACATCATATTTTTTACTACGGAACTTGAAACTCAACCCACAAATCTATATGGGAAACAAAGAATACCATGTATGCTAGAATATAAACTCTTTGATATCATCAACAAATAGTTACACATGAAGGATGTTAATTGATAATTACTGGAATATCTTCCATTATATATGGATTTGTTGGTGAACTTCAAATTTTGAATTTATTTCCATTTGATTACCCTTGACCATGGAAATGACTTTTATACACAAAATTCGTCCACTAGCCACAATTTAAAGGAGCACTCATTAGATATCGACCCTCGATCAGACTGCAATTTGGCGATGAGTAGAAGGTCAAACAAATATCATCGGCAATTCTTCAAAGGATGCGATCATGATTAGTAGTAAACAACGTATGCTACACATTCTATTAAGCAAACAATAAAACAATTTCAAATTAAATATCCATATATGTATGTATTGTACGTTAATTAAAGCTAATAGCTTCCATGAAGCGCAATATTATATTAGTGACCAAAATCCAAACAACAAAACAGATGTCTTTCAACTAAATTTTCAACCCAGAGAGCTCGATCGGATCTTTAATATGAATCATCAATGAAACAATGAGGAATACTCGGTGGGAATAACAGCAGAATCTCTTGGTGGAGCTAAAGATATAGTTGAACTTATGGATACTATAACTCAATAATTAATTAGCAATCTCATCATTTCCATCTTATCATATATATATACTAGACTAAATGCCGGTGTGATACACGGATTGGTTTAAAAGATAATAAATATTAGACATTAAAAGAAAGTATTAATTAATAATAAAACGCGAATTAAATGAGAATATAAAAAAATAACGACATACAACATCAACACTCTAACCAGGGGTGGAAACATCGACCCGAGTGGGAGGGCAGCCTTGACGGCAGAAACGTAATATCATGATATAAATAGACGTGATTGTATTTCTTATATAAGTCATCAATCATTATTATTACAATTAAGGGTAATAAAGTTAAACGTTATTGGTTATAATTAAAAAGGAATTTAAAATAATTATAAAATATTTCAGAATGATAAAACTAAAAATTTGGTTAAATGTGATATTTTGAAATATTATAAAGGGTAAATATGATATTTGTAAATTAAGGTGGGCAAATAGGATTTTCTATTATTTAATAAGAGCATATATGAAAGAGTTTAGTTTATAAAAATGTATTCAACTTTACACATTTTGCTATTGTATGTACTGAACTTTCAAACTTATCATTTGATGTATCAAACTTTTTAAAAATTACAATTTTATGTATTCAACCTGCTATAGCAGGTAAGATGATGATGTGGCACAGGTTAACCTGATGTGGCAGTGACATGGTGTTGAGTTGGAGGCTGATGTGTCATATTTTTCTTTAAAAAATATTTCTAATAATAATAATAATAATAATAATAATAATAATAATAATAATAATAATAATAATAATGATGATGATGATGATGATGATATTACATATTCAAATAGGTACATCTTAAAAATATGTTTCAGATCTTCAATATGATTCTTGAGTAACCCATCTGGGTTTTCATGGTGCGATTCAAGATATGGTGCGATTTAGGGTTTCTCGAATAGCTGGCATGGTGCGATTTAAATCTTCAAATATGATCTTTAAATCAATGATATGGTGCGATTCAAGATATGTTTAGATCTTCAAATATGATTCTTGAGAAACCCATCTGGGTTTTCATGGTGCGATTCAAGAGATGGTGCGATTTAGGGTTTCTCGAATAGCTGACATGGTGCGATTTAGATCTTCAATTATGATCTTTAACAAACTGAACTCATTTTTAATCTTGAATCCACATCTAGGTTTTCATCGAAACCCATTTGGTGCGATTTAGGGTTTCTCGAAACCCATCTTGTTCTTGGTGTTCTTGTTCATGGGTTTTAATCTTGAATCCACATCTGGGTTTTCATCGAAACAAATTGAACTCACCTTTAATCTTGAATCGACATCCGAACCAAAAATCCCTAACAGAATCTGAACCAGATATGAACTCACCTTGAATCTGAACCAAGAACAACATCTTCATCAGCAGACTAGCAGAAAGAGATGGTTTTGACTACAGATTTAGAGCTTCAGATTTTTAAGGTATGCGATTTAGAGTGTTTTCTTCTTTAATTCTGTTCTAGATTTCATGTTCATTGATTTAGAGTTAGGGTTTTTCTTCTTTCTTTGACTCTGTTCTAGATTTCATATTCATATTCAGTAATCATTGAATTTGGGTTTTATCTTCTTAATTGTTGAAGATGCGTTCTTGAATCTGGGTTTAATGTTCTAAATTATTGAAGATGAGTTCTTGAATCTTAGCATATTCATATTTAGATCTGATGTGGTCATAATTTGATGATGTGGCAATAAAAATAATTAATAATAAAAATAAGATATTACCCGCTACCTGCTCTTTATGTTAAAAAGAAACAAAAAATTTAGAATTTAAAAGTTCAGTACATCAAATGGAAAATTTGAAAGTTCAGTACATAAAATAGCAAAAAGTGTAAATTTAGATACACTTTTATGAACTAAACCCTATCTGAAATTATCTCTAACGATTTTGAGTCAAAAATGTCAAAATTGATTTTTTGATTTTAAGTGAATGAATAGTTAAGATTAAATATTTTTTCAAATGAATAGTTTAGATCGTCTAATAAATTTTATCAAATTAGTTTTTTATTTATATTAGAAGATATATATATATATATATATATATATATATATATATATATATATATATATAGAGAGAGAGAGAGAGAGAGAGAGAGAGAGAGAAAAGTTCATGCGAGAACAATTCTTAGTGCGAGAACCGCGATAATCAATCTGAGCCGTCAAATTTCCCCTCTTTCAATGTCATTGCCCACCCATGAATTTCTCGATGCATCCTGCCACACTCTATCCCTCCACGCTCACCATCCATGAAACTTCCCATATCAAAGGAACGGCTGAGATTGGTTCTCGCGGTTCTCGCACTAACAACGATTCTCGCATGAACCCTCCCCTATATATATATAGGGGAGGGTTCAAACGAGATTTGTTTTTCGTACGAGAACCGCGAGAACCAATCTCAGCCGTTCCTTGGATATGGGATGTTCACGGATGGAGAGCGTGGAGGGGATCAAGTGTGGCAGGGTGCATGTGAGGAATTCATGGGTGGACAATGACATTAAAGGAGGAGAAATTGGACACCTCATATTGGTTCTCGCAGTTCTCGTACGAAAAACAATTCTCGTTTGAACTTTTGTCTCTCTTTCTCTCTCTGTATATATATATATATATATATATATATATATATATATATATATATATATATATATATATATATATATATATATATATATATATATAAATTGGATCAAGAAAGACCCCCCTTAAACAAAGTCCTCAAAGTCCAATCTCAGCCATTAGATCAATCAAATCAATTGTCAAGATTTATAATGACATTCTTGTAATTAAGTAAACAGTTATAAGATTTAATTCTAGATGGAAAGGTATTATGGTCAAAGCCCCTTTTTTTAAAAAAAATTTACCCCTTAGATCATTAAATGACAATAACTATTTCAATTTTTTGAATTTGAGCAAAAAAAATCATACCAATCTTCTCATTTTTTTAATCCTCTTTCAAAAGAGACCACTCTTCATATATTTTTGGAAAAAAAATTCAACGAAAATGACGAAAATAATCATTTTCGTCACCTGCTGTTACGTGATCTATAAGGGACAGCCGAAAATGATAAATTTCGGTATTTTCATCATTTTCGTGCCCCTTATATATCACGTAACAGCAGTCCCCGAAAATGATAAAATTTGTCATTTTCATCATTTTGTCACCTGCTGTTACATGATATATAAGGGGACATGAAAATTATTAAAATGACGAAATTTTATCATTTTCGGAACCTGCTGTTTAAGTGATATATAAGGGGACACGAATATGATGAAAATGACGAAATTCATCATTTTCGTAACCTGCTGTTACGTTATATATAAGGGGCATCCGAAAATGATAAATTTCGTCATTTTCATCATTTTCAAGACCTGCTATTTAAGTGATATATAAGGGGGACACGAAAATGATGAAAATGACGAAATTTATCATTTTGGTCACCTGCTGTTACATGATATATAAGAGGCACGAAAATGATAAATTTCGTCATTTTTCATTATTTTCGGGACCTGCTGTTAAAGTGATATATAAGGGGACACGAAAATGATGAAAATGACGAAAGTTCATAATTTTCGTCACCTGCTGTTACGTGATATATAAGGGGCATCCGAAAATGATAAATTTTGTCATTTTTATCATTTTCATCATTTTCGTGCCCCTTGTATATCACGTAACAGCACAGCAGGTGACGAAAATGATAAATTTCGTCATTTTCATCATTTTCGGGACTTGTTGTTTAAGTGTTATACAAGGGGACACGAAAATGATGAAAATGACAAATTTTTCATTTTCGTCATTTTCGTAAAAAAGAAATTTCAGAAATATAGGAAAAATGGTCTCGTTTGAAAGAGGATTAAAAAATGAGTAGATTGGTATAATTTTTTGCTCAAATTCAAAAAATTGAAATAGTTATGGTCATTTAAACATTTGAGGGGTAAAAAAAATTTAAAAATGGATTTTTAGAATGGCTAGAAGGAGCTGCGTGAGTTAATTCAAAATATTCATTTTCCATTTTGCCCTTTTAGATGAATGGCTGAGATTAAGCCTTTGGGGTCTTTGTTTAAGGAGGGGTCTCTATTGATTCTTACCCTATGTATATATCTTACTCCTATATAATACATTTACACCTTAAAAACCCTTAATTTTTAAGTAAATTGAATTTCCTAATTATGTAAAAAAAGTTTATGAAAAAAAGAAAAAAATGAAATAACATATTATCAGGTAAAAATTATTTTTTCATACTCCTATATTATATAAAAAATGGTATGTTATCGGGTACAAAATATTCGCCTCCGCGGCATTGCGCGGGTACAATGCTAGTATATATATATATATATATATATATATATATATATATATCCTTATTAATTTACATAATCAAATAATTAGTCAACGCCAGTGCAACCATCAAATAATTAATTAATTAAAAGAAAATTTGAGCAACTTCGAAGGCCAGCAAGCAATCAAAGACCACTACAGGATTAAATTACTCATTTTTTTCATCAGAAAAATGTTAAAAATACCCATGAAGGGAGTTTAGACCATTCAATTTTTGATATTAACTCCCAGGTCTGACATGATATGATTACCTCCATTAGTTTGACTAATTTCTGGACTTACAGTTCTATCATCTGAATACTATAAATACAGAGGTTGTCATAGAGCAGCATCATATCCATTGTGGTTTAACTTATAGTCCTGTGAGTCATTAATTTTTTTCTCTTCTAAAACTAACGTACAGAAGGTTTTTCAAAGCTTGTTGTTGGTTTTATCATGGCTCATTTTCCAGCATACTTTTTGCTCATTCTTATAATTCTATTTGCATGTAGTCCGATCCTTACGATGGAGGGAAGGCCATTGAAATCCATGAAGAAAGAAGATGAATTTAGTTTCACTTACTATAATAATAATCAAGATGACAAAGAAACACAATTAGTCACCAGCTTTCGACCTACAATGCCAGGTAAGAGCCCAGGTGCCGGCCATTCTTTTACAGACCACAGGGTTCATGATCAATCAGCAGCCCTCGATAATGTCTCTCAAATTGATGGCCACAGTCCTTCTGCAAGTCCTTCAATACACAACTAAATAGCAAAAGCCAGATGCCTATATTAAATTCATATGTATTTTTATATATATTTACGTGAATTTTGTATTTTCTTCGATCTTTGGGTCTATATGAGATCATCAATATCATGTTGTTTGATCCATTGATTGTGTTTCATTCTGATTTAGTGAAGTTTAGTATTCGTATGACATTAATAATAGATTATTAGTTAGTTTTATGTAAATATACCCAAGAGGTATAAATACAAGTTTGTAAACCCTAAATCATTAAGCAATTAATATTACGATTAAACATATGTGTTCTTCTTTTCTCTCTATCGATCCATAGCTACATATATACGAGTTCATATCATTTTGTTAATTGCTTCAAATGTTGATTGATACTTGATACCACGAGTCTAGCACAAAAAGAAAGACAAAAAAGTAAAATTTTGTGGCGGTAAAGTGGTGAGTGATCCGTGGTCAAGACGGTGGATGACGTGACTCAGTTGGGATTTGTGACAATAGGAGCAACGTTTGTGATGCCAGTAGATATTGCTACAAGGCAGTGCCATTGCACCAAGATTAAGAGAATAAGAGATGTTGTAGTGTTCAGATTTGGTTCGCAGTGGAAACAAACATATACTAATAGATATTGTTTACAATACGTCATCAGAATAAGACAAGGAGGAAAGGAGGGTGGTAAGAGAGAGCATGTAAAGGAAGAGAAAGAGACGTGCAAGAACTCAAAGACTTTAATAACGTATGAAATAATAAAATTTTTATAAGATTATTATTATTTCTTGATAGCAACTAAGGATAATATAACATATTATTATGTAATAATAATAATAACAATAATAATAAAACAAAAAAAGACCAAACCGATAAAATAAAACAGAGGCCCAAAGTCTTGTACGGAAAGGGCTACAATATCTCCATAACGTTGATATAGCAGTGGCCAGAGGCTGGCGTTCTGTTCTGGTTTTAGCAAAAGCCCAACGTAAAATACAAAGGAAGACAAGACACAAATGTCTTTACATTGACTTCATTTTAAGTTTAAATGTTGTAACAGTCATATTACGTTGTAAGAGCTTAAACATATTTCTTTGGTCATTCACTATAGACAGGTTTTTTTGTTTGTGTGATTGTGTTGAACAATACTTGATGCAAAACATATGAATTTATTGTGTTTTAAATGTATTTTTATTGGTATAACTTTCATTACATATAACAAAAAAAAAATTAAAGTCAAAGTTAAAAAAGAAATACTTTAAAAAGTTAAAAATAGACAATAATTTTGGAACTAGGAGATTGATATGAGTTAGAACAACTATAAAAAAGAACAAATTGAGTAGGATTTTACGTTCTCGTTTTGCAAAGACAAAAACAATTCTAGATAAAATATCAATTTTAATAATCTCGACTAAAAATAGCTCTTCTTTACATTGTAATTGATGAACTAAGAATCACCAAAAAACAGAAGTTTACCGGCCTTTACGTTTGGTGGTATAAAATTCCTCTTATCTATTCCCTCCAATATTTTAATTTTAACCCTTTTAGAATTTTTATTATATACCCTTAAGTTTATATAACTCATATTTGATATAATAAAATTACTTACCATATTTACAAATCAAATGTACTTTGACCTAGCGAAATTAAAGTGTATTTAAATATCGCTCCCACTTTAATTTTAAGGGATAAATTCATGCTTTACATCATTTCAACTTTTCAATTTAACCCTTAAACAAATTTTCACTTTTTATCTTACATTTGATCTCATGATAACCTATATTTAATTTACGTATATTAACTTTGAACAACCATCTTATATACTATATTATAAGTAAATTAAATTACTAAGAATATGATTGTTTAAATATCACTTAACATAACTTACAGACTTGATGTACCTTCACGTTATCAATCCAAATCAGGAACAATAGTTCACATGGATCACAAGGTTGTACAACTAAATAAGCATAGAGTACTCCTCTAGTTGGTTTCATTTTTCTTGGAAATTTTTAAAAAAAAAAGAGGAAATCCTACTCTATACAAGTTCTCAAACAAGGTTTCCCTTACAGGCGCCCGCTTCTTGCCGTCACCATAGTCGTAGTTGTTGTTGTTGCAGTCGTAGCTTATACTGTCTTTGCCTGCACGCTACCACCGTAGTTGTATCTCTTACCGCAACTACCACTTTAACCGTCAGCTGTCGTCGCTTTTGTCGCCACTGAGTTCTTTTATATAGATCATTTTTCTTTCTTATTTTGTGTTTTATTTCTCTCTTATATAGTAATGTTTGCTCTGGTGTGAGGGTACGACCTTCAACCACTCATATTGTGGGGAGTGTTCGAGATAGAACGCGATTAGAGTTTAGATAGTATTGTAAGATCCGATTCAATTGGAAAGATAAATTAGAGCTCATCGGGATTAACTATTAGGAATTCCCTTATACCTATATACTTTGTAAATAATGCTCAAAGTATACCCAATTTTAATTTAAAAAAAGAAATACATTCTCATATTTGTTAGAGACTATCACTAGTCATGTTTAAATCATTCCTTTTATTTGCAAATATTCAATTAAGAATCTTCACTTGGATTAAGCATCGTAGTAGAAGGCCCAATCTTTTTGGGCTCCAATGGCAAAAATTATCCTTCTGGATCACGCTTTAGCTAGTTTTTCTTATTCTTTTTATCTCGTCTTGTTCTTGGTGCTGCTGTGTAGTTTTTTTAAAATAGTTGTGTTATGCTGTGTTTCTCTTTTGTTTCAGGATGCTATAATTTTAAAAATTTATAGAAGAAACTAGTTATGTTTGACCAAAACTTCCAAGAAACTTCAATTCATAATTATAAGGTCATTATATAGCAACTCAATCGGGTTACCTAACCCAAATGTCACATCATTTTCCTCGTTCATTTTCTTTTCATCCCAAAAGTGAAGTATAACAACTGAACTAACTCAATATTTTCCTCATCTTTTTAAAAATTAGTTAATGTATATGTAAAACAGATTGAGAAAGAGAGAAGAGGGGAGGGAGGAGAGAAAGTGAAGTTGGCGTCGGGTGTGGAAAACCAATGACCTCACCCGATCTGCTTGTTTACGAGAAACATACCGGTTTGTAACTAGAACCCAGACAACTTAAAAAGAAAGCCATACGCTTGATGTAAGGGTATAAATAAAAAATCTAAATAAATGCCTTTCAAAAATATAAATAAATTGCGTGAAGATCTCAAAATATCTATCTCCCTTGAAAACAAAAATAGAATCATCTTTTAAATGGAAATGAAGTTCTGCATTATCCGATTACATTAGTATGTGGAAGGGAAAAGCAGAGAAAAGCGTATGCGGTCCCAACTTAGCTGCCAATTGGATTGTGATGTGCATGCAATAAAGCGATAGCCAATCATTAGATGCCTATAATATATAGTAGTAATAGTATACCTTCAATGCCTCCACTGCTCCCTCCCGCCAACCCATCTATCTCTTTAATACACCCCTTGTATATCTTTTTATTATAATTAAAAGATATATCTTAAGATTATAATTTTTTTTATTATAATGAACTTTACATATCATTTTCTAGCGAGTGGTAAGATAAAGTACATAAAATGAAAATACATTATTGATAGAAAAAGATACAAATCATTTTTGTTAAATTTATTTATTTTTAATTTCATGATACACGTGACACGTACACTTTAAATCTATTTATAAACTACTAGTATTATTTGTAGTGAGATTACAATTCATAATCATATAAACAGTTATCAAACACTTTATTACAACTAGGTTACAAGATCTCTGAAAAGTCTTTAAATTAAGGGTGCTACTATTTAACCTTTCCTCCTCTTACATACCACAAGTCTTAAATTATTAAACTACAATTTTCAATGCATGTCATACAACACATATGTCATATCAAAAGAGTTCATTTAAATTACAAGGGGAACTCAATATAATTACCCTTAAATTATATTGAGTGTTCATTAATCATTATTACGTTTCAAACTGATTATTTGATTTTGTAATTCTAAACTTATAATTAATTAACTTAAAGCTTTTGATGTTACTTTTTAAAATCAATCATCTGAGTTTTGAAAGTACCAAAATGTAATTTGAGAATTTACTTAAGTTGCTTTTTCAAATTAAATATCAGATTTTTGTCATAATTTTACCCTTTAAAATTAATTAACGTGCTTTATCAAACACTCAAAAACAAATTGTTTGATTGTTGTGGTATGAAACTCCATAATGAAATCCAAACCTTATTGTTCTTTTAAACATTTTCGTTTTTTTATAGTTTACTGTCTGATTCTAAAAAACACATAATTTATTTTCAAAATACAATTTCAAACAGCCACTAAATTAACTTATTATTTTCTTAACTAAGATAAATAAGAAATAAGTTTGAAATAATTTTTCTCATATTTATAAATAGTAATATAAGTATGTTAATTAATTTCTTCGTTTCAAAACAAAAACATATATGATAATATAAAATTATCTAGGAGAAATCAGCTTGTTTCTTATAATTCTACACAATGATTAAAATATTAAAACAATTTATTAGAGAAAGATGGACTCTGTAACTATTTTAATGATGAAAGTAAGCACTTGTATTATTTGAGTTTGGAAAATGAAAGGGGTTAGAGCATTTTTCATCACCAAGTGAAGAAAGTGAAGCCCCTATTTATAGGTTGATCCCACATCTAGTAATGGAGATAACAGTCCAAATTAATTACCATGGAGCCATAATGTGCTTCCAAGTGCGAGATATGGCAGCTTCGTCCATGTAACAACATCATGCAAATATTTCATGTTAGCAAATCAGCTTGTCCTGATATATAATTGTTTTTCAGATCCAATTACAATCTATATCCTTGATGATTAATTTGTTTCCACATCTAATGTTGATTTGAAATTATGTTGAGACATGGCACAGGCCCATATACATAATTATTTGTTATTATGTGTAAGACTATTCTTAAATTTATAGTGAAAAGTAATTGTTTATGATGTCGCTGATTAGAATGGGCAATGCCGGTCTATTATCAATGGACGACTGAAAATCATATATAGTTTTTTCAGGAGTCTTAATTAGTAGCAAATATTAGTATATATGTTTATCCTCATATTGAAGTCCCAAACATCTCTTTAATTTTTTTTTTTTTTTGAATAGTTCAAAAGAGTTTAAACTATTTCGGTGCTTGATGTTTAACCACATTTTGATTTGTTGGTTCTTTTGTAGTCTCGAACTTAGAGCCTCTAAAAATTTTTGTACAAGTAATTGTTGTTTCACATTATTATTTATATAATTGATTCCCATGCTTTTAAAAAAAAAAAATTTTTTTAGCACTCCTACTATTCTAAACACCTTTATTCGCTAAGATGCTCTAGAATCTACAAAATTCTGACACGTTTACGGCAAGAAAATCATTAGATACCAGATTTACATCTAAAAATAAACATTATTGACCATATGCGTGAAAACCGTATGTACCATATTGGTAAATATTGTTGTACTTTCTAAACTTTAATCTATTGATATACTACTCAAATTTGTTATAAATTAAGAGAATATTACCAAATCTTGTCTTTGAACTATAGGAATTAAACATGTGAGCATTCTTATCATTTTACCGAAAAAAGGAAAAGAATCTCAACAGATTCAATCTTTTGAGAAAAAAAAATAATAAGTAGACCAACCAATTTTTGATAAATTTTCACTGTATTAAAATAGAGTACGAGAAATCCCATATTATTAGAAAAAAAAAGTTTAACAAATATAGATGAAAGTAAAGGTGAACAAATTATGTCCTGCACCGCTTCAGGACTCTTTCGGGGCCGGGCCGGTTCTGGGCGATGGGCTGGTCCGGTCCTTGGCGGACCAGTGCTCGCGAAAGACCATTCGGTTTTTGGGTGGTCCGGTCTTTTTTCGGAACGGTCCGGCTTCGGTCCAGACCCGTCCGGTTTTCATTTGGATATTTTTTGGTTCGGTTTTTCGTTTAAAACTTTCAGATTTTCGGTTTTCTTTTCGTAAATTTTATTGATAACTTAACAAGTAGAGAGAATAATATATAGAGAATGTATAAAAAGAAGTTTGGTGTAAAGAAAAATGGAAGAGATAATGAGACATTTTTTAGAACCGGTCTGAACTCTTGGACCGGTTCGGTCCGGACCGACTTTCAGACCTATTCGTTGTGGTCTTCACCTCCGGACAGGTCCGGACCAAGGACCGGGACGGCGGTCTTGGACCGGTTCAGGACCAGTCCGGTCTTGGCGGTCTTCGTCGGACTGGTTGGACTAGTACTAAATGTTCACCTCTAGATGAAACAACCAAATTTTGATACTTTGATTAGATATATTACATTAACTGGTTAAAGTCTTCTATATAATTACAAACTCACATTTATCACATTACAGAATAAATTTAAATTATAAAAAGAATCCTAATAATCACAAATTATAAAACCTGTGCTCATAATTCTCAAGCTTCGTATCAAGACTAAACACATGCATAGTTTTGGTTTGTCTATGATTTTTATATTTTCAAAAAATATCTTCGAATAACATGGAGTGTCTAACCTCCATGTCAAGATTTTAAACACTTGTCAATTTTTTGGTTGGTGCATTACGAATTTGATTAATATCAAAAACATAGTATTTGATATTTACCATCCTCTATGTGGGATATTGAAAGTTATTATTTAAACGAAAAGCAAATAATTTTTTTTAAACTTTAACCACGTGTACTTTTGAAACATACTTCAAAGTTCAAAATATACATTCCTTGTTTACTATTAATCTACAACTTTAGAAAACATCTAATACATTAGATTAAATAGCACTAAGTTGTAAACTAAATGAAAAACAACAATAGCTCTAATAGTAAACTCTCAGAAAGGAGGAAGTAGTCATTCTACCCACGCTATATGAGTGACCCTCTTTTCTCTTATATCTTCTTCTTATATCACTAATCGAAAATATCTCATGTTACTTCAATTTTATATTTTTTTTCCATTTTCATCTCTCTCTCTCATGAATGCGAGCACACACACATAAACTCTCTCTCACCGCCCCTCCCCCTCCCCCTCTATGTTTTGCAATTTTGTATTTTAGGGTTGTGTTTAAAGTGGTTATAGATTATGGGAATTACCGACAAAGAGTAAAAACCGATCAATGGATATTCTATTTCAATGTTCATCAATTTAATTGAAATGTAATATCTATTTTTCTAAACATATGTTAGTATGGAAGTATATAGAATTGAAGCACAGTTTCATGTGTTTACAATATGATAATAGTTTATTATACTCATGAATGTTTATGTTACTATATATAGTATGAACTTTTGTTTCATGGATATAATAAAATCAAGTTTAAAAATTGATTTTTACAGTACTTAAATATCATTTTAACATGTGAATTTTTTGTATTTTAATCGACTTTTATTGTCTATTTATTTTAACATATAATAAAACTTATTTTTGCCAAGTCTTAATGATTAATATCATAAATTCATAATTGTTGGGAACAACTAAGAGGCCGTTTGGTTCGCGGAATGTAATTGACCGGAAATGGAATTTGTTAAGGAATTGGAATTGGAAGGAATTGGAATTGGAAAGATTCCAATGGAATTGGTTCCTTCATATGTTTGGTTCGCGGAATTGAATGAAATTCCAAATTTCAAGTTTTTGTTTGGTTTGCAAAAAATTGGAATGGAATTAACAAAATTGAATAACCTTATGCCCAACCCTTTACCTACCCAGTCAACCCTACCTACCCCACCCCATACCCTACCCCCTACCTACCTTACCCCTACCCTACCTCACCCCATCTCCACCCTACCCCTACACCACCCCTACACACCCCACCCTACCCCCACCCCACCCTACCTACCACCCACGTGGGGTTGCGGACGTTATGGCGGTAACGGTGGTGAAACAGTAATGGACCGTGGTGGTGGTAAGTGATGCTCAGCGGTGGCAGTGACGCTGATAACGGCGGTGGTGGCGGCAACGACGACGGTCGTGATGATGTTGGTTGCGGCGGTTGGTGATGGTGAAAGTGTCGGCGACGGCGGTTGGTGGTGGTCGGCGGCGGTGGTGACGGTGGTAGTTTGTGGTGGTCTGTGGAAGTGGTGACGGTGGTGGTGGTGGTGGCGGTTGGTGGTGATCGGCGATAGTGGTGGCAGTTGGTGATGGTAGGTGGCGGTGGTGGCGGTTGGTGGTCGGTGGCGGCGGTGGAGGTTGGTGATGGTCGGCGGCGGCGGTGGTTGTGGCGGTTGGTGGTGGTCGGCGGCGGTTGGTGATGGCGGGCGGCGGTGGCGGTTGGAGATGGTCGGCGGCGGCGGTGGATGTTGGTGGTGGTCGGTGTTGGTGTACCCTATGCGTGGGCCTTAGGTAAGGCCCAAACATGTGGTATACCCATTGGGCTTCGGCCCATCTTACCCTAGACACCTCCCTATATATAGGGGAGGGCACCAAGGTTTTAGGGGCTGGCTCCCTTTCCTGTAAACATACACATATGGAGATCTCTCCATACGCATATGCTTCCTCTATCTTCTTACAACGGACCATGGAGTCCATATAATCATCATCATGCTCTTCATCTCTTTCTAATGACCATGGGTTCATAAACCACGAGATCCTCATGTCACCCCCGCTATGGACACCGTTTCCTCGCCCGGGGTTAGCCACCGCAATGGGAGACTAAACATCCAATCCTCCTTCACTTCACTCCGATCTGCTGCACAATATGTACCTGTGCGTTCTTACGTACAAACAAATGGCGCCATCCGTGGGACCTGGACAAAAATCCACGAGAAGAACTCCATGAGTTCGTGTTCTTGGTTTCTTGCCCAAAGGTTCATGTTTCCTTTATCAAAATTTAAGGTCAGGCCTTCCAATTTTATTTATGAACTTAATGTTTGGATGAACAATCATAAATGAGGTTTGTCTTCTACAAACCATGATGTTTTGTTGTTCACCTCTCATGAAGGTTCATGTTTATTTACTGATATGTGAGCATGGATCATGATATATGCTTCCTTTTACATGCTGCAAGCAATAAAGTACAGCTTAAATATGAAATATGAATAAACACACATATTCCAGGCCTCAGAATCGCCACTCCAGGCCTCTAGATTCATCATTCCAGGCCTAGAAAAATATTTATTCTGATATTAATATATGTATTATGATGTTTTAAATAAAAAAGGAAAAGAAAAGAGGGGACAAGAGTACAATAAAGGACATGACAACTTTATTAAAGCAAGACATGACAACTCACTAGCACATGACAAGACATGACACCTTTATTAAAGTGAAATTGTACTAGACCAATGAGAGGGCAACACGCAACCTACTTTTTCAGCCTTTCCATCTACTTTTTCATAAGGCCTTATCCTTGACAGCCCCTACACATGGATACAAAGCCTGAACCAGGCCGGTAAATGTACAAGTATTATCATAGGCCTATAGTGACCTGTCTTAGTCCATGAGCGACCTGCCCAGGCCTGACCTGGCCTGCAGTCACCTGGAGTGACCTGCCTTAGTCCAGCATATACCTGCCCAGACTTGACCTGGCCTGCAGTCACCTGCCCTAGCCTGCCTTAGTCCAGCAGTGACCTTCCTAGACCTGACCTGGCCTGCAATCACCTGGAGTGACCTGCCTTAGCCCTGCAGTAACCTGCCTCGACTTGTAGCAACCGGCCCTGACTTACGGTGACCTGCCCTGACCTGCAGTCACCAGGAGTTACCTGGATTGACCTGTAGTCACCTGGAGTGACCTGTGGTCACCTGCCCTGCCCTGGAGGCACCTGCCTAGCCTAGAGCTTCTAACCACGAGGCCTGCACGCTCAAACTGTTCCTTAATTTTGCGTAACAATATTGCCGAACTTGAAAACCCCATAACTTGAGATTCCTCAGGAGTTACGGGGCCCATAACCAGTCGACGGAAAGCTCTCAACGAAACGAACCCCTTGACCAGTAACGGGAGTTGACTGGCCTGAGCTTCAGGCCCAAATTCGACCATTTAAGGGCTCAATTTCACTTTTCCCCCAATTTGTCCATTTTTTAAGCATCATTTGCTCATCGTTCTTGATACAAATCATGTATTTTGGGGGATTCTTTGAGTTTAATTCATATATAGTATTGTTAATTTCAGTTTTGTGCCATCAATTTCAAATTTCGAAAATCTCGAAAAAACTGCCCAAAATGGAAACTTTCCAAAAAAGGAAAACTTTATAAACCCTCATACAAGGTACAATACTTAAGTATAGCACATGCCTTACCCTACCATAGGAGAAATTCACATGGGTACACATGATGTACTAACCAGTGACGCAACACAATATGAAATTCATGTGTCTGCTACTCATAGAGCTTACTCCTTCGCGGTCAGGCCACACAGTCATTACTATAATTGTCAATGGTCGACAAAGCACAATACTTATGCCATCACTCACCTAATAACCATATACACCTAATAACCATATCCATGCTGAATGGCAGACCGCGCGCCCATACAGGCTGTCAAACGACAAAATAGCCTACAAACAAATGGCGCTGTTAATCTATGAAAGCCGGGCATTATCACCCGCCATTACTTTATTAAGCAATCAAGTATTATTTGACTGACTCTTTCTTTGTGATGTCGCATTTACTCTATTTTAAGCCAGGTTCAATGACCTGCCACTACATTTAAAAAAAAGCCAAGTACTGTCACTCGCCATCATTTATCTATTTTAAGCCAGGCTGAATGACCTGCCACTACATTTAAAAAAGCCGAGTACTGTCACTCGCCATCATTTATCTATTTTAAGCCAGGTACAATACTGGCTACACACTCATGTCTTTATGGTAGTTTAACGCTACCAACTAGTTACTAGCATTAAACTGGGGGAATGTATACTATGGGAATCACCATCACGTACTACTACAACTGCCCCACCTGTTGTAGCTTATATAAAGCTACGAACACAAACCATACCTACATGGATTGACAACTATATGCTAATGATTTAATTCTTAAGTACAAGGCGATACAGGGTACACGTATCGACGTTACCCTAGTATCGGGAAACTAACCGAAGCCCTAGCAATTACCCTATGTCCATAATGGTTCTACAGTCATCACGTATAAACGGCTTCTTAAAGCCTGGATGTTCATTGTTACATGAGCATAATTATGTATCTAACATGATTTACTATAAGTTTATTGTTATTTGAGATACAAACTTCTAAGTTTATTACTACTACTAGTAGTTCACTAACAATGAACTGGGGATTGGAACTACGAGACGGTATGACGTCCGTCCCTAGTAATTACATTTCTATGCATTAGTGCAGGTACACCCTCATGCAAGACAAGGCTCATACGCCTCCAAGAAAAGGCTCTTAAGCCTGCAAGACAAGGCTCATACGCCTGCACACGGATCATACGCCTGCATGGCTCATACGCCTGCACGGCTCATACGGCACGGCTCATACGCCTGCACACGGATCATACGCCTGCACGGCTCATACGCCTGCACGGATCATACGCCCGCACGGCTCATACGCCCGCACGGCTCATACGCCCGCACGGCTCATACGCCCGCACGGCTCATACGCCCGCACGGCTCATACGGCACGGCTCATACGCCTGCACGGCTCATACGTCTGCACGGCTCCTACGCCTGCAAAAACAAGGCTCTTACGTCTACAAAAACAAGGCTCTTACGCCTGGCTGTGATCAAAGCTCTAACATCTGCAGTCAGGTTCTTATTACATACATACATACATACATACATACATACATACATACATACATACATACATACATACATACACACATACATACATACATACATACATACATCATAACCACACAGTCTGGTAGGGCGGAGTCGTTGGCTCCCCCAAAGGCACAGGTGTGGTCATCGGCCATCACTAATGACTACAAACCACCACGTACACGTACATATTCAAAAATGAAACACAACTGCAGGTTATCAGCATGCAACCTAGTAAAGTGGAGCCATACATTCCCTAAACGATATAGTCGTTGGTTATTACTCGTTTTGGACTACAAGCATAGCCATCATCCGAACACTTAACAATAGCGTAAATGTAAAATCTGTCAGATACCATCCGTATCAAATTATCAGGGTAACACTAACATTGAACTACACTAGCACCCAATATGTGTTCATGCATAAATCACAACAAAGTATACTCCAACACCTGTTGGTATGTCTCGAATTGGATTGGATGTCATAAAGGATCTCTGGTTTGACCCACTTGATTGAAGTAGTTTGCCACGACATGTATGGCACAGTCGCACCAAACTAGGGGGACTTGTTGGTGTACCCTATGCGTGGGCCTTAGGTAAGGCCCAAACATGTGGTATACCCATTGGGCTTGGGCCCATCTTACCCTAGACACCTCCCTATATATAGGGGAGGGCACCAAGGTTTTAGGGGCTGGCTCCCTTTCCTGTAAACATACACATATGGAGATCTCTCCATACGCATATGCTTCCTCTATCTTCTTACAAAGGACCATGGAGTCCATATAATCATCATCATGCTCTTCATCTCTTTCTAATGACCATGGGTTCATAAACCACGAGATCCTCACGTCACCCCCGCTATGGACACCGTTTCCTCGCCCAGGGTTAGCCACCGCAATGGGAGACTAAACATTCAATCCTCCTTCACTCCGATCTGCTGCACAATATGTACCTGTGCGTTCTTACGTACAAACAGGCAGCGGTGGTGGCGGTGACGATTGGTGATGGTCGGCGGCGGGGTGACGGTGGTGGCTGTGGTTGTTGGTGGTGGTCGGCGGCGTTGGTGACGGTTGGAAGTGTCGGCAGTCGTGAAGCATAATAGCGTATATTGAGCGTTAAAACTGAATTTCATAAGATTCCATTGGTTTAGTGATGGAATTGTAATTCCATAAACTTGGGATTTAGGGGAATTCAAAATCCAATTCTTAGAATTCTTTGAACCAAACACGACTTGGGATTAGGAATCTTCAATTCCAATTCCGGACAATTCCGAACAAATCCTGCGAATCAAACGGGACCTAAGTTTGTGTGATTAATTTTGCTGCTAAGATTTTGTACCAGACATAATCGTTTAGCAAAGAGCAGCCCATTTTTGGTTGATGAGAATTGCATGCACTTCTTAATGTAATGCCTTAGTAACATATGTGATTGAGTTTGGTCTTCTTGCTAGATAATTGGTGAGATTTGTTGTTCAGTGAAAATAATATTATTTGTATTGCAGAAATCTTAAATTAAATTAAAAGGCAGGTCCAGTTTTAGGAGATATAACCAACTGCAACAAAAGTAGATTGGTCTATCAAGTTGAGAAGGTATAAGGAATTCTTTAAGTTTTCTAATAATTTGGATTTTAAATTTTTAATGACATGTTGTAGAATTAATTGATTGAATAGTATATTTAAGTGTTTAGATGTTCAAGTGGAAGCTATTTGATTATTTCAATCAAGTTTAATCTTTCTAGCTTCAAGTATTACTATATTTATATATCTTCTTTGATTGCTAATTCCTTTGATTACATAGTTGCTTGAAAAATAGTTGAATTATCTTCTTTGATTGAAACTTTGTTTGATTGCTTAGTTGCTTGATAAAAATACTTTTTGACTTTACATATTTATATTATTTATCTTTTTTATGCGTCATAAATCTTGCCGGTGGAGGGCATTTTCAACCTACTTCACCAAAAACATACAAAATTAATAGATTGGTCTTGTCATAAATAATCAATTTTTATTATGTTACTGGAAACTAATTCTTAAACCACCTAACTAAAAGCTATATAAATCACCACACAAGATGCTTTGTGTGCATGAAGGCTACTATTTGGACTTTCTCGTTTCACATACTTAAACATATCAAATTAAATTATTACATTTTTCAAAATAAATCACACACAAACATACATAATATCATGGGTCAAATCAGATTTATAAAAGGTCAAAATAGTGCATCATTTAGTCTTTTTAGTAAGAGGTGCTACTATTTGATTCATATTTTTTTTACTTATAAGACATGTCATCTCAATTAATTATAGTTTTAATATAGATCATACACTACCATACATCAAATCAAAAAGGTTAAATTAGACTACCGGACAACAACGCTCCGCTTCTTGTGACTTTTCTTTTACCGTTAAAAAAAATAAAAAAAAATCAGACTATGGAGGCCAAATACTCTCACCCATTAGCGAGTCATGAATACGAAATATTGAGGGGGTCGCATGTCTACATCCTTGTATTTGTTGATATATAAAAAGGTGCAGCAAATGCTTATGATTGGAGGTGGGTTAAGGCATATGACATGATCGCTACAATACGGTGGATATAAATCAACGCATTTATTAGTTATTCTATCTTTATTATTGGTTTTTTTTCTTCTATCATCTTTTATTTATTTATTGGTTTTTTTCTTCTATCATCTTTTATTTATTTATTTATTATTATTATTATTATTATTATTATTATTATTATTAATAATATTAATATTATTATTATTATTATTATTATTATTATTATTATTATTATTATTATTATTATTAGCAGACACGTATATCTTTTTTACTATCTTAGTTGAATCACTATATAATAAATATGTTATTTCTGTATGTTTTAGACAAAAGAAAAAAGCGCAAACAATTTATTAAAATGCCCCTACATTTATAAATATTTAGATTTAATTTTAAAAGTTTACGATCTTTAATGTGTAAAATTATTAATAACTAGAGAATTAGAAAAGTTCACACTTTAAAGCATAAACTTTAATAACTTTTTAATTATTTTTAAAATTTCCCACGTTTGTAGGTGTGAATATTTAAAAAATTTGACCACACTAATAAAAGTGACTTTCACTACAATTTTCATAATTTGAAATGTAGAAATTTGATAAACGTTTGTTATGCCCAAGTTTTTCACGTTTATTGTAATCTTGTATAGTAATACTAAAAAGTGTGAATAACAAACCACTTTTGTATAGTGAAGGGGACTTTTTTAGACTTTATTAGCAAATAGGTGGTAAAGAGAATAATAAAACAATAGCTAGGACAATGAGAGATCGGGAATATGAACCAAAATGGAACAAGCAGAAAGCATTGAGAGTGACAGCTTTCTGATACAACCATACTTACTTGAGTACTACTTAAAAAAAAGCATATATGTTCACATTTATATGGAGTTCAGTTTATAATCTTCTAATAACGGTTTATATATTAGTTGAGTTGTATTTCATGTATATATAATAAAATAAATAAATAAAAGAGATGGAGTTGATAATTATAATATTAAGCCGTCTTTCGGTGTAATCGATGATCAGTTTGTTGAATGCAAACTCGTGATTCTTTTATGAGAATATTAAAAAAGGAAAAGATAGAACAACATTCGATTCGAGGACTATTTGTTGAATGCAAAGTGGCTGGAAGAACCGGAGGTTATCTAAAAAAGAAATTTAAAAATATTTCGAAAAGATGTTCAATGATCACCAAGAATTAAGACCATCTTTTGGAAGTTCTAAGCTTCTGAAAATTTGAGGTGACTAGTGAAGGTTGTAACTCGTCTTTTATATCTTTAATATCGAATAATTCTAGTTCGTTAAATTTAAACAAATTCAAACTCAAAAGCTGATAAATTTCAAAAGACTTTTGATGATTCTAAAAGACAATTTGAGACTAAAAAGGCCAATTGATGCCTTGGTGTCCTGCATTATATTATAAGAAAATGTTAAAAAGTTAACATAGATTATATATACTTAAATTGAGGCATCCATACGTGATATCTTAAAGAATAAAAATGAATTTTTTGGGTGACCAAGTGTGGCGGACCATTCCACCGGCCAATCATAAAGATAGATGGTTTGTTGACTGCAAATAAATAACTTTTTTCAAAAAAATAGAATGTCCAATTTTTTCCTTTTTAGGCAAGCCGCGGAAGCCTTCCAATCCGTTCGGTTTTCCTCTTTCCTGTCGCATGTAATGTTTTAAAAACTGTTTTCTTGTCTCACCATGTCATGGATCAATCGGGAAAAACGGTTCGAGCTGCGGGTCAACTCCTCTTATAGTTTTTTTTTTTTAATTTTTACATGTATATATTTGTGTCTATATGTAAACTATAAAAATAAAAATTGGTTTGCTATATACATGTACCAGTGTTTTAATGAGCAATTAACGAGTTATAGCCGCTAAAAAAATCATAACTATTGATTAATATTAATCAAGAGTTAAAATTTGTTATCGCAGTTCTAGTACGAAAAACAGTTCTCGTTTAAATCCTCTCTCTCTCTCTCTCACTCACACACACACACACACACACACACACACATATATATATATATATATATATATATATAAATTGGATCAATAAAAAACCCCTCCTTAAACAAAGAACCTAAATAACTAATCTGGACCTTTGGATCATCAAAATCAATAAATTAGATTGAACGATGGCAAAACTGTAATTATAATGTATTAATTTAGGAAGAATAGGGCAAAAATGTAATTCTTCCCCAATCCCAAACCCACGTTTTAAAAAAACCACCATAAACTTTAAATTTCCATAACTTTTTAAGTTTTGTGAATTTAATCAAAAAAATTATACCAATGTTTTAGTTTTTAAATCCTCTTTCAAACAAGATCACTCTTCCCATATTTTTCTAAATTTTTTTTTAAAATGAATTTATCTTGCATTTTGGCAGCTGTAGTGTTTTCTGTGTACATATTTTGCATTTTGGCAGCATATGTTCTACAGATTTTGCATTCTGCATTTTGGCAGCATGTAGTGTTTCTGTGTACAGATTTTGCATTTTGTCAGCATACGTTCTAAGGATTTTTGCATTCTGCATGTTTATATTTTGCGTTTTTCGTTTTTTGCATTTTGCATGTTTATACGGATTTACGTTCTGTATTATGCATGTTTTTTGCATTTCTGCATTCTTCATTCTACATGATTTTTGCATTTTGCATTTAACATGAACACAACTCTAAATGCAAATTTTGCATTTTGAAAAAAAAAGTTTCTGAAAGATATCAAGCCCGGTCTTGTTTGAAAGAGGACGAAAAACTGAATCTAACGGTATAATTTTTTTGTTAAAATTGTTAAAAACGAACGAGTTATGATCATTTAAAGTAAGTGGGGTTTTTTTTTTAAATTTTGGGGGACGCTGTGCTGAAGCGACGGTATTTTTTTTAATTTTCCTTTTTTGCCCCTAAACTATGTGCCACGTGTCATCACTAGAGGAGGTTCTTTAGGTTCTATGTTTAAGGGAGGTTTTATGTTTAACCTTACCCTATATATATAATCTAGATCAAATAAAAAGAGAATTATGATAAAAAGAATAAGGAGAATTGTAGACGCGACACGTGCATAACTAACCAAAACTAATAAAAAGGTAAAATTGGAAGATTTTAAAAAATAAAAAAGTTCTTTCTCTCACTCCCTGTTCCCACTAACCCACGACTTTATACGTCCGCCCTATTCACGATGGAAACCCTAATCGCCCCAAAGCTCCATTCATCGTCGATACCTGCTCCTCCGAGAAGACGCCGCCGTCGAGCCTGCTGCTCCTCCGTCTAATACCTCCAGTCTATGCCTTTGTGAAAACTCTGCCGCCCTTGTGAAGACTCCACCGCACACAGACCACCACCATCTCTCCATCTTTCTCGATCTAAGGTTTCGATGGTCTGTCGATTTAGGTTGTGACCGCCGCCGCCGCCTATCAACGACGACGAAGCTATTCATCGCAGCAACCTCCTTCTCGGTCGACGACTATAGATCTACCGGTTTGCGTCGATATGTGAGTCGCTGCTTTCCGCCGTCGCCGGTTGCGTCGTCTTTTGTTGGCGTTGCCGCCGCCACCGCATCTCCGGCCACCATTATAGATCTGCTACTGTTTTTGTTGTTTCCGCCACCCAAATCGGAGACCACCTACGGTCCAACTACGACTGACACTATCTGTCGCTGGAAGTAAGGTTAATACCAATCTCTGTATACGTAATCTGTGCATCTCCATCTTCACTCGAAGGCACTATCGAGAGATTACTTTGATCATTTTACGAAGGCACTATCTGTTCATCTACACCATCTGTGCATCTAGTCCATCTCTGATTTTTTGTAGGATAGTTTAATGCATTCGATTTTGTACTATTTATGGTACACAATTCGATTTTAGAGTTGTGCATCTCATGTATTTGGTATTTTTATTCATCACTTTTAAATGTATCAGCTTCAAATTGTTCATAGGTTGGTATTGTATTCATCAGAAACCCTCTGTTTGTGCATCTGAGTATGTACGAGTTTTTGCATTTTTTTGTTGTTTTGATGCATCGCCGTCGTACAGTGCATTGCCGGCGCCGGCTCTTTTGATTGTGCATAACACCAGTTACAAGAGGATGAACCGTCGATGGGACCACCGTTTGTTGGTTTCATTGACTGAAATTAAGGAAATTTTATTTTTTATTTCTCCAAAAATACCCTTTAACTGTTATAATTTGAACGAGATATTTTAGGTTTTGACTTTTGGTTAGATCCAATGGCTAGGATTACTCCTTCAATTTTGTAGCCTAAAACTCTTTTTAGAGTATCATCTCCCTATATATATATATATATATATATATGCAAAAGTTCAAACGAGAACTGTTTTTCGTACGAGAACCGCGAGAACCAATCTGAGCCGTCCAATTCCCCCTCCTTCAACGTCATTGTCTACCCGTGAATTCATCACATGCATCCTGCCACACTTGATCCCCTCACGCTCCACATCCCTGAGTTGCACTTTATCAAATCAACGGCTAAGATTGGTTCTCGTAGTTCTCATACGAAAAACAGTTCTCGTTTGAACCGTCCCCTATATATATATATATATACTAGTATTTTACCTGCGCGATGCGGCGGGGTAAAATAGTTTCATTTGTTGACATAGGGGTGTTCAAAATTCGAATATAAACCGTTTTAACCGTAATCCGAACCGCTCCGTAACTGAAAAAGCCGAAACCGTTTTCAAATTCGGTTTAAAAACCGAAACCGATTACATAAAATAGTACAACTCAAATAGCATTATTGACAATATGTTTCAGCAATGAAACACTTTAAATACTTTAATTACATAAAACTGTCAGAATTCAAATACATAATGAATACTTTAAAAATGTTAAAAAATTAATTACGAAACAATTTACTATTTTAAAAGTGTTAAGATTGTTGCTGGAAATTATTGTAAAGCATGTTATATTACTTGTATTACTTAACTTAAAAAATTGTCTTAAAAAAAAGAGCTAAATGCGTTATAGAGCAGTAAAGATATATATACTGCGGTTCAAACGAGAATTGTTTTTCGTACGAGAACTGCGAGAACTAATGTGAACCAATCAAATTATTTGTTGTCTTTAAAGTTCTTTCTTAAATTAAAAAGGGTATATATGTCCATAAAAATTGTTGTAGACAGTAAAAGCCATTTCACATCCCCAGCTTCAACCTACCCACGCCACCGTCCACCAACCTTCTTCACCGGCAGATTCGCAACTACAACAACCTCCTCCGATTTCGTTTTGTCACTGTTGAAGCTCCAATTTGTGGATTTTGCTACCATCGCAACATCCTACTCCATCGCAATCTCGTGCTCCATTTTGTTTCATCACTGTTGAAGCTCCGATTTGTCGGCCTACGCCACACCGGATCACTGTAACTCTGTCCCCATCTACCTTCTACTTTCTCCGACACCATATGATACTGCAACTCTGTTCATCTAAAAGATTTAATGTTTCTATATTCATTACAATATACAGAGATTTATCAAAGAGATTTAATGATTCCATATATTGCTGCAACGATTTACCAAAGAGATTTAATTATTCTATATAATCCAACCAGATTTGTTGATTGAGGATTGAAGAAGTACGATGGCCGGAATTGTGGACTGAGTTGTAGAGGTTGTGGAACTACAAGCATGAATGGTATGTTCATGGTGATGATCGTAAGAAAGAACTCATTGCATTCTGCTGGTGATTGAATCAACGAGGTCATAGTGGATGATTAGTATGAAGAAAGAAAATAGATAGGAGGTTATTAAATTAAGGGCTGTCAGAAGAAGAGGTATGCTATCTGCAAATACTTGTGGACCTCTTTCAAAGTAAAATGATGAGTAGGTGTGTATTAAGATGTAATTTATGCTTTAAAAGTTGTACTTGTTGGTGAAGTAGTTTTGAGATAACTAGTACAATCCATGAGGGTATTAATAATAGTAAAAAAAAGCTAATGCCTCACATATGATGATAAACAAACTAATTAATGATTCTATATTCTATATCTATAGACATATGATGCAACTCTTTAAGCTCTCTGTTTTTCGCCTCACATAAAATCAAAGGCCCTAACACCTGTTGATAGGTTTTTTATAAAATTTCAATCTAAAGTTAACATACATTTATGTGAAAAAATATTTACCGATTCATATTTTTATATGTGATTATATGTGTGGTGGGAGTGAGACATGAAACGAAGTAAAAAACAGTATATGCAAAAATATTTTGCACTTGTGCAAAAATATTTGCATTTGTGCAAATATTTGTATATTTGCCCATGTGAAAAAATATTTGCACAAGTGCAAAAATATTTGCACTTGTGCAATTATTTGCATATTTGCACATGTGCAAATGCCGAGCTGTAGGGAAAAAAACCCAGCAAATATATAAAAAAGGTTTTGAAAAAAATAAAGCAAGATCGGTCTCAAATAAAAGAGTATAATTTTCTCGTTAATTTGGTATAATTTTCGTAATTTAGTACATTCCCGTTTGATGGATATATTAGTTCAAAAAATGTGAGGGTAATGTATAACAGTTAGTCGGTTTCATCATTTTCGTCGTCACTTTCATATCTATAACAACAACCAGTTTTTATCATTTTCGTCATCACTTTCATATATATAACAATCAGTCAATTTTCATCATTATCGTCAAAAATAAAATATTCAGAAATATAGGAATAGTGGTCTCGTTTGAAAGAGGATTAAAAAACGAGTAGATTGGTATAATTTTTTTGCCCAAATTCTAAAAATTGAAATAGTTATGGTCATTTAAAGATCTAAGGGGTAAAAAAACAAAAAAAAACTTTGAGATTGTTGAAAGAAGGCGTGTGAGTTCTAATCAAATTCTGCATTTCCTATTTTACCATTTTAAATGAGTGGCTGAGAATAGACCGTTGGAGGCTTTGTTTAAGAAGGGGCTTTGTTGATCTTTACCCTATATATAGGTAAAAGTTCAAACGAGAACTATTTTTCGTGCGAGAACAATGAGAACCAATCTGAGCCGTTCAATTTTCCATCCTTCAATGTCATTGCCCACCTATGAATTCATTACATGCACTCTGCTACACTTGATCTCCCCGCCAAGATTGGTTCTCGTAGTTTTCGTACGAAAAACTGTTCTCGTTTGAACCGTCTCATATATATATATATATATATGGGAAAGTTCAAACGAGAACTGTTTTTCGTACGAGAACTGCGAGAACCAATCTCAGCCGTTCCTTAGATATGGGAAGTTCATGGATGGAGAGCGTGGAGGGGATCAAATGTGACAGAGTGCATGTGAGGAATTCATGGGTGTGCAATGACATTAAAGGAGGGGGAATTGGACGGCTCAGATTGGTTCTCGCAGTTCTCGTACGAAAAATAGTTCTCGTTCCGTTCCTTGGTTATGGGAAGTTTCATGGATGGTGAGCGTGGAGGGATAGAGTGTGACAGGGTGCATGTGAGGAATTCATGGGTGAGCAATGACATTGAAAGAAGGGGAATTGGACGGCTCAGATTGGTTCTCGCATGAACTTTTTCTTATATATTTATATATATATATATATATATATATATATATATATATATAGAGAGAGAGAGAGAGAGAGAGAGAGGGAAGTTCCATCGAGAACCAAAAAAAATGCGAGAACTGCGAGAACCGATCTAAACCGTAAAATATCTACCAAACGCCAAGATATTAAATTATGAAAATTATACCAAATATGCTCTTTAACATGACATTCATATTGCTATATTTTTTTCAACAAAAAAAATTAGTTTTTGCCGGGTTTTTTTCTATCACTATAAGGTATGTTACATATATGTAATCAGTACTTAACATATTTGTAATCAGTACTATAAGATATGTTACATATATGTAACGAATTTTTTTTGTTGAAAAAATATAGCAATATGGATGTCATATTAAAGAGCATATTTTTGTCGTTAATTTGGTATAATTTTCATAATTTAATATCTTTCCGTTTGGTAGATATTTTAGTTTTAAAAAAATGGGGATCAGATCTCGCAGTTCTCGTATTTTTTTGTTCTCGATGGAACCCTCCACTATATATATATATATATATATATATATATATATATATATATATATATATATATATATATATATATATATAATGCACGTGAAATATGGGAAGAAGTAAAATTAGAATGCTAAAAGTGAAAGCAAAGATACGTTAAACGTTGGAGAAAGATGAAAACCTCGTGATTCTTTTATGAGAATATCAAAAAACGGAAAGAAGGAACAACATTCGATTCAATTTAATATTTTCATTTCTCTTCTTTTCTTTTCTCACGCTAATTTTCTATCCCTCCATTTGTTTTCTACATATAACTCTGGAACACACCGTGAATGTTTTTTAATACGGAAGAATTTTAGTCTGTTAAATATAAAAAATTCAGGCTTATAAACTTATTTGAAACATATTATAAAATAATTTTCGAAATAATTTTGATGATTCTAACACTCCGTTCTCGAGGGTTTTAAAGATGAAAGTGAAGGGAAGAGAAAGAAAGGAAAAGAATAGAAAAGATTGACTTATGTTATTGAGTTGAAAGAAAATAAAAGAAAATAATAAGGGAATCGTTTCCTTCCTTATCATCCCACTTTTAAGAAAAAATATTTTAAGCTAAATAACTCCTTCTTCACGATACGACTTACATGTTTACTTTCCTTTGCCTCTCTTTCAAATAACTCGTGTAAAAGACAACTTAACACTAAAAAGGCCAATTGATGCCTTAGTGTCCCTGAATTATCATTAGAAACTGTAAAAAAGTTAACATGGACTTTAAATACTTACTTGAGGCATCCATCCATATATGACATCTTGAAGAATAAAAATGAATTTTTTGCGTGACCAAGTAGGCAAGTAGCAGTAAAGATGGGCCGTGGGCCATAGCGGACCATTCCACCGGCCAATCATAAAGATTAAAGATAGGTAGTTGACAGCAAGTAAACAACTTTTTTCCAAGAATAGAATGCCATTTTTCCTCTTTAGGCAATCCGCGGAAAGCCTTCCAAATCGCCCGGTTGTCTTTTTTCAGCGATAACTGTTTATTTATTTGAGATCAACACTATTTTAAGAGATAGTTTTGTCAAAGTTTTTATAAATATAATTGATTATTATGAATGTGTGCGACTGTGTGTTTTCAGATATTTGATTACTCGTATCAATATTGATGGTTGGAGTTAATCGGAGTTAAATAGTGTCAAAATCGTTGTGCTTGAAATTGATTGTGGTTTATGTGGCATAACATTGCGAAATCAAGTTTATCACTTGAATCCCTTAAAATTTTAATTTGGAAAACCGTTTTAAACAAACCTAAAAGAAAGTAGAGAGAGGAGAAAGAAGACGGGATTGGTAAATCAAACACGGAGAGCTGGATTAGCGCATGGTCTGACTAATAATAGAAATAACGGACATAACCATCCTAGAACACCATTTTATTGGCTCATATTATGATCGTACATAACATATTCTTTACAAGAAAACATATATTTCTTCTTGTAATAGCTTCTTACCCATACAATAACGATATGTGTAATCTACGTCATATCTTCATTCTGCACCTTACTTTATAAAAAAATGAAATTTTTAACCAATAAAAACACCCCCTTTTCTAATGATTAAGCCAAGATGATAAAAATGAATTGGTAAAGCCAAGATGGTGTTTAAACCAACACCCAATTGTATATCATAATAATAATTTATCCCTTACGGAATTCGTTAATATATATTATGCAGCAATTGACCGATTAATGTTTTATCATTCTTATTTTCTAACCAATAAATCATTATGACTTACTATTTAATAAGTCCAAGAAATTTTTTAATGATTTATATGATGATAACGTATATATTTTGCACGCTAATTTCTCTTAAATTGGTTACGTAATTCCTTTACCTATGCATTATACCAAAAAGTTGATTAGAAAAAAATTAAATACAATGATGTTTTCGGAAGTTAGAACTTAAAAAACCATTATAAGTTTGTTACTGTCAATAGACAAAGAACTAACTTTCAAAATTATATGCAAAGACAAAGATGTAAAGTATAAAAAGAACACGCAGGAAGTTAGATTTGACATAAGCTACTATTACTAATCATCGACTTATGTTTGTAATGTTATTAATTTTACAATAAAACTAGCACTAAGAGTGAAGGTATGGTCTATTTCCGCCTAACAACCTCAACGGTCATATTAACATAAAATCGGCTTTTCAATCTACCCTTTCATTTTCTTATCTAGACTAAAAGTAGTAGAAACTAATTTTTTATTAAAAAGAAGTGAGAGATGATAAGAGAGACACATACACTCCTATTTCACTTTACTTCGTGTCACTATCCTGTCGGTACAAGCTTTAGAGAGGTTGTTTAGTGTTGATTAGTATCCAATCTGGATTTACCATCTCTAATCTACTATCACATAAGCATCAATATCATCTATCATCTTTAATCTTCTTTAACCCTCGAACTCTCACATCCTACACACATCTTCCCAAATTAAATATTAATAAAAAATAATATTAATTAAGAGAGAGAAAGAGAGAAGAAAAGAAAAAAAATGAAACCATCACTAGATGGAGAACCAGCCTAGGTAGAAATATTCTTGAACCAGTTGTGCAGCGATAGGGTTAGTTGTGAACTAGCTCGGGTAGAGGAGTCAGCGCGCTAGTCTTCCTTCTGATGCGGCTGGTCTTAAAATGGTGATCCCGTTAGAGCTCTACCATAAGGCTATGCGTTGTGGGTTACCTTAAGGTAACCCTTACCCAATGTCACATCAGCGCCACATCATTCCCCCTTCCTTACCTTTCTCCTTACCCAATTATCAAGTTATACCTTACCTTCTCTTACCCAATCTTTTTTCACTTTTTTTATTCTTTTTTTTTATTTCAACAAATAACAATTATATAAATAATATAGTTCATTTATTTAACTAAATAAAAATTCAAATAAGACTACAAATTAAAATTACATAATTTAAACTTAAAAAAAATCTAAACTTTTAAGATAGTAGCGAATGAGCATCTCGTGTCCGGCTAGTCGATTTCTATTTTTCGGCAGCCTTCTACTTTGTACACTCGATATTTCTTCATCGTCTTCAAAAATAAGATCTGACACGGTTTTAAAAACCACTTGCAGCATCGTGTTATTTCTCGCGCAAAAATCAAAACTAGAAGTTAATGTCTCGGTTGGTAAATCCATAAGAAAAAAAATTAGGGATGAAAATGAGTGTTGGATGGTGAGGTATTTATAATCGAATTATTAAATAAGAAAAAAAAAAATAAACTAGCCTTTTGAATGACCGTTGGAGGGGGGGTGGGGGACTGGGTGGGAGAAGGCGTCGGGTTGGAGGACTCGGAGATGGAACTCGGAGGGTGTACCCGATTTTGGGTTTTGGTGTTCCCGTTATTAGTCGCCATCACCCGATGGCTTCGGGTCGTGGTGTGGTCTAATGAGCGGGGCAGCCTCTCTTTACCCTGCCCCCTAAATAAAGAAAATAAAGAATGATATGGATATTTATATATCGTCTTGCAGGTCGGCTCACCAGCCACCCCCTTAGTTAACTGGTTTAACAGATCTGCGAGTTGCAGTGAGTCCGACAATTAACCGAGTCAAGGTTAAAGAGGTTATTATTATTAAGGCTTCATCTTCAACACCGTGTTATTATTATTATTATTATCATTCTTATAAATTATCACTTAAACATCGTCATATGTATCCCCTCCAGGAGGCAGCTCAAACCTTCTAATCTCTTCCACTACTCTTCCTCTCTGCCACTGTCAAATTTACTCCCCTTAACTCGTTTCCTGAATCAATTTCACACCTAATGATGCGTAGCGTCACAAGCTCCAGCTCTACAAGAGGCATCGTCGCCATTGTTGGCGTTGGTCCCAATCTCGGCCGCTCCGTCGCTCGTAAGTTTGCTCACGAAGGATACACCGTCGCCATCCTCGCCAGAGACCTAGGTATGTATATATATTTTCTCACTCTATATCTCTCCTTAATATATATGTTAATCAATCGGATCTGTGACATGATGACCGGCAATTGATTAATTTAATTTTTCAGGCAGATTGTCGAGATTTGCCGACGAAATCGCGAGGGAAGAGAAGTCACAGGTGTATGCTATTCGAATTGATTGCTCGGAAACACAGAGCATAAGAGAGGCATTCGAAGGCGTTTTGTCGTTAGGTTTTGTGGAGGTTTTGGTATACAACGCTTACCAGCCTATTCCGTGGCAGTACGGCGGTCCTTCCAGTTTCACCGACGTTCGTCTCGATTCTTTTCAAAAATCCCTCGCCGTATCCTCCGTAGGTGCTTTCCACTGTGCTCAACAGGTACATACATTACTTTTCGTTATCTACACTCCCAATTAGGGGCCGTAAATAAATAAAACATTCCTAAATCGTTCGTAAAATTGTCTGACGAGAAATTCGTATATATTAGTTTGTTTAATAAATAAATGAATATGCACAAGATTTTTCATTCGTTTAATTAAACGAATGAACATGAAGAAAACTCTTGTTCGTTTATGTATGTTCGTGAACGTTCGGTTATCCGTTTATGTTTGTTAATATATAGTGTGTACACGTGTTTATATGTAGTTTTTATATGTGTTTAGTAATGTTAGATTTGTATTATAGTGTGTATTCCTTCGTGACTTCGTTTATGTTTGTTTAACATTTAAATGAACAACAACAATGTACACGAATTAACCAATTTTTTAAACAGTCGAACACAATAACTCGTTCATTTATCATTCGTGTTTTTTATTTGTTCGGATAAAGTTACACAAACGAACACAAACACAGAAATTCGTTCGTTTATCCGTTCGTGTTAGTTTATTTATTCGGGCAAAGTTAAACGAACAAAAACAAACAAGCCCCATTTCACTTGGTTCGTTTATAGCCCGAGAATGCTTCATTGTTTGTAACAATTGTCGTTAGACTATAGTAATACCGACTTTCTCATAGAAAAAAGTTGTGGCTAGAGAATATGATCCGTTATAATTAGATAAAATGTAAAAAAAGTAATACTAATATTAACATTTTGTTAATGTTATATAAGAAAAAGTGTAGTACCAATAATTATTTATGTAAAATTATTAACTTATATTTGTTTAACTAAATACATGATTGAATTGTATGAACGAAATAAAAGCTTGATTCGATGATAATTTTAAGAAAAACGATGTAAAATATAATTATGATAAATTTTGTAGTACATATATTAAACATTGATAATGATAAGAAATTTACATGCTTTTAATATTTTATTATTGATATTGCTTATGCTATGTAATTTTAGTAGGATTTGAATTAATTATATATAATATTTTAAAAGGTATAGGTAAGTATACATTTAAACATTAAATTAAATATGTAAAATAGTTTGAATTACCATAAAATCTATCTATTAGTTTGAAAGCCTTGATCTTCCAAAAAATTGCTCATTAAGTGTCATTAATAAGCAATTAATATGTCTTTAATGAGCCGTTAAAATTCATGATCGTCGCAATTCATAGTTGCATAATGAATCAAGTTAGAGGCCAAATAAACCATGCGACCAAATCAAACGAATGATAAGGATTAAGTCTCTTTTTTTTACCTAAATATCTCTCTCATCCTTAACTTACTTTAACTTTATATTCATTTAATATACAATCTCACACACTCACAATTATCCATCGATATCAACACAATTTTTAAAATTTTATTAATTCTCTCTTCTTATTTTATATACATAAATATTTTTCTTATTTTAATGTCTTTTAGATTTTTTATTAAAATAATAAAATAGTTGATGCAAATAAAAGAAAATACGATAAAAACAGATATTTTGTTGAAGAAAACTTTTTTATTACATTGAATTGCGCGAATAATATATTATTTCATTATTGAAAACGACATATTATAAAACAAAAACATTACGTCGCCGCAGCATTGCGCGGATACGATACTAGTATATATATATATATATATATATATATATATATATATATATATATATATATATATATATATATATATATATATATATATATATATATATATATATATATATATATATATATATATATATATATATATATATAGACAAAAGTTCATGCGAGAACCGTTGTTAGCGCGAGAACCGCGAGAACCAATCTAAGTCGTCCAATTTCCCCCTCCTTTAATGTCATTGCCCAACCATGAATTCCTCACATGCACCCTGCCACACTCTATCCCTCCACGCTCACCATCCATGAAACTTCCCATATCCAGGGAACGGCCGAGATTGGTTCTCGCGGTTCTTGCACTAACAACGGTTCTCGCATGAACTTTCCCCTATATATATATATATATATATATATATATATATATATATGAAAAAGTTCATGCGAGAACTATTCTTAGTGCGAGAATCGCGAGAACCAATCTGAGCCGTCCAATTTCCTCTCCTTCAATGTCATTGTCCACCCATAAATTCCTCACATGCACCCTGTCACACTCTATCCCTCCACGTTCTCCATCCGTTTTACTTCCCATATCTAAGGAACGGCTGAGATTGGTTCTCACGGTTCTCGCATGAACCCTCCCATATATATATATATATATATATATATATATATATATATGTATATATATAGGCAAAAGTTCAAACGAGAACTGTTTTTCGTACGAGAACTGCGAGAACTAATCTGAGCCGTCTAATTCCCCCTCCTTTTATGTCATTGTCCACCCATGAATTCCTCACATGCACCCTGCCACACTTGATCCCCTCCACGCTCTCCATCCATGAAGTTCCCATATCTTAGGAACGGCCGAGATTGGTTCTCGCAGTTCTCGTACGAAAAACAGTTCTCGTTTGAACCCTCCCATATATATATATATATATATATATATATATATATATATATATTTATATTTATATGTACAGACATACACACACAGTTTAAGACAGATGAGGTTTTGTCACTCATGGTGTAGGTTGTTTAAAAGATCAGTTACCATAACATGTTGAGTTAATTAGGAAGATGATTAACTGGACTACTGCTTTGAGTATTTGTACTGTTTGGATAAAGACATATACTATTTAATTAAATAGTCTTAAAATGTATAGGAGAGAGAATGTTAAATGTTTTATAATATAGTATAGAGATGTTA
Organism: Pulicaria dysenterica; assembly: GCA_947179395.2. Classification (NCBI taxonomy): domain Eukaryota; kingdom Viridiplantae; phylum Streptophyta; class Magnoliopsida; order Asterales; family Asteraceae; genus Pulicaria; species Pulicaria dysenterica. Next base: position 56,377,437 of record OX359295.1, read on the forward strand.
ATGATTTTAATATTACTTAATTTAATATTGTCTTTTGTTATAATTAAATAGACCTATCATATCCCTTACAATAAGAAATATAAGTGCTATTTTTTATTACTACAAAAGAAACCTTAATTGTTTAAATTGTATTAAAAATTGAATATTTACTTCGTTAAGTGTTTGAAAGAATGATATCACCCACTAAAATGAATGACGAATATACTCATCTATCCCATCTTCATAATAGATATTTTTGTAATTATCTATGTGAATTGTCACTAAAAAACACGCGCGTCTTTTGTGTAGGTGTTGCCGGGAATGGTGGAAAGAGGAAGAGGGACTATTTTATTCACCGGATGTGCTGCTTCCTTATCCGGTGTTGCCGGATTCTCCGAATTATGTGCGCACCTATCTTTAGTATTCTTCACTAATCTAACTTTGATTGAGAATATAAACCAATTTTGAAGCTCCTGTTTAATTAATCACTAGATTATATACATATATGATACACAATTTAGTTTACAAACGATAAATATCAAATATTAATAAAATAATATTAAATTAAATAATTATAATATATGATAATACTAAAAACTTAAAAAATAATAAATGATAAGAAAATAAAAAAATATCTATTAAATAATAAAGTTATTTAAATACTACTTCATTTAAATAATAAAATTAATAATAAGTATGGTTTAAAATTTGAAATTAATAATTATTTTTTAAATTTAAATAGTACTTTAGTTATCTTATACTTTATCTCCTTATTAAAAATTGAATTTAAATAAATTTTATTAATTTAAAGTTAGAATTAAATTTCAAGTATGACTACTTAAAGTCAAAATTAAGTTTTAATTTTAAACAAAATGAATGGTCAGGATTTAAATTAAACTAAATGAAGGGTTATGATTTTTTAATTTAATTACTTAACGTTAGACTTTTATTTATATTAAAGATTAGTATATATAACACCCTTATCTTAAATATAGATATTCTTAATTTCATGAACAATTTTTACATGGTCATGTTACAAATAAAAAGATATATGTTTTTCTACTATTTTTCATACCTTATCCTGCTGTTCATCCATCATCATAAGTTAATATGTACGTGAAATCGATCTACTAATTCTTTTTTCTCATATTTTTCGTTAATTATTACACTTGTAATAATTTTGTATATAGTAAAACTCTCTCCGTACCTCTCTCTTCCTCCTTCCATAAAACTCTACCGCCGCCGCCCTCTTTACTCTCGCCGTCGGCGTTAGCCGGCGGTCCGGAGAACCTCCTTCATCTTTTTTCATTTCGTTTTCCTTTCTTGTTCGAAATCCCGGTCAGAGCTACGGTTCAGTTCGTTCACAAGTTCACATTTCGAGTTTCAGTTCAGATCTATGGTTCAGTTCGTGGGTCGAGATTCAAGGTCAGTTCGTGGGTCGAGTTTCAAGGTTCAGTTCGTGGGTCAGAATCTTTGGTAGAGAATGTTCACAAGTTCAGATCTTTGCTTCAGTTCGCATTTCAGTTCGTGGGTCGATATCTTCGCTTCAGTTGACATTTTAGTTCACAAGTTCTTTTCTTTGCTTTAGTTCGTGGGTCGAGATCTTTGCTTCAGTTCGTGTGCCGAGATCTTTGGGCGAGATAGTGGTTCAGTTCGTAGGTCGAGATCTTTCAGTTCGTGGTTCAGGGTTTTCAGTTCACAAGTTCGACTGTTTAGTTCGTGTTTTCTGTTCACAATTTCAAGTTGCCAGTTCGAGAAATCCAGCTCACAAGTTCGGGTTTTCAGTTCACAAGTTGGTGTTGCAAATCTGGGTTCAGGTTTCAGATCTGGGTTCGAGTTACACATTTTGCTGGTTGAAGTGGGTTCGAGTTGTTTGTTTGTCTGCTGCTCAAGTTGCAGATCTGGGTTCGATGTTTGTTTTTGTTTCGTGGGTTGGTTCGAGTTGCACATCTTGCTGGTTGAAGTGTTCGAGTGTCAAGTGCAAAAGTTGTTGAAAGGATTCGAGTTGTCAAGTTCGTTTTTTTGTTCAAATATCTGTTTCAAAAGTGTTCGTGGGTTGGTTCGTGTTGGTAGACTTCAATTTCATAAGGTCGTACAAAAGGTTCGAGTATTCAAGTTCGTTTATGGTTCGGATAGTTGCTCTTTGAGGTCGGTTCATTGTGTCCAAATGTTTCAGGCAGTCCACTAAATCTGCTCTAAAATATCGTATATCCATCACCTGGTTGGACGGTGTTGCCTTTGTTAGTTTCATTGGTCGGGTTGTTCGTTTTTGGTGTCAAGATCGAGGTTGGATAGGTTTAAGTCCACTAGGTGACTGCTCTTTGTGGTTTGCGAGTTTTAGATAGGGTGACTGGACTTGTCTGATTGTGTTTGGATACTTTTAGCTTTTGCGGTGTAGGTGTTCGTGTTTAAATTTCTTTGTTTGATCATTGAATCGTTGTACTCAGTAGCATCTTGCTAGTTTTTAGTTATATAATATATTGCTTTTCAAAAAAAAAAAAAAAAAAAACTTGTAATAATTTTATGGGTAGGATAAAAAAATAAGAAAATATATGATCTATATTACAAAATAGTCCGTCTTTCGGTCTTCCTCAACATTATTTAAAGAATTTTTCTAGTAGGCATAATTCTTCGGATTATAAACAATCCTAATTAGTGTTGATTACCTGTCATATGTTTTGAATGTTAGGTTGTGGCAAATTCGCATTGAGAGGATTATCTCAATGTCTGGCTAAGGAATATTATCCACTCGGAGTACACATAGCACATGTCATCATCGATGGAGTAATCGGTGCATCTCGGTGCGTTCATTTCTTTTATATATTCTTGACATATTTATTTTGATAGATAGATCATTCGAAGAAAAACAATTGTCGAATCATTACTCGTGTCACCAAACCATAAAAATCTTCTTTTATTGAATATTTCATTTGATTGTAGATTCTTTGTCATTGTGATTCTTTTATTTCCTTCTGAAGTCAACTCCATCCGTTCACTCATTGTCATATATGCATTCTCTTTTATCCTACATGAACATCATATTGAGTTATCGACACGAGTTAATTTACAGATCTGGTTCAAGTATGTAATTTCATTCTTGGCCTATAATGTTTTCGGTTTTCTAGCATGAGGTGTCATTTAGCATAATTATTTCTAATTAGTAAAACTAGGGTACTATTTCTGAATACAATTTTACCAATGTCGATTGCAGTCCATTTCTTGATGCATCTTTGATAATCTACTAACTGTTAGCTTACCTGGTTTTTTCGGCAAAACAAAAAAAAATTTATTCTTTTGAAGCTTTGACAAATTTGAAGAAACAGTATCTTTGATCGATAGCCTAAAAAGTTTTGGATTCAAATTCTTGTTCCTGGCCAACCTAGCTTTTCGTTTAGAATGTGAAAGAAAACTTAAATCTTTACATTCTTAGCAAATTTTACTCACGTTAATGAAAAACCGACAAATATGAGCAAGAATACACCAATCCCGCATTAGAGCGCGGATATGGAGTGGTAAGACGGATAGTATTTCTTCTATCCTTGTTTTTTTCTCTTTATCGTTTTTCGTATTGCATTTAGTTAGATATACGAATGAAAAAAAAAAGTGAATAAAACAACAGAAAAATGGTGGTTGTCGGTCGTTAATTTATTTTTAAAATATTATATAATTCAGACAAGGCTTTAATCATCAGAAAGTTAACGAGCTTTTGAAAACCAGTATCATAAATTGTCGGACCCCAAAAGAAGTCTAGAATGAATTTGTAACGTAATATTCTGTTAATTAATTATGCCTAACTTTACACAATTGTGACCCACCCACATGCATCTTTTTGGTTGGCTACGTGTTACTTTGTTTATCATTCGTTCATGTTTAATTTGCATGTAACGTCAATATTTTTCAATCAACTGAGATAGATTAATATTTGCTAGGCATATTATAGCTTCTTCTGTCATTATTTTTGGACTGTAAATCATATATCAATCTGTGGTAAATGAATGAATATGATTAATGGAACTGTAGGAGCAATATTAATTAATTAATAAATTTGCAGGAATGCAGTAGTGATGCCACAAAGATCGTTGGTCGGGGAACAACAAAGTGTAGTAGGAGGGTCAGGGGAGGGATCAATACTGGACCCTGATTCGGTGGCTCAGACGTATTGGTATTTGCACATTCAGCCTCGGGCCGCTTGGACCCAAGAAATAGATGTTCGATCACCAAGATTCTTCTAGCTAAGCTAAAAGTTGCAGCTAGCTAGCACAAATTATCATCCATCTGTACCTATATTGCTTCTGTTTACTTTGAAATTAAGCTCGGCCAAGTACGCTTGTTTTTGTGTTTTACTTACACGTATGTATATGCTCAAGGTTATCTAGGAAAATGTACGTTCTAGATTCAACCATTTTAAGTTTTTTAATTACTCCAAAACCTTCAAATAAAGTTTGAACACGAAATTATTAATTGTTGTTCAACGTACATTTATATATATGTAATATATTATTATTAATGACGACAACATCGATAACGCACTATAGCATTACTAGCCAGAGGCGGAAGTGGCCGGAGGGTGTATACAAGTCCATAGCATTCCGATTAACTTTTGCATTCTTTAGATCGGCCGGCATATCGAGTAGCACTATAACCGTAGTACGTATAACGTGCTTGTTATGGGTGCATCTCGAAGGGAGTTATCTACGTACTCAAGCACAAACGCTGTAGATTTTTAGCTTTTTTACCCACCGTGTGCCTGGTTGCCCATAATACGAACGAGTCGTGTTTGACCCGCGTGACGCGGCCGGAAGCAAATAAAAAGAGATATTTTTGGTTATATCCAATATATATAACGTTTCCCGTTATTTATCTTTACAATCAAAAATAGAATTTCATAAATAAAAAAGAATTTTTTTGAAAAAACTATCTATAGTTTTTTTATTTAAAAGCATGCACATTTTTTTCGAATAAACATATTTACATAGTTAGCTTTTAGAACCACAAAAAGGTTCAAAAAGGAACAAAATAAAGAAAATAAAGTTGTTAAAAAATTGAATTAAAAAGTTTTAGAGTTGAAGACAAAGTAATTACATAATTATTTTTTATAAATCAAAATACTAAATAAATAATAAACTAACATATATGTCTTCTATGCTTCCAGCTATAATGGGTAAATGATACCAACAGAGAAAAGAAAAAGAAATTAATGATGCATGGATCGAACCCCTGACCTTCTTCATGTGATTTAACCACCTTATAACTACGCAACCATATAACTTATTAATTTAGGCCAACTTTAAAGGATTAGGATAAAAAAAAGATGTGTTTAAAAGTGAGATGTGTAAGATGTAAAGAGAGAGTGACACATGGCATCTTAATAAAAGGGTATAAAAGTCTTTTTTATCATTATAATTAAGTTATTTATTTAAAATTGAAACCCTAAATATGGCAACTTCTTTTTTTCTCTCTCATAAACTCCTTTTACGTTAGGCTACACGTTATGGGAAGCTCGAAGCCATCGAGTTCGATCGGGTGAACTCGGGAACACCAAAACTCGAAATCGAGTTGGGCCATCGAGTAAGGTGGTCGAGTATGGGGACTCGATGTGGAAGCCGAAGGAAACACCCCCCCCCCTCCTCCCCCCCTCCAACGGCTATATTACCGTTATTTCTTTTCTTTTTTTTAATTTAATTAATTATCAAAACTCCATCTATAAATACTCTCCTTTTTATCATTTTAAAACCACAACATTTTATATCTTCTACTCTCTTTCACTCTCAAAGTTTTATTTTTTTTACTCTACAAAGAATATGGATCCAAATGAGGGTTCTACTCCACCATCATCCGGGCGTAACCGTTCTCGCGTTACGAGTTCTACACCGACACGTCCGGAAAACCCATTTTATTTAAATGTTCCGCAACAACCGTACCAACCAAATCCATTCTTTGCCCCTCCCCAATTCACGTACACGGGGATGCTTAATCAACAATACCCGCTATTTCATCTCGGATACCCGATGCCTCAACAACCGCCTCAACAATTCCCTCTTGACACTCAAGAGGTGGATGCTTTTTTTGATGTGGTGCCCGAAACACAACCGGAAATCGAACCGGAAATCGAGCCGGAATCCGAACCGGAAACGCAAACATCACGGAACAAGAAAACCGGACAATTTGCCAACCGAGCCAAAGCAATTCCGTGGACTTCTAACGAAGAACTTGCGTTGGTCAAGGCTTGGATCGATACCTCCGAAGATCCAATCGTTGGGAATGCACAAAAACAAGGTATATTATTTTTATTATCATTGTTATTATTATTATTATTATTATTATTATTATTAATATTATTATTATTATTATTATTATTATTATTATTATTATTATTATTATTATTATTATTATTATTATTATTACTACTACTAATCTAATATTATTGTCGTTTGTAGTTAACTTTTGGTCACGCGTCTTGGATAAATTTAGACAAGCACTTGGCAAGGGCAAAGACTACCGCAACGTCCACCAAGTAACTGCCAAATAAAGATATCAATGCGAAGGTGACAAAGTTTGCATGGATCTACAACAACCTTTCCAACAGGAGAGGTAGCGGTATGAGCGATGCCGATATTCTAAGTATCGCGCTCAACCGTTACCGTGAGGGTAACAAAGGTTGTGCGTTTGTTCATCAGAGTTGTTGGGAAATTCTTCGGAATTCTCCCAAATGGCACGAAGTTCCACTCGTTGATGCCACATCTCGTCCTTCAAAAAGAACCAAAACCTCGTCATCCCATACAAGCCAACTTCCACACACCACCTCCTCCGATGCACACGTCCATATTGAATTGAACGAGGACGATGGTGAGGATGCAAACGAAAATCACACCTCAACCGAACTACAACGACCCATCGGTAGGGATCGTGGAAAGCGGGCGGCATCGGGATCTATCGGAACCGGAACGAGGTCGAAAGACGATAGCATCTCGTCGTTATTGAGCGGAATGTCAAATTTAGAAACGCAAAATGCTAAATTTCTCGACATACAAGAGGAACATAATAGACAAATAGCGGAACAAAATAGACAGATAGCGGTGAAAATAAAATAAAAGCCTTCGAATTTTTCATACAACCGACGAGTCATCTTTCAGGAGCGGCATTGGAAAATATGAAGGCAATGAAGGAGGAATTACGACGTGAGTACGGTTGGGCGCCAATGGATTAGATATTATTTTTAATTTTTAAGTTAAAAATTATGTATTTTTTTAAGAAAGTTTGTTTTTTAAGTTTAAATTATGTAATTTTAATTTTTAGTATTGTTTGAATTTTAATTTTATTAAATTGATGATTTATATTATTTATATAATTGGTTATTTGTTAAAATAAAAAAAAGAATAAAAAATTTGAAAAAAGATTGGGTAAGAGAAGGTAAGGTATTACTTGAAATTGGGTAAAGGAGAAAGGTAAGGGAGGGAGAATGATGTGGCGCTGATGTGGCTGCAGGTAAATCTTACCTACAGATAAGGTATAACTAGCAGCCTTAGAATGCAGCCCCCCTATTCCCCATAAACCCTATTTTATCTCAGCCTCCCTTTTGTGTTTTCCCGTTACCCACCGCCGATCCCATTCTACACGGCGGCAACGTCGACAGCCGACTATGGCCATCACCACTCAGATCTACGTGTTCGGGTGTTCGTATGGTGTTAGTTTCCGTTAGCCAGCACCCATCACCCATCACATACGTCGTTTTGTTGCTCCAACCACCACCGCCTCCGAGCAAACACTGACCACCTCCGCTGCCACTCTGTAGCCCTAAACCACCGCCGCCGCTCTGCTGCCCTAGACCACCGCCGCCGCTATGTAACCGTAACATCTCGGCTCGTCGACCATGCACCGCCCATTCGCCGCCTCTGTTCTCATCTCGGGAAAGTAACGATTTTTTCATCAGATTTGCATAAGATCTAAAGGATGGCTTCGATTTTGTGTACGAAAAGTCACGAATTTTGTTTTGAAGAAGGACTCTTCATCATATTTGAAGAGGCAAGTTGGGTTTTTTCATCTTTTTTCTGATGATGAAGCGTTGGTGGTGGTCGGACGTTATTCCCTTGGTAGACAGAAATGGGTTCATGCTTCACACTGAGATACAGATTCGTCATCTTTCTCCTTCATCAATTTCTTATTTTATTCCATTTATCAATTAATTGTTTGCTATTTTTTCACCAAATATCTGTGTATCACTTTTGTTTTCATTTTAATTGTTTGTGTTCATCTAATCCAATGTTGGATGACTTGTGAATCTGAAATAATATGATGATGTATGTATACAAACCGGTGACTTTTTGTATATAAATCTGATAATTTGTATAGAAATATTTTTGTATTCTGTTTTGTATCTCAAATTATTTTTGTTTCATTAAAATTGTAGGGTGTGATGTTTATCTGTTTTTTGTGTTCATCAGCCTTTTATTAATGATGTATGTTTGAATCAATATTGATATTCGATGGAAATAAAAAAACAGTATGAGTTTGTTTAAAATTGACGAATATTATTGTGAGAATTGGGTTTTTAAAAAATTGATGAAAATTCCAGAATATCTTTAACTGCTATTTTAATTAAATTAGAGATTTATAAAAAGTCAATAATACCCTTAATTGTCATTTTTATTAATTTATTTTAGGAAATGTAAACCTTCTATAATTTGTAGATCAGATAAAAAATGGACGTTCCAAATTGCATCTCTCACATCTTACAATATTTCACATCTTACAATAACCTTACTCAACTTTAAATATATAACAATCAGTAGAAAAGCAAAAGTTAATCTATTAGCGGGGTCAAATAATAGCAATAAGAACAATTATTATGGTAGAGTATTAATTGGTTAGTGATGTTAGCTTAACTGTAAATGATGACGGTATGTTGTTATTACGGATAATCTGAATCCAAGTAAACAACAAAAGCATGGTAAAGTGCCTTCTCTTGGAGTTTTCTCTCGCTCTTTCCTTTAGACAGAAAACCAGATCTTATTTCTATATTATTCATTAATATAAAATGTTTGATGCAAATATAAAAATATATATTCATCAAATATAAAAATATATATTTGAGACTATCTCATTTTTTATGCTTGTTTTTTATGATATTAATATATCGATACAATATTAATCTAAAGATTGTATTTTTCTGAAGGAAAAAAAAAACGCTTTAAAACCTTTTCATTTCTTATTTTGTTTCTTCCTACTTTTTTGTAAATAACTTTTGCTTCTTATTATTTAATTCACTTATTAAAACAAATGTGAACTTAATATAGTATTCATATACACACATTATATCATAGAGACCACTCTGACATGTGATACATTTTTCTCGATGATAATTTTTTTAAATTAGCTGTTAAAATATCATATATAACATATCATTTTATAAAAAAAGTGTATTTCTGGTAACAAGCACATTATCTTTTCCAAAAAGATATTTTTTTGACACTTTTTTTTTAACTTTACTACTTATAAAAATATAATTTTATACATTATTTGGTAAAAAAGACAAGCATTTGACAGGATGATTAAAAAGTTGAAAATAAACAATAACTTAGTTACATTATCCATAAAAACAATATTAACTTATATATTATAGGGTTTAGTTCATAAAAGTGTATCCAACTATACATCTTTTGCTATTGTATGTACTGTACTTTTAAACTTACCATTTGATGTATTGAACTTTTTAATATATCAAATTAGTGTATTTAACCTGATATAGCAGGTCACATGGTGATGTGGCACAGATTTACATGACATGGCAAGTGACATGGGTAATGACATGGATTTTCTTAATTAAAAATTACTAAAAATAATAATAATAAATAAAATAATAAGATTCATCTTCATCTTGCTTCCCTTGCCCTGGATACAAGAATCCTACCGAAATCATTATCCAACTCCCCATTTTCAACTTTTGTTTCATCAAAGCTACCCCATTTCTGTTTGTATCTTATGATCTAAGTTTCAAACATTATCCTCAGCTGTTTCTTCAACATGCTTCTACAACAATATACACGCAAAACATTTTTTCCCCAAATACATCTCCCGAAGACCGCCAACCCCTCTTCATCGCTGCCGTCTCCGGCGCCGGAGCCGTTCCCGGTGGTAAGACTGTACGGATCTACCATTAATGAAGGGTTTCGATTTATTCATAGACCTTTGATTTTGGGTTTTCTCGTATAACACCATCATCGACTTCCAGATCTGAAGCAATGGTTTGTGATTTTGGGTTTTCTCGCATGTAGTGCAGATCTGAAGTTTGAGTAAGTTGGCCTGGTATCACCATCTTCAACTTACGAGCGACACAAACCCCACCATCAACTTCCGTCACCACCGCCACCGTCATCAACTTTCGACACCACTGCCACCATCATCGATTCCTACACCACTTCGATCGGCGGTTTAGGGTTCCAGGTATATAAGTGTTTTAGGTTTTTTTGTTGATCTTCATGTGGGTCTTGACTTTGATTTTGGATTTTCTTGTTGGTTCCAGGTATGTAATTTTCTGGGTTTATGATTTAGAACAAATTAAAAAGTTTGAACAATTTTCATTTTTGAATGTTTGAATAGGTTTTTGTTCTAAGATCTGAGTTTGTTAAGTATAAATGATAATCGAATTTAGGTTTTCATCTTTTGTTGTACACAGATTTGTTTTCATATTCTCTTGTACATTTTTTGAGTTCCAGATGTTGGGTAGATTTGTTTCATGTTCATATAAGTGTTCTTATATGGATGAAGATGATGTATGTTCTTAAGTAAATGATGACATGGCAAGAATTAGTGAGGTGTCAAAGATGTAATTATTAAAAATAAATAAATGACTTGCTACCTATTGTCTATGTAACACAGTACACAAAATAGTAAGTTTGAAAAACTTCAGTACATCAAACGGTAAGTTTGAATATTCAGTACATACAATAACAAAAGTTGTATAGTTGGATACACTTTCATGAACTAAACCCTATATTATATGAAGAGAAATGTTCAATAATTTCAGAGAGAGATTAATCTTAGCCTTTAAATCAGTTTGATCAATGGTCCAAATTGAATTTTAAATTTTTGCATGGAGTGGCATTTTCGTAATTAACATGTGATGTTTTTACAGTCACATGTGAATGTATACTGAATCACATCCCCACTCAAAAAAGCGATTGAGAATCTCGAGAACCTAAAAAAAATGCAGAAGTGAGCGTACCCCAAGGCTCTCCTCTCTCCCTCTTTTTTAGCCAACACCATCACATTTTTCACCTTGAATGGGTCAAAAAAATATGCTTAATAGAAGGAAAGGAGATCGTGATTGAATATTAAAATTTCAGAACTATGTTTTTTTATATTAACTTTATTAAACACAACTCGCCATATGAAATATATTTTTATTTAACTTGATGGTTATATGATTAACATTAGTGATGGAAGTTGATATTATATTGAGACGTTAATTTTAGATTATATTTATAAGTCGTTATAAGTCTCTTAGTTAAAGAAATTGAAGTAGTAATTTTATTCTGCTGCGAAGCACGAGTAATAATACCTCGTTATTTATTATATCTTAGGATTACTGATATCATTTGGCTATCAAAGATGACACCTTTTGGCCATCTTTCCCGTCCTTTTCCTGAATATTCTTTAACAACAAACATTCACGTCCTCTAAATCTACCTATAAATCTACCTCATCATTCATAATAGGATCTGAACTCGCAACCTTCTTGAAAGAGTTACCATTTCACAACATCACATTTGGTGATACACTTTTTTTTATATAACCGAACAATTTGGCTAGGATTTTTTTTTAAATTTATCTCGGTACACGACATGTTAACATTCAAATTTAGGTTTCCATTCATTCCTCGTTCATCCGTAGACAACATAATTAAATAATCCACCATCAATCATATTTATGGTATTACCATAATCAATTAAGATTTGATTATTAACTTTCATTTTATTATACTAGCATAGTAATCGCGCTAATGCGGCGCGGTGAATAGTTTTGTTCGATAACTAGTCCATTTTAATTATTGAGTCATTTAAACTTTATAAATTTTATGAATTTAAGTTATAGGTTATTAAAATTCATAAGTTCTATATATATATATATATATTTTATAATAATTAAGTTAAAATATTTATTATGTGATATAATATTTATAATGAAATATTTAGTTATTAAAATATTTTATAATATTCAAGTTAATTGGTATTGACTTGATGTTTTAAATATTTTCTTATTATAAAAGGTTTAGTTACTGAAATGGTATATATAAATTTCATTAACTCCATGTAATAACTACTTCAATAATTTTCATTTAGTTTGATATGAGGATAAATTAGTAATTTCAAATTACTTAAAATTAAGGGATTAAGAAAAGGTCTAAATGCGGCGGCATGACAATAGTTTGTGCCCGAGAACATGTTTGATTTAAAATGTAGAGTATGATATGTGTAAAATGTGGTGTTAGTCAACATATCCATGTTTTTTCTTCTTATTCTGATTTCTTTACTCTTTTCACAACCAACCATTTTATTAGTTGTTAAAATAGTTTTGAAAAACATTTAAAAATATTATTATTAAATACTTAGATAAAAAAATACTAAAGCCTTAAAATTGTATTGATGTAAGTAATTTAGCCAAAATTAGATAAATTAAATAACTGGTGTGATGTTTAATGATTTAAATAATTGTATTAAATTAGTTGAGATAATCAAGGAAATGATTGGTTAGGCTATTGCTTTAAATGTTTGTATCTTAAGTATAAAAATGTGTACTACTCAAAATTAAGTAGTCTTACAAATTTTAAGAGAGAGAAAGTTAAATAATTTATAATGTAATATAGATATATATCAACTCCATATTTATTATCGTTATGGAACATGCTGATCAGACAATTAAAAACAGTTAAAACACACAGATCCAATACGAGGCACCTTAAGTGACATTTGGAGAGGATATATTTCCCATAAATCATAACAGAAACAGACCCCTCCAAATCTACTAGAGATCCACTTAGAAAATTTAACTTGGATTTCTAAACAAATCTTCAATAAACTGCACTTTTTACCTTAAAAAGCTAGAGCATTTTTGGTTTTTCAGATGTGATATAACGCAATCCAAAGAACAGCAACCCAAACTAGTTTTGATTTAGTAACAAATAAAATACGTATACATATATTAATATTGTTAACCTCTTATATTTATATTATACATAGTTCAGTTTAGACTATAATCAATTAGAGTTTTTTTCATTATACTCTATATATTGTAGCATAACAAGAATACAAGACATTAAATTCACAAAAATTACACCATCTTTGATGATATAAGAGCGGTACCTAATCCTAGCTCTTTTGTAAACCTTCTCATTTGTTATCAAGTAAGTAAAAAACACGTAGTTAAAAGAAAAAAGAAGAAAAGGGATACATGGTAGGTAGGAGGAATCGTGTCGACATAAGGCACACACAACCTCATCGTACAACTTAGATAAAACATGTGAAAATGAGTTATATAAAAAACTTTAAAATCTTAGATGAAACACAATTTTTTTTAATTCATTTTCTTTTTTAAATTCTTTCTTTTTTCTTTAAAATAAAACTCTGAAACACAATATTATTAAATAATATTGTAGAACTGTAAACGCTATATTGTATTAGATATTTGGTTGTTGTGACGTATTTTATTTTAAAATTTACAATAAGAAAGTTATTAAAGAAAAATAATTTAGCAAAAAAGTTATTTTATTCTATTTAATTTTATAGTAATATTAATTTATATTGTCTTTTGCATGTGTATTATAAGACTGGTAATTGAAAGGTTACAATTGATAATACAAACATCAAATGTGTAATTTGCATATTTTCTTAAGAAAGTTTATATTTTTCTAAGGAGGCTTTCTCCAATGATCTCTCCTAGGGTGAACCTATTCTATAATAAGAGTGATAAGGGATTTAAATGTTTGTACATTTTGTGAATCCTTAAACAAAACAAGTGATTATTGCTATTTTTCTTGTCACAAAGTCGAGGTGTTATAGAAAGGTATATGTCTATATGGCGGTGTGAAGTTTTCAAGTCCGAGATTGAGTTCTTTGGAGATGCTGAAATCTAGGGATTTTCTACAATCAAACGTACTCGCGTATTCATCAACATTACATGGCGGTGGTTATAACTTCCTTACAGTTAATTTGGCAATGATCGATGTAATCATGTTATACACACTCAAGAATCGTTTAAGGGAAATGTGAGAGAAGGTGATATTTTCCATTGCAGCCAACACATATCAGTTATCTGGATTTCTTCCCAATCATCAAAGATTCGATCAGATAATTTTTCAGTAGTGAATTAAAACCCCTGGTCAAGTTTTTAAAATTACAGTTGCTTCATATAATTGTTTGAGACTTTCTAAATTTGGTTGTTTTCATTTAATATTTATGCCTCAACCTTTAAAACATTTAGTTTCATAATAAATTTTATCTTTAAAAAAAACCACGAATACCAAGTGAAATTGGGCAACCTAATACACAATACAAGTAGAAATTGCACATAACACAATTGTAACCCAAAAATACGAATATAAATTGATTCAAAAGCTTCTAAACAATCGAAAATCTTTTCTTTTACGATAGGGGTGAGCTGCAGAAACAATAGAGGATGGAGGCAATGTCTTTAAGTAAGGGTAGTTTAGTGATCTTATATATAAATGAATTTGCAGATACTTTTTAAAATATTTAAACGATTTAATATCGTATTTGGATATAGACACGAGACCTTATAACAAGGATATTGAAGTAATTTTAAAGTTTGAAAGATTATATATGTAATTTAAAAGTTTTGTAAGTAGATATATGAAATTCTCTCTTTTAAATTTCTTTACTTATGCCATTAATTTTATACCGTTTGACATCCTTTCAGCTTCAAATTCCAACCACTATGTCAAAAGCACTTACACCGGGATATATGTATACATACGCACTTAAAAGGATTAGTTTTTAGCTTGCAGCAATTTCACTCAAACTCACATATCGTCACATTAGAGGTATTTTTTTTTGAAAGGCAAATATCATACCATACCAAAAACAATTACAAAGTTTTATTGCTTTTGCAAGATGCAAAAGCATTACAAGCGACAACTAACCACGATCCCCAAAAAACACGAGCTAAACACGAACAACAGGAACTAACCAGGATCTAAAACAGTTCAAGATCTAAACACGAACTAACCATGAACCCACGAACAACAAAATCACGAACTAACTACGAACCACACGAACTAACC
The DNA here is from genome assembly GCA_947179395.2 of Pulicaria dysenterica. Taxonomy (NCBI): domain Eukaryota; kingdom Viridiplantae; phylum Streptophyta; class Magnoliopsida; order Asterales; family Asteraceae; genus Pulicaria; species Pulicaria dysenterica. The sequence goes on from OX359295.1 coordinate 56,392,711, forward strand.
ACTAGATCTGAACCAACCACAAGATCTGAACTTGATCTGGACACTCGACCAAAGCAAACAAACAATAATCTCGAACTGGACTTGAAAGGGCAATAATCCACTCGAACCAATAACAGCACACGAACCACGAACCACGCGAACGAAACGAACCAACTAACCACACCAACTTGAAAGAAACAACGAACCACGAATCACACTTCGGATCTAAATCTCGAACCATAGGGGGCAACGGCACCCTAACCACGGACCACTAACTACGAACCACGAACCACACTGAACCACGAGCCACGAACCACACTGAACCACGAACCACGAACCACGGACCAGGAACCACAGACCACGAACCATGAAACACGAGCCACGAAACACAACCACGAACCACGAACCACGAACCACGACAACGTCACAATAACGGCACACGAACCACGAACCATGAACCAAGAACCAAGAACCACAACCATGAACCACGAACCACGAACTCGAACCAACCACGATCTGAACCAAAAACCAGATCTGAACTTGATCTGAACACTCGACCAAAGAAAACGAACTGTAGTCTCGATCTGAACTTGACAGAGCAACAGCACACGAACCACGATCCACGATCTGAAATCTCGATTTGTAACCACACGAACCAACCTTCCGATCTACAATCTCGAACTGAAAACTCGACATCACACGAATCAACCTTCCAATCTAACTTCTCGAACTGAAACCACAAACCATGATCTGAAATCTTGGACTGTAACCACACGAACCAATCTTCCGATCTAAAATCTCGAACTGAAAACTCGAACAAAACCCAAACTTGTACACACTCCGATCTGTAATGAACTCGAGACTTGAGACTCCGATCTGTAAACTCCGATCTGAAAACTCGAACGGGAAATGGCGAGATTTGAAAACACGAAACTGAACAAAAACATTCTCGACCGGGATTTGGAACAAGAAAAGGTAAACGAAACGAGAGAGGGAGAAAGGGTTCTCCGGGCCGTCGGCTAACGCCGACGGCCGGAGGAGAGAGTGCGGCGGCGGCGATTGGATTTAGGGTTTTTAGGGTTTTATGGGAGGGAGAGTAGAGAGGATTTAGGGTTTTTATTAAAATGCATTAAATTGAAAAGAAAGGGTTCTCCGGGCCGCCGGCTAACGTCACATTAGAGGTATTATCGTTTAATATTATTATTTTGGAACGGTTCCTAAATCTATCTCAATTTGTCTTAACTAACATTGCACCCGCGCAATGCTGCGGTGATGACAATAGTTTGTGCTCGATAACATGTTTGATTTAAAAGGTAAGGTATGGTATGTGTGGATACGGTGTTATTCTACCTATCCATGTTTTTTCTTCTTTTTTCTTGATTTCTTTACTTTTCTTACAATCAAACATTTTATTAGTTGTTAACATAGCTTTTAAAAAACAATTAAAATTATAATTATTAAATAATTAGAGAAAAAAAATATTATAGCCTTGAAATTGCATTAATGTAAATAATTAATTTAATCAAAATTAGATAAATTAAATAGTTGTTGTGATTTTTAATGATTTATCAAAGTAATAGTGCTTTAAATTAGATGAGACAATTAAGGGAGTGATTAGTTAGGCTATTGCTTTAATGTTTTGTATCATAAGCATAAAAACTTGTACTACTTAAAATTAAGTAGTCTTAAAAGTTTTAAGAGAGAGAAAGTTAAATGATTTATAATGTAGTATATATATATATATATATATATATATATATATATATATATATATATATATATATATATATATATCGTACCCGCGCAATGCTGCGGCGGCAATAGTTTTTGTTTTGTAATATGTCGTTTTCAACAATGTAATCATATATTATTCGAGTGATTCAATGTCACGAAAAAGTTTCGAGCAACATTTCCGTTTTTTTCAAAAAAAATTATATTTGTATAATTTATTTTATTAATTTAATAAATTCTAAAAAATAATAAAATAAGAAAAAAGATTTATATTTAAATAATAAGGATTGAAAAGTTAATAAGAATTTAGAAATTATGTTGATGTGGGTGAATAATTGTGTTTGTGTGTGAGAGAGTGTGTTAGTGGAGAATATATATTTAAATAAATAAAAAGTTAAAGTAAATTAATTTAGATAAAAAGAAGGGTTGAAATTAAATAGTCTTAATTTGAAGGTTGTACACTGTGCATAATTGTTTAGACTACTTAAATTTAAGTAGTCTTAATAATTTGAGGAGAGATAAACATAAATATATTATATAGTAGTAAAGATATGAATTGAATCCATAACATTTGATCAATACACAATCACCATATAAAAACACATAAGTTCTTACCACTAGTACACCAGATCCTATCAGTTATTAATTGACAGACAAAGCCATGTTGGCATGGGTGATATCAGGGTGGTTAAACAAAGGAAGTAAAAAATTTACAAGTAGAAAGTGCAAATGATATGCGTAATTTTTATATTTATAAAATAGGGAAGAATTTTATTTTTATCATTGTAAAAATTTTAAATTACACATATATCATTACAAACTTTAAATTACATCAATGTTCCTTTACATTGTATTTTGTTCTGGTGTTGATGTCAATGTCCACCTGCTATAACGATAGAGAAGTATTAGATTAAATATATTTATCGGAATCAATTTTATTACAAGTATCGCGAGAACCAGCGTGGACCAATCTTTTTATTTGTTGCCTTTTTTATCATACGAAACAATTACGACAACTTTTGAGGCTTCGATTCATCCACTTTCTTCTTCCATGATGACCACCATAGCCACCGGCAAGCTCACTCCAATCATACGATATAGTTTCTACAACTTTTGAGGCTTCGATTCATCCGCTTTCTTTTTCGATTCACCTATTTCTCATTCCAAACGTTGAGGTTATTTTTATGATATCCGCTTCTTTTTGGTTATTTGTGGGTTACTTAATAAGTTTTGAGTTATTTTTTTTGTTTTGTTATGAAAACTCATTGCAAAAAATGGATTTTTGATATGATACTTTAATAGATTGCAATATATGAATTTTGCAATTCATTTGAGATTTATAAGCTGAAGAATAGTAGATATGGAAATCGAAGCTACTGAATAATTAATTGTATACTTATATACCTTCAAACAAGTAATTTTTTATATTTTAGGATTTATTTAATTTTGCAATTCTTAAAAATTATAATGGTTTATTGTCTGAGCTTGACTAGGGGTGTTCAAAATAATCCGAATCCGAACATCCGAATCAATTATCCGAAAATCCGATCCGAAATTATCCGAAAATTCGGATATCCGAAATTTCGGATACCCGAAATTCGGATATCCGAATTTTCGGATTCGGATTCGGATTCGGATAGTGTTTTTTGGAAGTTTCGGATATTCGGATATCCGATATCCGAAAAATATTTTTTATTTTTTATTTTTTTTATATGCTTATTTATATAGTTTTCTTAACATATATATTTTTATATACATGTATTTTTTCATTTTGAAACATATTTGAGCTATTTTTGGTGATTAAAGTTTAAAATATGGTTATTTAGTAATTATATATTTTTTAAAAAGTGTATAAAAAATACATTTTTTGAAATTTTCGGATATTTCGGATATCCGAATTTCGGATATCCGAAATTTTCGGATAGTGGATTTCAGTATCCGAATCCGAATCCGTAATTTCGGATATCCGAAAATTCGCCCTAAGCTTGACTAAATCAACTTTAAGTTGCACTACGTGTACACATGCATCTACGTGCACGTGTATATATGCACGAGATGCATAAGTGCAAAGTGCATATATACACCCAGACACACATATGCTAAAAGAAAACCAAACGAATCAATGTTCGGTTCGTTTTACATCTCTATGTAAAAGTATAGATTTAGAAGAGTAACATAGTTTTATAACAGATAGTTTTAATATTTATTAATTCAGGTAAATTTATGTCATTTTAAAACTTAAATTTTAGCAAATATCTAAAATATGATATTTTCTTATAAAATCAAAATTTACAGGGGGAAAACATGATTAATTATGAGTTAAACAAAAAAAAACAAATAAAAGTAGGGTGGTATTGATGTCATAATAAAAAGCATATTTTTCTCATTGATTTAGTATACTAGCTTTTCGTATTTTAATAACTTTGTATTTTTTAGATATTTTAGATTTAAGAAAGTGGGGATAAATGATAAATGTCCAAATTACCCCCATTAACTACCTTAAACATATGATTTAATTTGGAAATTTAATGGCTCATTAACTATATTAATGACATTAATTTGGAGCATTTTAATAAAATCAAGGCATGAAAATTAATGACGGTTTACTCGGACGCAATTCACAATTGCATAAATATATAAAAAACGAAAATACTCTTATTAATAAGTCATTAATGATGTTACAAACGGTTATAGTATGAAAAACATACAGATATGTTTGCTCTTCTTAATGTGTATAATCAGAATTAAAATCACTACACTCTCTCGCTCATTAAACACAAAAGTGTTCTCTCTCAACTCACCCACAAATCGCCAATCACCATCTTTTGTTGGTCAAGTTTTCATCGCCACCCTCTTGACAGCCACCATCTCTCTCCCACCACAACATCCTTAACAAATGGTGGTTTTTTTCTCTCTCTCGTGGGCCAACGCGTTGCTTACCTTATTTATGGGCCAGGCCTGTATATACGAAATATTTGAGAGATTTTATATCCTTTTACAAAATCCTCCTATTTATCTTTCTTAATCATTATATCAATACAAGTGTTAAAATCAAGAGAAGATATTAAAAAAAGAATAAGTGAATTTCATATGTCATTATTTAGTGAATAGAATGATAGAATTAGAAAAAAAAGTAAAAGATATAGAATATTTCTTTAACCTTATAGTAATACGATATCATGTGGGGAAAAACGCGCAATATATAAACCGTACGGATAAAAACGTAACTGCTGTTATACCCGTGTGTTGCTTGGAATGGTAAATAAAATTTATATATTTAATACTTTTTTTATGTACTATTTTAAAAAATATAAAATTATATTTCACATCTAAAAATTTTAGTGTAATATTAATGCATTTATCGTGTTCACTATTGTTAATAAAAGTAATATTTATGTAATAGATAAATGAAAAACCATATTTGCCATGTTAGAACGCGTGAATAAGATATATCAGGGTAATGAATTTTTGTTATTCCAAAAATATCCTTTTATGTATACGGATTCATGTCAATTATCAATTTCACACACACACACACACACACACACACACACACACACACATATATATATATATATATATATATATATATATATATATAATGCTATTGGTAGATGGTTTATAATGCTTTCTTATGTCTTTTATATAATAGATGTGTTCTATTAATATTTTGAGAGGTTTTATGAAACATTTGAGGGACTTTAATGAAAATATGATGGAGTTCTTTAAAAATAGTATTTAAATTCAATTAGTTACAAATGTTTATAAATTATGTTTAATATAACTTTTTTTATATTTTGATTGAAGAAAAATAATTATATATTTGTTACTGTCTTATTTTTATATATCTACGTATTGGTATAATTTTTTTATTTTTTTTAAAGCAAATTATTTGATTAAAGTTAAAACTAGCAAGATGCTAGTATTACAACAAAACCAGTCACCTAATCAGAACTAACCCGACCAAAAGTAAAAACCGCTAACCAAATCCAAACTAGCAAGCCAGATAAAGGCATACACGAACTTGAAACCACCTAACCACGATACAACTTGAACTCAACTTGAACTCTATCTAAACTTGGGGCACCGGCCATACAGAACACGAACTTGAACTCGGATAATCTCGGTCTTAAACTCTAACCAAACTTGAATTACTCGAATCAAACCTTGGACTGACCAACTGACCATCTGGAGCAACAAACATGAACCAAACACTAACTGTTGAACTGAAATCTCGACCCAAAAAACTAACTGAACCAGTAACAAGATCTGAAACAGCAACCACGAACTGAAATGTCGAAAACGAACTGGAAACTCGAACCAACCACGAACTCGACACCGAACCAGAAACCGAACACTCACCACAGAAATGAACTGAAATCTCGAACTCGATCTGAAAACTCGTACACGACCTCGATCTGGAACACGAACCTCCTGTGAGAACATGAATACGAACTGGTACAGCAACATCTTTGACGGCAACATCCGTGAACATCGTTGACGAACTGGAACAGCAACACGAATTAGAACATCCTTGAAACCTGAACATGAACCCTCGAATCTGAACATAAACGAACCTTTTGAATCTGTAACCAGTAGCGAAACCAACACGAAACCTCGAACTAAAACGAACTGTAACCAGCAACGAGACCAAGATCTGAAACCGAAACCACGATTACGATCTGACATCCTCACTAAGATCACTCGACCAAAGACCCCAACTCGACCACGATCTGAAAAACTCGAACACGAACCAGAGATGTGAACCACGATCCACGATCTCGAACCACGAACAATAGATCTGACCATCTTCAAACTCGAACACGAACCAACGAACCATAGATCTGAACCACGATCTAGAAAACTCGAACATGAACTAGAGATCTGAACCACGAGCCACGATCTCGAACCACGAACCATAGATCTGACCATCTTCAAACTTGAACATGAACCAACTAATCATAGATCTGAACCACGATCTGAAAAACTCGAACACGAACCATAGAAATGAACCACGCGCCACGATCTCGACCCACCACGAACCATAGATCTGACCAACTTCAAACTCGAACACGAACCAGCGATCTGAACCACGAACCACCACGAACCATAGATCTGACTATCTAAAACTCGAACACAAACCAACGATCTGAACCATGAGCCACGATACTTGAATCTCAACCAAAGATCTGGAGCAACAAAAATGGAATGCGACACAGATCTCGAAATGCGAACTTGTGAACATACTCGACCGGGATTTCGAAACAAGAAAGGGAAAACGTAACTTCAGGTGAAGACCGGACCGCCGGCTAACGCCGACGGCCGGAGGAGAGAAGCCGGCGGCGGTAAGGTGCAAAATAGGGTTTATGAAGGAAAGAGAGCGTTTTTTACGGCGTTATTTTGGTATAATTTTTTTATTGTAATATGATATTTTTCTAAAATTTGTATATTCTTAACTTTTTGTTATCTATTAGGGTTAAGATCCTACCATGTTGTGATCATGACCTATCATGTTATCTCACAAATATAAGAGTGTGTCCCTTATTTTAAGTCAAGAAATAGTCTTTTTTGTATAATGTTTGTGAGAGAATATGTTGGGTCATTTTTTACCACAAAATGAGAGGATGTTAACCCTAATAGACACCAAAAAGTTAAGACTATACAAATTTTAAAAAAGTATCATATTACAATAAAATTTATACCAAAACCTAGATAAAAATAAGACGGTCACAAATATATAATTATTTTTTCTCTAAACAAAATATTTAAAAAGTTATTAGACATAATTTATAAACAATGTATAATTAATTAAATTTAAATACAATTTTTATAAAACCCCTCACATTTTTATAAAATTCCGTCAAATATTTTATAAAACCCCTCACAGTTCATTAAAAATTGAATTTAAGAAGATTTCTAGACTTCAACCAATCACATTTCATTAATTATCCATGTCACCTTTCCATTGATACCCTCGAAAAAGGCGCAAGGCCTTCGGCGATCAAATGCCGAGTACCCATGCTTGGGCTCGGTACCGCCCATGGCGGGGTGGTGTTTTCTGCGGTGCTTCGCCGCCATGTCAGCATGCCGCAGCCATGCTTCGACCACTCCCTATGCTCTTAGTGTTTATGTTAATTTACTCTATTTTCAAATAAAGGAGGGAGTCCAGGTGCCGGCCACGTAGACGTCGGTTGCACAGCTCGGATCACCGGGTGGTTGATATTCAAAGATGCTTGATTTCACCATTTTTACTTGAATTATAGAAACTCGAATCAATTTTACACATCTTCCTCTTCCTCCTCATCCTCCCCTCCCTTTATCAATCTCTATTCCACCCCAAACACAGAATCATCGCATTTCAAAATCTAAAATCGCCCAAGTTGAAATGCCCCAAAACATCTAGCGCTTGTCGAATTTTGATCTGTGTTTCTTGTTTGGGGGGAGGATTCGCGTAATAGGGAATCTTCAGAAACCCCCCAAATGGGTATTTGCAGCTCCAAACACAGATTTTTCGGCAAAATCAAAGAAATCCCTGTTGCCGGTAAACGTAATAATGATAATAATGCGATGAAGAAGAAGAAGAATGAAGATGTGGCGGGAAACAAATCGCCATTTTTCGCGTTTTACAGTCAAAGCCCGACTAACTATTTGTTTGGAAGCTCAAGTCCGTCACCGAAACGATTGTTCAGGCGGGCGTTTGCGCCTCTGTCTCCTGCCCAGCACATGAAAGCGGTTCTGGCACGGCGGACGGGGAGGGGTAATGGGGAGGAACGGCTGAATAAGAGTTTTGGGTTTTCAAAGCATATTGGGCATAGGTATGAGATTGGGGAGGAGGTTGGCAAAGGTCACTTTGGTCACACTTGCAAATCTAGGTGCAAGAAAGGGGAACGCAAAGGTCAAGAAGTTGCAATCAAAATCATTTCAAAGTCAAAGGTTTCTTTAGTTTTTTATAGTATAATAATGGAGTATTATATTATGTATGTATTCTTGTATTATCTGCTGATTGGTAACTAAAGTTGATCCATTTAATTTCAATAGATGACAACCGCCATTGCCATTGAGGATGTTCGTCGAGAGGTAAAGATACTAAGAGCTTTGTCAGGACATAACCACCTTATTGAATTTTATGATGCATTTGAGGACCATGATTATGTCTACCTCGTAATGGAGTAAGTATTCTTCGCAGCTATATATATTGTTTCTATGCCACCACCTTCATTCCCGTTGCAAACTAAGTAACTAACCACTGCTCATGTAATCTTAATTCTATGTTTTCATAAAAGAGTGTATCTATCTCACTTAGTTAAGAATGATAGTTTATTTACGAAACCAAAAGTCACATTTCGATCGTATGAAAGGTCGATCACTTAGTTTTTGGGGTGGTCTTTGATTGTTAAGAAAGACCATTCTTGTATCTTTCTTTCTAGAGTTTAATTTTATTGCATTTTTTTCAGGTTATGTGAAGGAGGAGTGCTTTTAGATAGAATACTTTCAAGGTGTGCATTTATGTTACCTTCTTATTGATTAAATAACTGATACTCTTACTCTATTTTGAAAACGGCCGTAATTTCTCAATTAGTAAAAGAGTAAATTACAAAAAGTTGCAAGTTACGGTTTTGATATGTTAACTCCACTTATCTTGCTATTAGTTTTGGTTATGGATATGGTCCTAGCATGGATGTCGTAAAACTTCAGCTGATGATTAAGCGTCATCATGAAGCCATTTCAGTTGTATGTTTTGCGTATGTGGTTCTCCATCTTATTCATGTTTAATCTCAAATCAATAGCAATACCCAATACCACGAGTGTGCTAAGACAGACGGTCACTACCCGAGGATATTAAAACTATTCTATATACACAATCCCACGTGATACCCATGTATCGTAATACTACTTCTTTATGCTTTCCTATTAGAGTCTTAGATGATCTTGAAATTAGAATCTGATAAAACTCTTCTTGAACCTTATCTGTAGCTTGAATATCTTTGATCATTATCTTTAAATCAAAGCTCCAAAGTGGCCTTATAATCCATATAACATACTTCATAAGCGATCTTTTTCTTATCTTGAACTTTGGTCTCAATATTGATCTAAAATTGAACCATCTTGATCTCCAAGTTAAGCTCTGCGTCAATTTGATTTGATAAAGGACTTACATATACTTGTTACTTATCCTTTGTTATGCACAATAAGATCTAGTCTTTATGCTTGATATCAATTTATGGGATTCTGCAATACATTATCAATCCTAATCCTTTTATGATTAAATTGCATATTTCAGGATTCAACACTTTCAAAATCTTACTATGTCTAGATACAGCCAATAAGTGGATTTTAATAAAAGTGGAAAGAGCAAATGCAAAGATGGTCTTTAGAAGGATTTTAGGTTCTTGAAAGATCAGTCCATTGTTTCTTAGTGAAACTTAGGGTTTCTAATTTCATTATGAGTATGTTTCTTCTTTGTTTGTTTGTTTGTGCTGGGCTTGATTCTGATTTACCAATATCTCGCTTTCAATTTAGTAATTACTTAGTTTGTAACTTGGATATAGATACGAATTTAGATTTATGTTTTCTGATTAGAATTTTATTTTATTCATCTTGGTTTGGATGTATGAACAATGTTTGAAGATGATGAAGAAAATGGATAAGATGGGGATGGGAAAAATGAAGTTAACCGACATAATCCGTAATTTTCACAAATGAATTTTGTAGTTTTCTCTAATATTAAGGAATCAAGTGAATAAATCTTCAGTTGTTTTTTTCCATGCAGGGGTGGGAAATACACAGAAGATGATGCAAAGGGTGTTTTAATACAAATGTTGACTGTCGTTTCGTTTTGCCATCTTCAAGGTGTTGTTCATCGAGACTTAAAGCCCGAGGTGAGACATGAGCTAGTTCACACTAAACTCCATCAATATACTATTAGGCTTAATATACTTACAACTCCTTTTAATCTTAGTACCTCTTTTTTCTAACCCTTGAATCAGAACTTCTTATTTGCTTCAAAAGACAAAGATGCAGAGTTAAAGGCCATAGATTTCGGTTTATCAGACTTTGTTTGCCCAGGTAAGCCATCACAATAGCCTGTCCTTTTCTATCAGTCAGCTCACACTGAAACATCATTTGGTTTGCAGAGGAAAAGCTGGATGACATAGTTGGTAGTGCATATTATGTTGCTCCCGAGGTTTTACAAAGGTCATATGGTGCAGAGGCTGATGTTTGGAGCATTGGTGTCATAGCATATGTTCTTTTGTGTGGCAATCGTCCCTTTTGGGGACGTACCGAGTCTGGGATCTTTCGGTCAGTCTTAAGAAACGAACCGAATTTTGATGAAGCCTGTTGGTCTAAACTATCGTTCGAGGCCAAAGATTTTGTCAAAACTTTATTAAACAAGGATCCTAGGAAACGATTAACTGCTGCTCAAGCATTGTGTAAGCACCTATGTTGTTTTCTGTAGTAAAACACTAAAACCATTGTTTCTGTTAAAACCATGTAGAAAAGGAAACGAGAAGCAGCCATTTTATTAACTTATGTTCTTTATTTATGTCTGAAACTGCTTATTATGGTGAATAAACATGTTGCAGGTCATCCATGGATTCGAAATGGGCATGAAGTGAAAACGCCATTTGATATTTCGATACTAAAGTTTGTGAAACGTTTTATTTGTTCTTCAAATCTTCGTAAAGCTGCTTTACGGGTAAGCTTTTTTTAGCTATTCTGAATTAAATTTAAACAACTCAAACATTAAAGACAAGGATTAGTTTGCCTAATCAGATTATACCAACACTAGTTCTCTACCTTCTGATCTGCAGGCTCTATCAAAGACCTTAACTTTTGATGACTTGGTTTACTTGAAGGAGCAGTTTTTACAGTTAGAACCTAACACAAACGGATATATAAGTGTCGAAAATATTCAAACGGTCAGTAATTAACTAACATGATTTGTTCTTTTTTTTAGAATTTGGTTGTTAACTTGTATTTGGGCCGGGTCAGGCCTTGACTAAATACGCGACGGATGCAATGAAGGAATCTACTGTCCTTGATTACCTAGAGTCGGTATGCTTGATCGATCCGGCACTCACTAACTAATTATCGTTTTTGACTGATTAAAAATGATTTGACCATCCTACCCTTGGTCGGCCATAATAATTGCAGCTTTGTAGACTTCAATATAGGAGGATGGACTTTGAGGAGTTTTGTGCAGCTGCCCTTCGTGTCCGTCAACTCGAGGGTCGTGAAAGATGGGAACAACAAACTCATGATGCCTATGAAATATTTGAGAAGGACGGTAACAGATCCATTGTGGTTGAAGAACTAGCTTCTGTAAGTTAGTTTATTGCTAATCTCATAAAAGTGGCTGACCTTAAATTCAAAGAGTTGTTAGAGTAATAAACCAGATTACTTCTACAATCATGTAATTCACTTTCCAAATTCGACATTTCCACGAAATTCGAACTGGAATAATTGTAAAAAGAAACAATCTTGATCTTTTGGCAAAGATGAAGATCAAACCAGAGAGAAAATGGAGTTCTGTGTTTCAAACTTGAATTCGTATTCTGATAATAAAAGTTACAATCGTTTGAAGTTTTACAATGAGAACCCTTTAAAATTGAAAATTTCCGTTGTAAACCTTCTACTATTATAAATTTTCGGGCCAGCATGCTGCCCCCTAAACATTACCGGGACGAGCTTAGACTAATACAAGCGTGTACTCCACACTCTCCTTTCGTGTTTTAGAACAAAGTTCAATCCCCTTGAAACACACGTATAAATTCCATTACACTAAATGAACTAGTGACACTAAAATCACCGACAAGATTTACATTAAAAAACTTGAATTTTTCTTCTCTTGATAAATAAATTTTTTTTTGTCAGGAACTGGGGCTCGGCCCAGCAATTCCAGTGCGTGATGTGTTGGATGACTTGGTTAGACAGGCGGATGGAAACCTGACATACATCGGGTTTGTGAAGGTGTTGCATGGTACTTCGAATAGGAACTTAGCCAAAGCACAATAACACAGTTACAGAGCCTAGAGTTGAAGTTTGAAGTTTGAACCGGGTTTTGGTGATGTGGAGCCGGTGAATGCCCTTCGATTGTAAATCCACCCTCTTGGACAGTTTATATATACCTGATATTTGAAATAGCACAAATGTATCATTAAACAGTTCATGTTGTAAATAGTTTAACTAATTAATGTACATTTGAACTTGATCGGTAATTCCGTTCAAAAAAATAAAATAAAAAATTGATCAGTAGTTTATAAACTTTGAGCCAGCAATTCATGTTATAGATAGTGCGTCAAATATAGTGTTAGTTGTCGGTGTGGTATGGTGGTTAACTTTTTTAATTCGTTACACATAATAATATAAATATAGACATAACTAATTATATTTCGGTGCATTTAACACTTACATTAACTATCTTTGTCGTTTTTAAATGTATAAGGACTAGAAGAGTATTTCATACAAATCTAAAGGAGTAAAAAAGCAATTTACTCAAAATTAAATCATGAGGTTAAGGACTGAGATCGTGTGAAGTACGTCTGTACGTCTATCGATTCCATAACAATGAGCCAATAAGATGACACGTTTCCGATTCATATTATTGTTAACTATATATATAACTTTTTTATTCTAAAACTAGTTTAGAGACCCGTGTATTACACGGGTTGGTTATAGATAACTTGTAAATTATAAGAAAATACATAGAACAATTACTAAGGAAATGAAATACAAAATCAGATATAAATCATAAATTAAAAATTTGAGCCAAAGTAAGAATTATTAGAACATTTCTTCAGCTTATTATTAGTTGTAACATAAGACTGCACTCTCAAAAGGTTTAGATAGTTGTTATGTTAGTTTATATTTAAAAATCTTAATTTGTAACAACTATGTATCTCAATCTTTGAGACTTTATTTATAGATATATCTTTGTTGTTCATGAAATAATAAGATCACCCTATTAAGACCAAATGAGAACTGGTCTTTTTATCCATTAAAACCGGTCTAAAAGACCACCCTTAATAAAACCAAAGGAAAACCGGTCTTTTTATCTATTAAAACCGGTCTAAAAAGCATGCGTGTAATAAAAATAGGACACGTGGCAGATGTACAATGTATTGGAAATAAGCGGGAAAATGAGAAAAATGATGCCTAAAAAATGGACATGTGACAATAAGTTAGATGTTTATTAATATTTATAGATAGATTTATAGATATTGATTACTTCTAAAGAAAATTGTACTTAATTATTATTATTTCTATTTTACTCTTAACTAGTTTTCACTATTACGTCTTTTATATGTTAATCTATATATATTAAAAGAATATTAATAGTTCCTACGGGATGGAGATGATGGGTCGGTCTATGAATTTTTCTTCCTTTTGTCGCGTTTTGCTCAAAGGGTTGAAGGGAGATAGTGTATCAAGTTGTTCGCAAGAGCCAACTTGATCATTTTTAGAAAACTTTCTTAAATAAAATCCAATTAATCAATCAAAACCTCTCAATTCCTCAAAATTAAAAACTTTAATTTTGACTTCTATAATTAGAATGATCTACAAATACATAAACCAATTATTAGGGAGTTATATGAAAATACACGGGGGGTATTTGTGTAAATTATATATTTATGTTTAATAAATATATTTAATTGCATATGGTATAGTTTTTATTTTATAAGTTTTAATATATAATTATTGATATAAATATAATTATATAATTATAAGTTTATAACACCTAATTTTTTTACATTTTGATATAAATTATACCGGATACCAAATTTTAATTAATAAAGTAAAAAAGTATATATCATAACTATTGAAAAAGTGAGTTACTATCTTTACTATTATGTAAATCCAAATATAATGACAATTAATTTATTCAATCTTTTCTAAATAAAGATAAGTATTTTCTTACTTATATTCTGTATAAAACTCTAAAGAAGTGAATATATTCATGGTTATATTTCATGTTATTAATCACTAAATTATTAATTATTTTAGGTAGTTTTGATTTAGAGTAAAAATATATTTATAACAGATTAGTGAGATATAATACTTTTTATACAACGTTAAACTGTCGATCTGTTTTTCTATACCAATGATTTTATAATAAAATATTGATTAAGTTGTGATGATTTTAATAAACACAATTTTTGCAAGTGATTAACTGACCAGATCTTTGCATTTAAAAAAAGAAGATTATGATTATGACATCCGAATTTTGAAACAATGTTATTATGAGCTAATGAGATGATTTATATATTCATTATGATTTATAATTTGTATTTTTTGTGATAACAATGAGAAATTATAGTTAAATTATATTTTAAAATAATTAGTAAGCATTAATTATTTATATTTAGATGTTTGAATCTCAATTTTAATATACTATGTTTTTTTTGTGATTATACTTTGATAAATTAATTATGATTAACCGTGCATTACATGAGCATCTAACAAATGAAGAGGTTTATCACATAAATGATTACACGATATCAATGAACATCTGTTTAATTGGAATAATTTTTAGGAGAGGATTTTGTTTCAATAAATAAAGAGTTTGAACACATAAATGATTCTATTGTATAAATGTCAAACACTGCGGAGATATCATATTTGAGTTCAGATAATATATATTAACTTTAACTTTCATATTATTTTTAAGAATCATTGCATACATCGAATAAACTTTATTCCTCAAGGTTTTATTTTTGTGACGATAATAGTAACGTAACAAATAAAACTATGAATGTAGTATATAAATAAGTACTACTAAACATATGAAAGTCTTTCTTAATCCAATATTTGAACATTCGATAAATCTGCTATTCTAGTAGCTATTTTTTCTATGGATATGATTTTGTTTGTTTAAATTGTTTTATATATTTTGTTTATGCATTGTTACATGTTAAATGTTTTAGGTCTTTAAAAGTTTATCTCGTATGTGCACGGGTCATTCAACTAGTAATATATTAAATGTAGACTAAACATGACATTTTCAACAACTAAACAGTATATTTACGATAGTATTAAAAGTATGAATTTTTTTTGTGAGCAATATAACATAATTCATCACAATCAAGTCATTGCAGTATTACATAATTCTGATTAATTCGTAGGCCAAAATCACCGCTATATGTCTATATGCATTAGAAAATCAATAAATTCTCCTAAATTCTAATTATTAAAATTAAAATGAAAATTAAAATAAATAATAAAATGATATATAATTTACTTGGACTACTGTTCTAGTCAAGCATCTCGTCTCAATACAATGAACATCAACATTCATAATTAACTGATTTCATAAACAATTAAACTGACAGATTGATTAGCTATCTGCTCCTGCATCCGATATTTACAAACACCCGATAACAAACATTCAATGGGAATATAAAAAGAAGATAAAAGTAAATGAGAAACTTCTGGAGATGGATCGACATAGTTTCTTAATTTAGTAAAATGAGCTCTAATCATATTCAGATGAAGTTAGATTATGGATTGATAGTTCAATTACGGAAATAGGATTCTAACAGAGGCCGCAGAACAAGTAGTCCAACAAGGTCTCGGTGCAATCATAGACGCATGAACAACTGAAACGATCCACAAATTATAATCAAATTCAGATAAAATGAAAGAGTAATCGGCCGATAACATGAAGTAGAATCAAACTGAAAACCAAAATCATTGAATCAATCGGATGTATTATTAATTAATCAAGAGAGAGATATATACCAGGCATCGACGATATTATCTTGTTGATCATCTTGTGGAGGATTGTTGGTAGTGGTTGCAGTCTCCATGGGTTGGACCTGATGAGGTGGTTCCATGATCTGGATCGTAGTAACTTAATGCTTCAATTTGAGAATGAACAAGGGAATTGAAGTAGTGATAATGATATAGAGCGACGTACTACTGCTTCACAGTCACAGGAATGGGGCTTTGAATTGGGGGTTGTTACGAGTGGCTTAAAATTGAAAACCATTTAATGAAGTCAATGCCTTTGTTGTTGTTGTTGTTGAAAATTAAAGAATTTGAAAGCTTAGTGCTCTTTTATTTTTATTCTTGTCTTTTTGTACTTTTCTTTTAATTTTTTTTTTTTTAAATAAAACAAGCTAGGGTCCCTGTTTTACGTCTTTTCTACTGTTCACGAATGAAATATTAAGTTACATTATATATTTTTTAATTAAAATGGGTAAGCTAGGCAAATGGTTTTGTCTTGTTATAGCATGGAGACTCCACAACTTTCTATTCTCCTCTTACTTGTTACTTAATGCAAGTGTTTGTAATCCTTACATATTATTATAATAATATTGTTATATTAATTTTCTCTCATTATTTAACCCAAAATTGTCACTCTATACCACATCAAATTTTAGGATCCGTCTAATATCTCACTACCAATTTATATATATATATATATCTTACTACTATATAAAGCATACATGTTTTCCTCTTATAAGTTTTTAAGACTTTTTAAATTTAAGTAGTACAATTTTAAAACCAAATGTATAACCACTTAAAGCAAGGAACAAAATATTGATAAATGGAAACTCAAAATATTAATTCAATAAATTTAATGTTATTGATTCCATAACTTTTTGTTTATTTAAAATATACTCTCACACAAACATAATTATTCACCATATCAAAACAACTTTCAAAATATTATTAACTTCTCTCTACTTATTTCATAAATATAAATCTTTTTTTAAAAGCATTTCGTAAATATAAATCTTTTTTTCTTATTTTAATTTCTTTTAGAATTTGATTTTAAAACTAATAAATAGTTTATGCAAAAGAAAAAAATTGAAAAAACGGACTTCTTGCTAAAGAAAACTTTTTGTGACGTTAAATCATGTGAATAACATATTATTACATTATTGAAAATGGCATATTGCAAAACAAAAACTATTCGTCGCCGCAGCATTGCGCGGGTCGGATGCTAGTATATAATTAATGAGAGATAAGTATGTTGATGAGGCTAGATGATACCCACCCATACTTTCTATCTCACATTTATCGTGGGGAAAACCCCTTCACCACACCTCACCCCCATCATCTCACCCCTTTCGCCATACTGTTTACTCTTAGGGAGTGTTTGGGTTTCATAATGGTGAATTGGGAATACTGGTACATCCTCCTCTTTGGGTTAGCTTTTGGCTTCCTGAACCCGAGTTTATTAGCTGATTTTTCTTTTGTGAGTGTGTAAGAGACAGTAAAGAAAGAAAAATATTTTGGTTGCTTGAGTTATGGTATACTTAGATCTCATATAAAAGACAGAAAAGAAAGAAAAGACGATATAGCACTAATGTAACATGCGGGTAAAAGAGAAGAAAGATTGATGCTACTCATGATCTTAATGTCTTATGTTAACTCTTTACTTTCATTAGTTACAACCATTTTTGTAAGGGAGATGATATTTCCACTTATAAAGTTGATTCGTCCACTATAAACTCATGTTTCACTAACGTGTAACATAGCTTCAAATGTGTTATACCTTTAGTGGATGAATCAAATTTATAAGTGGAAAAATCAACTCTCTTTTTATAAAGTTTAAATATTTATCGTCATTGGCGATTTTACAACTTTTTTTGTAAAGTTAAAATTTTTGTAGTTATTGGCTATTTTACAACCCTTTTTGGTCATTTGGTAATTTTTGAAAAGGGTTTGGTTACTTATTGAGAAGTACTCACTACTCACCAATTCCCCTATATATAGAATCAAGAATCAAGATTCTATATTTTCCAATCATTTTTTGACATACTTAAAACTCTCAATTTTCTTATAGAAATATAATTAACTCAATAAAATAATAAACATGTTCATGTTGATTTTTATTAATCGAAAAGGTCATGTCTTTTAGACACCATAAAAACTTGAGACGTACCTGGACTTTAAGGTTTGGAATATTATTTTTATCATTTATTTTTAAAATGTCTAGAAAAAAAAAGATTCTAGGATCGGGTCCCTTTGTCATTAATTTATTTATTATTTATTTTGTTTTCTTCATTATTATTTATACCATTATTAGCATTATTATTTTATTTCTTTATTATTATATAAGTTGTTATCTCTATTATTATTTTTGTTTTCTTATTATTTTCTTAAGATTGTTTTTCTTTTTCAACATTTGTTTTTTTATTGGATATTTTCAGAAAGTGGTTTCTTTACTTTTAGTAAATATACGATTATCTATATGTTATCTCTTTAATACCCTCATATAGATACGATTAGGTTTTTTGTTGCTATAGTTTGTATCATACACAACTTTACGGTGGACATTAGTAATTTTTATAGTATCAATCACTTTCAATGGAGGATGTGTTGTGTTGCACAATATCGGATTCCTTGGTCACGCGCACGCGTGCGTGCGCACACACACACACACACACACACACACACATATATATATATATATATATATATATATATATATATATATATATATATATATATATATATCTCAAAATTAACAAAAAAATTATGCTCTTTAGTTTGAAACCGATCCTGCTATATTTTTTTAGGAAACATGCATTGGGGAAATAACTTCCTTGGCTTACTAATGACCATTTCGAGAAAAACCTCTTTGAAGTCTGATGCCACATCTGACTCAATAGCTCCTTCTTCTTCATGTTTGCTGGGTTCTTTTTCAGTACAGTTCGACATGTGCATATGTGCAAAATTTGCATGTGCATATCTATATCTCCGCTGAAAAAACTAGGTGAATCTGTGCATATACACAATTTGCACATGTGCACATGTGGAGCTGTATTGTAAAAATCCAGCAAACACAATTTTTTTTTTAAATACATATCAAGATCGGTCTCAAATTAAAGAGCATATTTTTTCTCGTTAATTTGGTATAATTTTCGTATTTTAACACCTTTCCATTTGATGTATATATTAGTTTAA
This sequence comes from Pulicaria dysenterica, assembly GCA_947179395.2. Lineage (NCBI taxonomy): Eukaryota > Viridiplantae > Streptophyta > Magnoliopsida > Asterales > Asteraceae > Pulicaria > Pulicaria dysenterica. The sequence goes on from OX359295.1 coordinate 56,412,340, forward strand.
AAAATGTGGGGGTAATGTAAAAATGTCCAAATTGCTCTTAATTAATTAAGGGTGTATTTGGCAAAGGGCTTATAGAGGATTATAAAGACTTAGGATTCTAGTTTTTATAATCATCAGCCCTCTAACCTCGTTTAGGTGAGAGGATTATTAAAAATATAAGCCCCCGTAAGCCTCTATAAGCCCCCAAAATAAAAGCTTTTTCAAGTAGCTTATGACTTGAGTTTGGGATAATCAATTAATCACCCCAGCCCCAGCCCCAGCCCCTAACCAGTTTCACCAAACATACCCTAAAAATAAGTTTAATTGGTTTGGGGTTATCGATTAACAACACTTTAATCTGAACCTTTCATCTTTTTGATCAATAACCATAAGTGGTTTTTACAGTTTTCGTAAACAGTTCTCGTATATATGTATGTATCAATTTAAAGGGTACTTTATTTACATCACACATGTTGCAAGTCTAAACATATATGTAATGGCTATCAAAGAAGTAGATAGAAGATATAAATGGAATTGACAAGGGCATGAGGTTGACCTATACCTTACCCGACGAAATGACATGCACGTCTTGATTACCTTGTAGAAGTCTCAACAAGTCACGAGGTATAGATCCAACTACGCTCCATAAGCAAACTATTAGATTATCTTACAATTTTCAGGAAAGAAAAAAAATAGATAGATAAATATTAGAAATGACAGTTATGAAACAAAGGATGGAGTGGTAAGTGAGAGTTTTATTTTGTCCTTAGTTCTATTCTTGTAAAGCCTTTTTTTGTTACTTTTCTTTTGTTCTCAAAGTTTTCATAATGAACCTTCAATACTTTGTATACTTTCAAAACAACCCTTAACATTACAATAATTTGTAAAATAACTCTAAAATCATAAAATTTTTGTTTATTAATATATAGATAAATTAAAATACTCTATAAAAATATATAATTTTTTTTTGAAAAGTAATCTTTTAAATCTTCTTTGAAATTATAATTTATAATTGTAAACATTTATGTTTTTTTCTAGATAAAATTTATTTGTGGTTGTAATTAACTTTTTATTAAACAGTAAACATACACTTCTATCCTAATTTACACCTACGTTTACAATGAGTATTGAATCTTAAACCTTAAAGAGGAAGGGGAACATTTTGAAATCACCTAATACCACTAGGATAAAGATCATTTGGTATCATCAAAAGAAAATCAATACTTAATATTTTTATTAATCAATTTTGTATCATCAAAGAAATTCTCCCGCCGTAATGCAAGGGTTTAGAAAAACCTCGTGTATACAAATTACAAAGTTGTAAACCAAAAACATTATCGAAGTCACTCTACAAGTGATTTTACAGTGCGTTCACTATTAAAAATGAATAACTTAAATATATCTATTAGCTAGGGTAAGTAAGGGTCGAATCCACAACCAACTATGATTATCAAATTAGTTCTTAACTAATCTAAAATAAAATTCAAACTAGATTATTAGAACTAATTAAATTTTAGAAAAATTATAAACTACATTAAAAGAATGAAACTTTTTAACTAAGTACGTAGTTTAATATTCAAAGATGGAACTAATTTTAAAGCACCTAACTTAAAATGAAGATTGCGATTAAACTAATTTAATTTAAAGTATGAAACTTAATTACGAAATTAAATAATTTTAGACGAGAACCAGATTTAACGAACGCAATTACTACCAGTTTCAATTTCAATCTTTTTTTAATATTACCAAATATGATTATTTTACTTCAATTAGGGTTGTTAGTTATTATAAACAATACCATTAATATTATTCTAAAGACTAAATCCGGGCACAAATTGTGTAAGTCAACATCCATCGTCTATAGCATCACGAAGAATGATTAAGCACGATCAATCCAACCACTACAAAGTGATCCTACACTTAATCTTACAGAATAAAATAAAAAGTATATACGGAAGACCAATAAGAATCATTAAAATCAAATCAGCATAAATATATAAAGCTCCCTAAATGTTAAAATAATACTATATGCGTTACATACATTAAAATAAAAACTGAAACCTAATATAATCTGCTGTAGATCGAGAAGAATAACACATTTTTCTTTGTGACTCTTGAATGCACGTTCGCTGCTAAAGTGCGTAAACTTAACTTTCTGCCGTCGAAATTGTTTGTGCCGTAAGTATTTGGTGCGTTCTGCCTTTCTTACAAAGATGTATGGCTCATCACCCTTCTTTTAATTGTAGCATACTGCATTCATGTCCTACTACAGTTATAATTCTTTCTCTCATCTTTTTCTCTCATTTGTTATGTAGTGTGACTGTAGCTGTAGCCCACCGTAAATCATAAGCCATAAGAGTTTGTTGCTTTTAATATCTCTACGGATTGACCTATGTTTACCTTCCAAAACAGATTTCCATATCATATATCACACACACACACACACACACATATATATAGGCAAAAGTTGAAACGAGAACTATTTTTCGTACGAGAACTGCGAGAACCAATCTGAGTCGTCTAATTCCCCCTCCTTTAATGTCATTGCCCACCCATGAATTCCTCACATGCACTCTGCCACACTTGATCCCCTCCACGCTCTCCATCCATGAACTTCCCATATCCAAGGAGCGGCTGAGATTGGTTCTCGCAGTTCTCGTACGAAAAACCGTTCTCGTTTGAACCCTCCCCTATATATATATATATATATATATATATATATATATAGGGGAGGGTTCACGCGAAAACCATTGTTAGCGCGAGAACCGCGAGAACCAATCTCAGCTGTTCCTTAGATATGGGAAGCATCATGGATGGAGAGCGTGGAGGGATATAGTGTGGCAGGGTGCATGTGAGGAATTCATGGGTGGGCAATGACATTGAAGGAGGGGGAATTGGACGGCTTAGATTGGTTCTCGCGGTTCTCGCGCTAACAACAGTTCTCGCATGAACTTTTGTCTACATACATATATATATATATATATATATATATATATATATATATATATATATATATATATATATATATATATGTATGTATGTATGTATGTATGTATGTATGTATGTATGTATGTATATGTATATATCTTTATTTCGTACGAGAATTATTTGTAATATCATTAATAATTTATATAGAGGTATTTTGTTTATTTATATATTTACCTAATCGTGAATTTCGTCCGAGTGAAACGTCATAAATTAGCGAGACTTGATTTTTCTAAAATACCGCCCATTAATGCTCAATAATGTTCCGTTCTTTAATTAGCGAGACTTGATTTTTTAAATGCAAAGTGTTTTTCTTATGAGAAATGCAGAACGGTTCTTAACCCTTGATTAAAATTAATCAATATCTAAGAATTTCTAACGGCTCATTAATGATTCATACATGGTTCATTAATGATATATTAATGAGGGGTATATATTTAGGAAAATCAAATCTCGCAGATTAATGACGGCTCTTCCGGACGTCATTCACAGTTCGGTAAATACATAAATGACCAAAATACCACTATTAATAAATATTTATGCTGCTACAAACAGTTTTTGCAGTTATTGACTTTAACTTTTCCGTAGGGTTTTCCTCTTACTAATTTCTACTAAACGTAGGATAAATGTTTTAAAATATCTTATCCTCATTTGCAAGACACATAAATATCATTAGTGATTAAATTACCCTGTTAAAGGACTGTGTGATTTGAAGCTTTATATATTATGGGCTGTCAAAGAAATTTAGAAAATTGAATGACTAAATTTGTAATTTGAGTAAATTTTCAGGAACAAATAAGTATGTTACGCTAATATTAACTTATTAATGTCAAAAAAGAAAAAAAATACAATAATCAAGAAAGGAAGTCCTAGTTATGATGATTGGTAAAAGAGACAAAAAGAAAATGAGTTTTATTTTGATGTATTCTTCATTTTGGAATAAAAAGAAAAAAAGTTAATTATAGTCGGGTGGGTTGGGTCTTGGAAATTTAAAAATTTTTAATTTAAGTTTATTATTTAAATGGTGGTGGAGATTCCGGGTTGAAAATCATTTGTTTTTGGTCAACCCTAAACCCTAAACCCTAAAAGTGGGCAAATAATTAAAGAAAAAAGAACTTTTAATCCAACACTTTCAAAAAGTCACAATAGGGGATGGAAAATCTATTAATTTTTGGAAAGATGCTTAGTTAGATGAAACTCCTTTGTGCCAAAAGTTTCAAAGATTGTACAACAGGATTGGTCAAGATTCAAAGAAGATTGATGAAATGGGTTTTTGGGAAGATCAAACTTGGAGATGGAATTTGGAGGATCAACGATGTTTGAGAGGGAGAGTAAGATCGGAATTTCAAGAGCTTAATCAAAGGCTACAACAAGTTACTTTGCGTAGAGATGTTCAAGACAGATGGTCGTGGTTAGGCAACAAAGAAGGATGCTTCTCGGTCAGAGAAACAAGTTGCTTTTTGGAAGAAAAGTTGGTCACTGGTTTAGCCTCAAGCACAAAAACTTTTTGGTCAAAACTAGTGCCTAAAAAAGTTTTAATTTTTGCGTGGAGGGTCAACCTGAATCGGATTCCGGTAAGATTGAAGTTGGTGGATAAAGGTATAGATATCCCATCAGTTTTGTGTCCTAGATGCCCACAAGAAGTTGAATCAGTGTCTCATGCAATTTTCAACTGTCACAAGATCAAAAACATTTGGGAAGTAATAGCAAGTTGGTGGCAAGTGCCTCTTCAAGAAGATTTCTCTTTCGATATATTACAAGATTGGGCAAAGCAAAATATGTCAAAGGCAAGTTTCAAGATCTGGAAAATAATTATTAGATCAACAGGGTATTTTATTTGGAAAAGTAGGAATGAGTTGATTTTTAAAGGATTTAACAGATCTGAAGACATTTTCTTCGAAGTTCAGCACATGACGTTTTTATGGCTAAAATCAAGGATCGGAAACAAAGTATCGATGCTGTGGGAAATTTGGTTAGTTCTTCCATCACTAATCAAATATCCAATTTAGTATGTTTAGGATTAATTGTTAGTTTGATAAATGTAATCATCTAGATAACATTTATATTACTAACAATTGGGTTTCTATAGTGTGAGGTTTGTAATTTTTGTTTCCTTGGTTGCTAATCCTGTGCAACAGCAGGGTAGCATGTTTTTTTATATAGAGAATATTTGCAATTCAAAAAAAAAATATTATATATATAATATTTATGACAATGGTTAGTCACCTTGGCATTGGGGTAGGTAACCCGGTTTCAAGCCTTCCCTCCTTTAATTTTATTTTTCACTACTTATTAACATTCTAAACGTTCCCCTGCTTTCTCTTTTTGAAGGCCGCCACCATTCATGTACTCAGCGTTTTACAAAATTTTGGTTCTTTCTTTTTATGAGTATTAGATTAATAGTGTTATATATTCTTATATAGATTTGGATATAATTATATCGTGATAAATTATTTATTCAAAAAATATATATCCAATATTATAATTTTAAAGTTTAACACTTATGTTTAAAATTTAGAATAATGATATGACATTTTTTTTCCTTTCATTAAAACTTTTCTTTGATGATAAGGATTGATAATATTAAATGGTTATGTCGGAGTTTAAACGTAATATAAATTACAAAACCAAAATTTATTTGAAGGTGAATCAAATGACGCATTACAGTCCTGATTGTTTAACGTATTTCCCACTTTATTTATTAAAATTTTTATTTTAATATTACTCTTTGTGTTTTATTCATTCTAAAATTCCGCTGCAACGTGCGGGTGAAAATCAACTAGTTACATTACATTTTGGTCATAAATAAAAATCTAACATTTTGGTCACATCACAACCGTCGACTTCACCACTATCATTGCAACCCTCTCCTTTTCTAAATGTACATGTTTCAGTTTGTTCTTTCCACATGTGTTTAAGGGTTTGGGTTTTAGTGTTTTCCAAAACATTCTTACACTTCTATTTAGGGTTTGAATGTTTATGATTTAGGGTTTGGATTTGGGGTTGAAGTGGTTATCAACTTCAATCATATGTCTTTCCTAATTTGCCCTCATCAATCTTCATCATAATCAATTGAGACATCATAAGTAGAAGGTTCTTGATTATAACAAGATTGGATTTCCTATTTTGTGTTTGTGATTGTAATAAGATTTGTTTTCAGTCTTTGGTTCATTGGTTCAAATGCATATTCCAGATCCTTATGCGAGTTCATAACAAGATTTGATTATTAAATCATTTGATTTCATAAGGTATTGTTCACATTGATGGACTCGTGGTGTTTATACCATCAGCATCCATAATAGAATTTAATGGATCATCCACTGCCACATCAGCATCCACATTATCTCCTACTTCCAACCCTCTCTAACCCATAAACCTCACATCCAACCCACACCTATTTTTTAATATTTAGTAAGGCAAAAAAAACTCAGGGTTAAAGCACTAGCCACTATATGGAGAGCTAGCTTGGAGCTAGATGGGAAACCCTCTAATGGGGGGTGTTTTGGTGTTTGGAGCTAGATGATGAACCAACCAGCGCTGGTTTACTACGGATGCAGATGGTCTTATAGATGATGAAGACTTAATCTAATTCTTCATCTTTACTTGATGATGATGATGATGATGATGATGATAATACTAATATTAAACTAATAATAATAAAATGGCAATATCAATATCAAAGTGACATGATCACTACCATGTGATTGCATGTCACACTAAAAAAATATTACATTAAACGTTCAGTGTGGGTAATTTAATGCATTAATATTTACTGCTTTAATAAAAACTCAAAGTCCATCTCTAACACCAACTTCAACTTTAGCTTCAGGCCTTCAACTACTTAAGCCAAAAATACCTTCTAAGTACTCATATTTATTTATTTTTCTACGCGTCTGTCAAATAATTATATTAAGATAGGTTTCAAAATAAAAAGTTAAGAAAATAAAAGTAATTAATTATATATTTAACTAGTTTAAGCATTCGTGTATAAACATAAAGAAAATTAAAATAAATTTTAAATTATATATAGTATTAAAACGTACTAACATATATAATATAACAATTGTAAAGTATACATAAGGATTAAAATATCTTAAAGATAGGTAAATCTATTAGAAATAATATTTTTTTATTGAAATAATTTAATTTAATTGGTATATGTGTTTATATAAATGACCACAAAAATAATTAAATGTATCTATAAAGTAATTTGAATAAATATTTTTAATAAAATATATAATTATTAACTTACTACATCGCCTAAAAACCATATGATTATATAACTCATTACTCATTCATATGGTATAATAAACTTATTATATATATATATACTTTTATATATATATATATATATATATATATATATATATATATATATATATATATATATATATATATATATATATATGTGGTGCAATTCAAACGAGAACTGTATTTCGTACGTGAACTGTGAGAACTATTTCTGTTCAATCATTTAACTTAATGTCTTTTTTATTTAAATTGAATAGGAAATAGTAGTATATATGAACATTATTACATTACCCCCACTTTTTTAAAACTAACATATCTATCAAACGAGAAGGTGTTAAATTACGAAAAAAATAACAAATTAACGAGAAAATTATGCTATTTAATTTGAGACCGGTCTTGACATATTTTTTTGGAAGAAAAAAAAGTCGTTTTTGCTGGGGTTTTTTTTCCCAGTACAGCTCGACTGTGCACAAGTGCAAATTTTACACTTTGCACTAGTGCATATTTACATCTATCCTGAAAAAACTAGATGAATCTGTGCATAATGTGCAAAATATGCCACCTGTGCAAAACATATTTACATGTGTACTGAAAAAACTAGGTGAATTTGTGCATCATGTGTAAAATTTGCACTTATGCAAAATTTGCACTAGTGCAAATGGCGAGCTATACTAAAAAAAACCCAGCAAATACTAAAAAAAAATTTGATGTATATATTAGTTTAAAACATTTCCGTTTGATGTATATATTAGTTTAAAATATGTGGGGGTAATGTAAAAATATATAAACTACCCTAGTTAATTAAGAATAAGTTTAATTAGTTTAATATTATTTATTAACAACACTTTAATCTCAACTCTCCATCTTTTTAATCAATGGCTGTACTTGATTATCGCAGTTTTCGTACGAAAAACACTTTTTGTTTAAACAGTTTCCTATATATATATATTAAAGATGGTTTGGTGAGTAAGATATAAAATATTAGTATAACTGTTTTAAGAAAAATAAAAAAGAAATATTTACGTTTTAAACCGACAAAAAAGGTTAAATTTTGATTTGTCAAATCTGCAGTCATGTAATTGTGTTTTTCTATATTTTAATTCATTTATTTTAGAGACATTATTCACTGTCAGTGACACATTTAATGCACTAACATTTTGCAAACGCCATTTCTCCAAGGAAATAAAATAAATAGGTAATATGGTGATTAACTGCCATATATATGTAATAATGCACTAACATTTTGCAAACGCCATTTATACTTGATTAACTGCCATATATATGTAATAAGATTCCTTAGCTGATAGAAATTTATACCAGGAAATGGGGTTGAATATTACTTTATTAATTCATTTACAAAATATATTTATCATTAAATTAAATTATTAACTATTTATAAGTATAATTTAATTAAATAGATTACAAAATATTTTATTTTTTAAATTATTATTTTATATAAACTTTTAAATGTGGATGGTCGAATTAGTGATCTGATTAGTATAATAATAAAAGAAAAAAGAAAAATTAAAGGTCAGTGGTATGCTTCGATTCACATTCATTTTACAAATTTCACACTATTGTTTTATATAAAAATAAGCTTAATTTATATTGGAAAGTGGAAAGGGAAACCAAACAAACAAAACACGAAATAAAAAAAGAACCACCTAGTCATATGGCAAGCAAGCTATACACATTACACAACTGCAAAACATCACTGAAGTGGATCGAACCCCTTGAGGACAATGATGCTCAAACATATAAATTTGGCGGTTTGAACAATATTAAAAAAATTTATTTTCCTTTATGATATATTGTTACTTTATTTTTCTATCTATTAAATATTTATATGCGCAGTTTACTAACTCTCTTTTACATATATAACAAACGTTTAGAGATGATATGAATAAACGGATAAATAAGATGGTATTAAATAGGAAAATGATGCATTCTTTCATTTTTTTCCTTATATTTATCTTCGTCGTACTTATCATTATATGATATGTGTAGTTCGCTAAAGTTCTTTCCTAGCTAGCTCCTTCATTAGTTTAATATTTATGTTAATATTATGAGTACAAGAATAAATAGAGGATATATCATCTCTCTATCAAATATTCAAACAATGTATAGGAGGGTGATTATGGAAATACAATGGAAAACAGTACAGGGACAAAGAGGAAACTCAGGGGGCATTTAAGTCATCGTTCAGAATCATATATGTCATGTCCCTCTCTCTCTCTCTCTCTCTCTCTGCTGTAACAATCATCCAGAATTCTAATCCGACGGTCAAAACTCTCTCTTTCCATATCTCCAAGCTAGGCCGAGTATACATACACCACACTCTCCTGGCCGGCCTCTCCATACACACGCTACAAATGACTTCGTTTACGTCCAGGTAATGCTTAATTCCATCTCCTATATATAATTCTTCAAACCCGCCCTTGTCTCTGTGTGTGTGTTTTTGAATGTGCAGTTTTGACTTCATGTTCCTTAATTAATTATTAATTCCTCACGTACATCGTACGTTTAGGGTTTTATGAAGATCGGACTAGCCGAGGTTGTTGCTCTTTCTTAATGAACCCTATACATATAGCTTCTAATTAGATCTGATCTCCTTCAAGGTATACACTTTACATCGAATTTCTGCTGTTTTCTTAGTCATAATTCCATCCATTCAAACCAAATGAAGCAACAAACTGCAGTTTTATCCTTTAATAATTGATCCGCCTTATATCTTTGGTTGCTTCTTATATATAATTGCAGATTACTCGATTTAGCGCGTGATCTAAAGAGGATTAATCAAGGTGAGATTACTTAATTTCGAGAATTTTGAATTATTTATAATTTATTTTCTTGAGAATATTAGAAGAAAAAATCACAATTCCCAGTTGGTTTATTTATACCAGTATCTTCTATCCTAGTTGATGTATCATAGCCACGTCCAAGAGACGTACGTGTGTTTGATTTTTCTCTTTCATTTCATAATATGGTATTTATTTATATATATAATAATTTACTTTGCACTATTTATTTTCCTCTACTAGTTAGAAATATTAAAATTTTTTTTTGAAAACTAAGGAAAAATATTATTTGTTAAGTTTGACTGGTACGCGTAAAACCCTAACTGACGAAGCATCTATGAAGGCCATGATATTCGTTTCTCTGATTACTCATAAATGTGTCTCTAATTATGCTCAGCAGATCTAGTCTGTCAACATGATCGATCTCAATCATTAATTAGTTTCATAATATAGATTACTAAATCTACTTATTAACTAAATATGGTGGTTATTAAGGTACTTTCATAATCTATATATGTGCAGTTGCTAAAATATGTATGCAGTTGTGAAGGTGAAAGAGAAAATGTCAACGAATTCTCCATGTGCAGCCTGTAAGTTTTTACGTCGTAAATGTACACAAGAATGTGTTTTCGCACCTTACTTCCCACCTGACCAGCCACAGAAATTCGCAAATGTTCATAAAGTCTACGGAGCAAGCAACGTTGCGAAACTTTTAAACGATCTGCCGACTACACAACGCGAAGACGCAGTTAATTCCTTGGCTTATGAAGCTGATGCAAGGCTGCGTGATCCAGTGTACGGTTGCGTGGGGCTAATCTCGATTCTCCAGCATCGGTTGAAGCAAGTTCAACTTGATTTAGAGAACGCCAAACGCGAATTGGCGAACTATATCGGTCCATCGGCGGTTCTTCCGATTTTGAATCAAGGGATAATTCAACAGGCGGTTTTACCTTACACCATGCAGCCGGAGTCGGTTTTGGGGTTGACCGGAGCCAGGGGTCTCCGGGAGCTTCAGCATCAGCAACAGCGGTCAGCAGATCTTTTAGGGTTTAACAACGGTGGTCTTGAAGCGGTTTCAGCCGCCGCTCAGGTGAGTGCAAGCGAGTTTAGCCATATGACCACCTCCGCCGTAGCTATGTCGTCACCGTGTTTATCGTTGGGTGGTTCGTATGATAATAATAATAATATATATCAGATCCAACAACACCAGCCACATCACTTCCAGGCGCATCATCAGCTGTTTCTTCAGCAGCAACCACTGCCACCGCAGAGAGCGGAGTAGCCCGAACGGTAAAAAGATGGACGGTGGTGATTTTTGTCGTACTGTGTTTTTTTTTTCTTTTCTTTCACACAATCAGCTGCTACTTTTAGTTTAAATTAAAGTTTAGTTTTAGACGGAACGATCTGCGCAGTTTTCTCTACTAAATTGTTGGATTTGGTGGGTCATTAATTATATTAATTTATTTCGACTTTGTTATCATGAAAAAAAAAACATAGACGATCATATAATTAAGGCGATTACAATCCATGCATTCTCCTTCGGTTTTTACTTCTAATTTGAAAGCGTTAAAGCAAGGTAAGACCGGCATTGTTCAATTAATGAATTAATCATGTTTAATTTTTTATCCAATTTAATTTTTATAATATTTTGAATCGTTCAATATATTCTTGTTATTTCCACTTCTTGCTTCGTGCCCTTTTTCTTAGAAATATGTTTCTATATATATACGTAAGAGTTCATGCGAGAACCGTTGTTAGTGCGAGAACCGCGAGAACCAATCTCGGCCCGTTCCTTGGATATACGAAGTTTCATGGATGGTGAGCGTTGAGGGATAGAATGTGGCATGGTGCATATGAGGAATTCATGGATGGACAATGACATTGAAAGAGGAGGAATTGGACGGCTCAGATTGATTCTCGCGGTTCTCGCAATAAAAATGGTTCTCGCATTAACTTTTTTCTACGTACATATATATAGTTAACTGCAGGATTTCATACAAATTAAATTTTCTTGTCACACACAAATCTATCAAAGAAAAAATAACTAAAACCTGATTGACTACAAATTAAATAAGTAATTATATATCCAAATACTTAAAAGGTTTCAAGTTTATTATTAATTTAACATAAATAAAACTCAACCTCAATATATATTACCTTGTCTTCATATATACTCTAGACTTCAAAAACACCCTTGACTCTTCACTCTAGGATAGGATATTTAAATATTGAATGTTTGAAATAGAAAAATTATCAAAAGTAGGAGAATGCTTAATGAGTACATGAAATGATACTTGAAAATAAACAATTTCTTCGATCTATACATTCATTGTATCTTTGCCACAATTGCTATATATGAGCTTTTCAATCATATATTCATATCTAAATGTTATCGATCTTCTTGTAACATATATGCTTTCATAGCCACTCGATTTATAAAACACCCTAAGTTCTCTACCAGCTACATTTATGGATTATTAAAGCAAATAAACTAACCCTTACAAGATAAGTTTCTACTAGCTATCAGAATGATAATATGGTAACGGCCGGGTATATTAAACCAAATCAAGTGACTTGGTATCTATACACGACAAGAAAAACACGCATGACACATGTACTTTTGTGTGTACTAAATAGCTTATAGCCTAACGGTATCTGATTTTTAGATGTCATACAAGATTGTGGGTTCGAGTACTATTGTAGACAAAAAATGGTGTAGATTTAGGATTAAGTTATCGGATGTGTGTGTTTAGCTGTTCAAAAGCGTACTTTTGTGTGTGTGTGTGTGTGTGTGTTTCATATAGAGCTAGAGATAAAGAAGAGAGAAACGTACAAGAAATCTAGTGTGAGAAGGCTTAAAGCAAGATCAAGGGCGTTGTTGAAGTTGGTGTATGTCGAATTCCAAGGCTTAGAAACCAGATTTCAGCATAATCTTGGGGTGTCACCATATCTTTCATGATTTTTCGTTTAGATGCTTGAATTATATATAGATCGAGAACAAGCTTAAAATGTTGCTACATGCCTGCAATCAATTTGGGTTGATTAAGCGTCTATAAGCTTAGATTGACTTCCTGAAATGATTGCATGTATAAAAAACCAAGTTGAAATTGATTTAGATTTAGAAGGAAAGATTGTTGGTTTCGGCCAGAGGCTTTACAAACGTAAAGGAAGTGTCCTATGGCCGTAAAATTCAAGGTCTACACCGTAAAGGAAGTTGTAAGAGATGCATGTTCTCGTAAAGTTTGAATATATATGGTCTTTATTGGACTAATCGCGAGGGCTTACTGTCGTAAGTTGGCCATAAGCCCATAAACAGCCCGCAAAAAGCCCTAATTCGAGGGCAAATTTATAAAAACAGTATTTTGGTTTAACTGTTTAAAGGCTTAGTTTATAAGTACATCATTAGATTAAATGAAACAAATTTATTAGTAGGTTAAAACCTCAATCGAGTACTTGTAAATAAGGAGAGATTGTAGATAATAAAATATGTATGGGAAAAAGTTTATATGAGAACCATTCTTAGTGCGAGAACCGCGAGAACCAATCTGAGGCGTCAAATTCCCCCTCTTTCAATGTCATTGCCGACCTATGAATTCCTCACATGCACCCTGCCACACTCTATCTCTCCACGATCACCATCCATGAAACTTCCCATATCCAAGGAACGGCTGAGATTGGTTCTCGCAGTTCTCGCACTAACAACGGTTCTTGCATGAACCTTCCCCAATATATATGATGTATGGTTAATTTATAGACAATAGCGCATGGTTTTTAATAGAATGGCAGAAATGGACAAAACCGTATAATGCATACATACACTAGACGAATGCCATGTACCTAGCAATTACAGAGCTTAATTATAGTCCAATAATTTCAGGTGTATTAAACATCTTATAAGGTTATGGGTTCAAGTATTATAATGAAAAAAAATATAAATTTATTACTAGAATAAGAAAGTACGTATTTAACTGTTAAAAATGTCATGTAATATATAGTCATAACTCATGAGATCAATTAAAGAAATATAACGGATACATGATAAAAATATACGATGGTAATCATAAAATAAACAAACACCCTAAAAATGAACCATTTCTCTTATAATGTAAAAAGTAGTTTTAGTTTAATTTAGCTAAAAGACAAATATACTTCTAATTCACTTAATACTTATGATTTATACTAATTTGACTAATATTCAACTATCCAACTTTTATCTAATTTGACCTAAAAAGGTCAAGTACCTTTATTTTACTTAAATTAATATTCGACTATTCATACATATCTCCGTATTGACCTTACAAGTCAACTCTTGCACGGGGTACTTACTAACTACTAACTTCTTTTAAAGTTACTATCCACTCTTTGCAGGTTAATATGGTCAAAGTTCAAGCTAGCATTGCTTCTTCTTGAGATGGCTTGATGACGAAACGACCCCTACATTACTTGAATTTGGGATATTTATGAAAGAAAACATACTACATTTACATTGCTGCGTATTTTGTAAATAATTGTGAAGATTTTCCAAACAGTGAGACATTTTTTTTTCTTTTTCAAAAGCAAGAAATATATTAAAAATATGTCTCAAAGATTGAGACAAAAGAACCAAGATCCAAAGAAACAACTGTAAGAGAAACTACAAATGCAAGTTATGTTTTGTGTATACAATAATATAATATAATAATAATATATAATAAATGGGGGTTTACATGATGCTGTATACGTACTTCTAATTATTTTCACACTTATTCTCTAAATTTCACATGAAAAATCAATCACTTATTCATTAAAGAAATGTTGTACAATCTTACGTACAATTAATAGTACTACATTATTATAAAATGAGAATTAAAAGGAGCGTAGGATTTCGTAATTTTCTTTAGTTTTCACAACCTTATATATTCTTATATCAACCATCATGATCGAGACACTTACCTCTTTTTTATATTGAGTATCTTAACTTGTTTATAAGTCGAAATATTTCAAAGATATTGTCATATACCAGAATCAAACTATGTATAATAATAAATTGATTTATAGAAATATATATAATAATGCATGTTATAACAAAACAAAGAAATTTTGATTGAGATGAAAATGCGAATGCAGTGTGGTGGAGATGGGAGGGAAATGAAAATGAGAGGGTAATTAATGCAAAAGAAAGGGTAGTTAATAGGAATTATTGTGTTTTTGACAGGCATGAATATGATGCGTCACAGTCAGTAATCATAACCATAACCTGTACGTATGCTTCTATTTCTGTTGATAAATTGGTAGTTGGAATGAAATAAAAACCAGCCCTTTCCTTGCTTATCTTTTGGGTTAAATTATTCTCTTATGTCATTCATTTACATTTATTATATCGATCCCCCGCCCGACCTTCTTTTTCATTCATTAATACAAACCTTTTAAGTGTTATTTTTAAATTAAACTCCATCTAAACACTACAAAAGAGATGTTGATTATCCACACTTTTTTATCAATACTAATACATTTTAAACCGTAGAGAATTACGATTAAGCGTGAAAAAAATAGGTGTTACTAATTTCTATCAAATCTTAACATTTGAAAGTGTGAAAATTGGGTCAAAATTCATATTTATTAGTATAGACAAGTTATCTAATACAAGTTATCTATTTCTCTAATTTTGGCAATTTTTAAAAAAATATACTTTTAAATAAAATTATATATAACGCATGCTCAAATTGTAATATCTTTAATTAAATGTGTTATAAAATGATAAAAAAACTTTTTTATTTCTAAAGTAAGCAATTTTTATTAAGAGCGGGTGGTTTTAACCCGCCGCAAAGCGCGGGTACTCATAACCTAGTTAGTACTAATACAAAAGAATTTTGATTTGGGCATGATGCAATAAGTAAGAACTAAGAATTGTATAAAACATTCGACCTTGTTAGCATGTTACAGATTTTTAGGTCCCCGTCTAGAAAATTTTGAATTTTGAATTTTGAAATAGTACATTGAGAAATATTTAATATAGTCCATACTTAATCCATAATCCAGAGGGACTAATCTTAGCCTTTGGATCAGCCCCATCAATGGTCCAGATTGAATCTTAAAATTTTGGGCGGAGTAACATTTTCATAATTAACATGTGATGATTTTACAATCACATGTGACTGTATATTGAATCACATGTGATTGAATATTAAAATTTCAATACTATGTTTTTTTATTGACGGTATTGAACACAACTCATAGTACATTTATTTAACTTGCGAGAACACAAAGTCTAATTAAGTAATGAAACTAAAAGAAAAAATTCAAATTCGTACGTTGCCATTAATTACATTTGCGCTTTTGTTGATATTCTCTTAAATTTTAATTATAACAAAATATGCCCTTTTACTTTTTATGTCTGATTTTGTCATTAATCAAATCATTTTGACACATAAAAATGAAAACAGAAGGATGTATGACATATTTACATCGTTAACGTAGGTTTTTGGGGTCTAAAATAATGGCTATATTAAGAGCATAAAACAACTATTGAAGTCTACTACTTGTTACTCAAGGACGAGTCATTTGTTATCTTAAAACAATTTCGTCTTCATCTTTCAAAAAATGGTTGTGCATTGGGTTTCATATAGAAACGATCGACAAGACAACGCAACATATGCGACATCTCTTATTAGGTATGTCTACGTACAGTATGGTTCGGTTATTGAAATAGACCGAACTAATAATCAACGTGTTGGTTAATTTAATTTCATAACCAATTAATTTGATTATATTCCGTTATGATTAACCGATTCTAGATGACGGTTCAGTTATCAGTTAACTACTCATAAATATAAAATTTATCAAAACCATTAGATATATCATGAGATAGGGATTGGTACTATTAGTTGTGCTTTATACTATAACTAGTGTTGCAACCGCACTTAGTTGTGGAAAAATATAACCAAAATATATAAATAGAATAGTAATAAATTTAAAGTAAAGATGACCATCATTTTTACGGCTGTGGATAAGCGTATAAAAGGTAATTTTAATTTTTAAAATTGATAAACATAACTAATGTTACATAATTAACGTTCCATCTTTACAAAAAAATTATATTAACAATCTTACATTCAAACCATTTTTAAAACTTAGAATCTTATCCACATATACAATTATCCACAACCTTTAAGGATATGGTTATCACTATCAAAAATTTAAACGTAGTAATATAGTTAGAAATAAAAGATAGAAAAAGAAAGAAATAGGATGAATAAAAAAAAAGTTAATAATAGTTATCAAATAAAAAAAAGAAGCGACCACGTTGCCTAAATATAAAACTATAATTTATAGATAGTATAATTAGTAACAAAAGAAATGATAACATAATTAGTAACAAAAGAAATGGCCAAAAGGAGAAGGGAGAAGGTAAGGCACAAAAGGAAAAAAGTGGTTAGCAAAACTTGTTTTTTATTTTGAAAACTAAATATTTAAACACAAAGTGGCGTATTTTAGAAAAGCTCGGCCATTAATAATAAAACCAAATAAAATCAGCTCAGGTTATGGCTTGTGTAATGTATATATGTATATATAAATATAGAAACTAAAAAAACATATCAAGTACCACCTAAACTTACAAATTAACATCGTTAAATTAAACATAACTATGGTAATGCTAATGAAGTGTATATGAATTGAAACAGAAAAACTTTTCAACGTCATGAAAAAGAGAATAACATACATGACACAAGATAATGAACTATACATCTCCATCACCGCTTGATAGTTGAGATGGAAAAATGCAAATACGGAAATATAAAACAAGATATAAGATATTATTAATTATACCGTAAATAGTAAAACAATATATCCTTAATATATTTGAGATGGTTATAAGTCATAGAATAATAACCAAGTTTATTGTTTACTCCACTAAAATTATTTAACCTTTTAGATCTTTTAAATAATAGTAACTAGGTTTCAAAAGTGTTTTATTATTATAAAGTAATCTTATCTTTTACAGTGTACCAGGTAGACTTACACCTTATCATGCTCTAACATCATTAAAGTGCAATAATGTAATATCCTTCAAGTGCACTTGCATTGCAACGTTGTTGTGTACTAATCTGAGGCCAACTTATGTGCTAAAGGCCAAATGTGCACTCATACCGTTTCAGTGTGCACCAGAAGATCCTCCGAGTGCACTTCATATGTACAGGATGTAACTGTATATAGAGGATATTAGTACACTCGGAGGATATTAGTGCTCAAATAAAGTATAAGTTTACATCGTAAAAAAGTAACTTTCACAAGAAATGTAACATTTTTTAAACTATATTTAAGTGGCTTAAAGTATGGATGACTTTAGTACAACAAAACCAAACCACGAATGAAACCCTATAAAATAGGATTCATGTGAAGTTTGCCTCCCACCTCCACAACTTGCTAGGGTAAAAACAACACGAAAGGAGGTTGGCGTTATGGTGTTTTCCTTCTTCTTTTCTTTTTTTGTTTTTTACAATTTATTGGTGGGTTGTGTGGTGCGGATCCTAGAAATTTAGAGTTTTATTGAGTGAAAGTCACTGAAAGTGACTCTAGCTATACCCATATCACTATACTGGACTAAATGTCAGTGTGATACATGTGTTGGTTAAAAAGATAATAAATATTATATATTAATAAAAAAACGTATTTAATAATAATAAAACGAGAATTAGATGAGAATTTTAAAAAAAGGACAACGTACAACATCAACACTCTAACTAACAGTGAAACATTGACGCGCGTGGGAGGTCAGACTTGACGGCAGAAACGTGGTATCATGATACGAAGAGACGTGGTTATATTTCTTATATAAGTCATCGATCATTATTGTTACTATTAAGGGTAATAAAGTTAAACGTTATTGACTTATTGTTTATAATTAAAACGGAATTTATAAATAATTATAAAATTTAGAATGATAAAATTAAAAAATTTGGTTATATATGATATTTTGAAATATTATAAAGGGTAAATAGGATAATTATAAATTAAGGTGGAAACAAATACGATTTTATGTGAATCTATAATGGCATATATGAAATTATTTCTAACAATTTTGACTCTAAAAAGTCAAAATTGATTTTTTAATTTTAAATGAATGAATAGTTAAAATTAAATAACTTTTTAATTTTATTTATATTACAAGATGATAAGTTCAACGATAAGAATTTGATAGATTGTTGAGAATTAGTATAAAGCGGCCACTTTTCTATATGAAAACTCTATACCTATATGATAAGTAGTTTTACTAATATGTTTTTTAATCTCTTTTATGTAGTTACACATAATCATAAAGGATGGTGTAATGATACTTAAAACGTATGTGGTTATCCTAGCCTAAATCATGTTTTAGTAATTCAAACTTCAAAGTCATTTTTTATCTTAAAAAATATATTTTACGAATTCTTTAATATTAATAAAGGTAAAGTGTGTGAAAATACAGTAAATTATACTTAAATTGTTATTTTACATAACCGATTTTATTTTGTACTTACAAATACCATTAACTTTTATTTTTGGTACATTGTATGCAATTGACCTGCTATCACATGTTAAACTACTTGTTATACCTTATTTTTTTATATTTTTTTTACCTTTTTAATATGTTTAATTCAAAAACTCTATGGATGTTTATCTTTTATCACTCGTGTGAAACATGATCAATTGAAGGAATATGCTTGACCTATTGCTGAATTCATCAACTTCTACATCTTTTCAAGGGTTCGTTCCATTCCCTTGGAGGCATTTGTTCATTTGTTCTTCATGAACCCTAATCACGTGTTCATAGTGTAATTTGTTTATCGATATGGAAGCCTTGATTAATGAAAAATTCAAGCAAACAACCATAATCGATTTCAAGAAAATTATCTGTAATAGATTCCCTCATTGTTTGTAGTTGATGTGTTCATCATCACAGGTTGAGGGTTTTTGTTATGTTGTGTTCGTCCCCAAATAGAAGGGGTTTGATTATGGTGTTTACACTTGTAGATCTCGATTCCAGGTTTGAGTTTCATCATAAATTTGAGTTCGATTTTTATATTTGTTTGAATTATGGTTACTATCTGTTAATATTTTCATATTTGCTTGATGTAGTGTTACGATTTTAAATTGATGTTTCAATCGATTTTTGTTTGCAATTAGGGCACCAAGATTGGATTTTTATTCCATTAGGATCCATCTTTGAATCAATTTGTTAATGTGTCCATCGATTTTTGTTACATTGATATTCGTTAATGGTTTCTATTTATGAACTTGTTCCATTGTGTTCTTGATTCCATCCGTTTGATTTTTGTTTTATAATCTGTACTAGAAGATGAAGCCATGAATCTCGTTCACCCGCTCGAATATTTGTGTTCGATGTGTTTGTTTCCTCATTTCCTTGCAAATAATTACGTCCCTTAGGGTTTTTGTTGAACATCAACAACATCTTGAAGATATGAAGAACACCAAGTACACAAGAACATAATAAAAATTATAAAAAGTTACTTGTAACCGGCTTTGTGGGTAAGATATTGCATATTGCAACATAAATGAAAGTTGATGATATTAGGTATACAATGAAGTTGTTTGTAATGACAATTTAGGCATAATTTGTTGTATTTTCGCACACTTTGCCGTGTTATTACAAATAAAGACTAATATGGATATGACCTATTAGATAATCCTAGTTATTGATTTACATAAAAATATATAACTATTAAATCTAACTTATGGTAAAAATCGAAATTAATTTTGAGTTTAGTTTAAATTAAAATTGTTATGAAGAATTTAATATATACCCTTCTAAACTTAATTAAAACAATACATAATTAATCACGTATTTTTGTGTCATTATACCATGATTTGCCGTCACGTCTGCCCTCCTCTTTTATCGACACTTCTACCTCTAGTATAGGTGTTGATTACCTCTATCACATTTTTTTGAATTTATTAATTTTTCGTGTTTATAACTATTTAATATATTTTTATTAATATTTAATATCATTATTTTTAAATCAAGTATTTTATCAAACGAGCATCTAATCTAGGTTGTAAGATAACTTTATAAGTGTTGTATCTTATGTTAATCACTCGGTGAAAACATCACCTATCATTTTTTTAAGTTTTTCAAAAGTTCATATGCAATTCACTCTTAGTTTAAATGTTCGAAAAAGACACTTATTAAGTTATTAAAACAAAATGAAGAGAAGTATATTCATATTTTACACACACAAAAACTGTATGTTAAATTACCGAAAATTAACAGTTTAAATATATAGTATGATACCTGCGCGATGTAACGACGGCGAATAATTTTTGCTTGCTAATATGTCTGTTTTCAAAAGGGGGGTGTTTTTTCTGTGGTGTAAAAGATTAGCAAGTGTATTGTTGTGTAGATTATGTTGGCAAGGAGAAGATATTCCATATTAAAAGTTTGCACGGAGAAGATAACATGCAGTTGGTGAATATATATGTATATATATATATATATATATATATATATATATATATATATATATATATATATATATATATATATATATATATATATATATATATATATATTGATAGATTTATACTGAATATATTTCCTTAAGTATCCTTATATATTATTACTCTTAAATATGAGAAATTATGAAAAATATTTTAGTAATTTTAAATCACTTAAAATTTAAAAGATTAAGAAAAAAATTGTAAAGAAAAGACGCGCTATATAGTTTTAGAGAAAATGACGCAACGAGTACTAGTTTTGCAAAGTCAAACGGAGAGAAAATGAGAGGTTTGGATCTGACAATTCTAGAGAGGACTCATTGATACCTGCTGTCCTTTTGCAACATCACCGTATGTTTCGAGAGTCCATGCGTACAACTTTCGGGTTTGTAAGTAAGGGTGAGCATAAAAAAGATTAAATGAATCATAATGAGCATAAAAAAGATTAAATGAATCATAATTGATTTAATCGATAAAACTGGCTTAAACTAATAGAATCATTCTAAAAATCAATGGTTTGGTTTTTAAATTTTGATTAACCAATAAGATGTTAGTGATCATAGTGTCATCGATTCATTTATTGTAATAGAATTTATACATGTATTTTGAAGAAATTAAACTTTGATTAAAAACAAGTTTGGAGACTGTAATGAAAATTCTTGATTTTTTAGGGGTTCTTATTATGATTCTTAAAATTCAAAACTCTCGTTTTCTAGTTTTCATATGAAAAACGGATGTTCAGAGAAACACACTATTTGAAACTCACTCATAAATCTCTCTCGTCTTTGATCATTTTATGTGTCAAAAATCATTGTATTCTTCTTTTCTTATCCCAGTTTGAATTTCATGTAACCCAAATACTTTAGAGTCGATATCGAATTTGAAAAGTAATCATATAATATTGTAAAAGGAATTTGAATACCATGTTTTAACATAAGGACAGTTCGGTAACGGTTAACCATAACAACCGCCCCATTATTAACCGAACCTCCCTATACTAATATAAAACTTTATTAAGGATTATTGTATGTAAAATTCAAAAAAGAAAAAACTTTTGAAGTGTCGGGTTTAAGAATTTTTTTGAAGTTTTTGTTATTATTTTTAAGCTTTATAATCATCTTTTAATATATATATATATATTCTGTACGGTGTCTCGTATAATTTTCGTTTCATATGAAGCCTTTTTTTTTTGTTTTTATGCCACGTTTTGTTCACTTTTTATACTAAATTCTTGTTCATTTACCAAGTTTATTTTATGTCCAACTTCCATATTGGTTAACCGCCCTATTTAACCGATAACCACCATTAAGAAAACCAAAACCAATGGGTTTGAATTAGGTCTTAACCGACCCATGCTTAGTCACTACTTGTAAGGTTGTGTGATTTCAAATCTCTATCAATTATTATTAGTGTGGTAGATTAGAATCTTTTTTAACCAAATTACAAAGTTACTTTTCATATGATGTGGAACATTACTCAACACGTCTCATCACATGTAGCATCTTTTTTTCGCGTCTAATACGTGGATACTTATGGGTTACATAGAGTCTGTATACCTTTTGACCAACCACAGGTGTACCTCGTTCTGATATTATGTAAATTTGTGAAGTTACAACTCAAGACCAATTGACTATGAAAGGAGTAGCACAAGACTCTTATAAAACACATTACGAAGTTACTTTTTGTTCGATGTGTGACATTACTCAACTGGGCTGAGATTCAGGTGAGCCTTCGGGCTTCACGGGTAGACATCGCAAACCGGTACATTCTCCCATGCAACCAAATCGGTGACATTTTCTAAACCGCCAATCCTGTAGCTTCCTACTCCCTCTTCTCTCAAACTCTCTCTTATTTATATTATATTAAATAAAATAAAAAGTGGTTAAGATTGAGTATGACTATACTAACTTTTAGGTTAAAATATGGAAGAGAATATAAAAATGATTTGATACTGATATAACAATTAAGTTGTTATACCCAAAACATAAGCTATAAAGATGGTCTAAGCAGTGGGTGTCTTTAAGTATAGAACCGTTAAAATTACTAATACTTTGAAGAATCATTGAGTCGTAATAAAGTTTCTGTAAATAATGTTTAGATTTACTTTCGGAGTTAAAACCTTTAAAATAAATTATTTATCTAAAGAATGACAGATTTAATGATTTAGTTAATTATAATAAGAAAAATTAGTTCTTCTTCAAATCTCATACTACATATAGAATAATTTTAACAATTCTTACAGCCCGAAGTTTTCCAATTTGAAATCAGTTAAATAGAATATTTGAGACCATCAATATTGTCACATAGAAATAGTAAATGGCTTGACCATTTTATTGATTGACACAGAGTTATTCTACCAAAGTCGTTACAAGTCTTATTCTGTATTGGAATCACTGTACATTATAAGGATTTCTAAAAACGTCTGGATAAAATATATAATGTTGCGTTCTATCTGATTTACCGTCTTATCCTGCGTTGGAATCACTATTCTTGTAGGAATATTCTAAAATACACCTGGATAAAATATATAATGTTGCGTTTTATTTGACTTACTAGTGGTAGCCCAGCCTGAGTGGTAAGCACTGTCTACTACTCTACTCTATCCTTTAAGTTTGAAGTTCGAATCTTGCCTTTCGTATATTAGTTCAATTTAATTTTTAAACTTATCTCTTTACTTCTAGATTTTAGCAACGTCCCCACCGTTTATTTTTTTTATTGTTTTGTTTTTTCCTCGACCCATTTTTACCAAATTTTTGCATTTTAGCTATTTATTTTTTCTTCCCCTCCTTTCTTTTAGCGTTTTTCATTTCAATACCATTTAATTTTTTTTTCACTATTCACTTGTATTTTTTTTCTCTATTATGGGAGTAAGAGTTATTTTCTTTTTTTCTTATTATATTTATTATCATGATATGTACTTTATATTAGATTAATATTTTTTATTATTTATTTTTTTCCATCTTTAATTGTCTGTTTTTAATGAAATATATTTTAACTATTTTATGATAAGAAATTTTTTTTACATTTTTTTTGTCTTTATAAGTTTATTACTATTTTTATAAGATTTTCAAGCTTCATTATGGACGTATATGTATGTTATAAAGTGTGTATTTATCGTTTTTAAAAAAGCATTAATATTTTGAGATATTTCATAGTTTTATTTTAAAAGGCCTATGATTTCCTGTTTTTGATGAAGTAAAAGAAAATATTTTGGAATGTTTTTATCTTAATAATTTGTTTTTGACTTCCGTAAAATGTTTCCGGCTTTCAAAATCATGCAACGATTTTGGTTTTATGCTGCTTATATATAGTACTAACTGTATTTTTTTCTTTCTGTTTAATCATATTCAATTTGACTTTCGTATAATGTTTTCGGCTTTTAAAATCATGTAATAATTTTGGTTTTATACTGCTAATATATAGCAAGAACTGTATTGTTTCTTTTTGTTTAATCATATTCAAGAACTCATAACACTTTACAAGGTTTATTAAGCTATAAATACATGTATAATAAATATATGAATTTTTTATAATTTAACATAATCATTTTTAACGATTCTGACAATATATTTTGTACTTGAATAAATTGTAACAATCCCGTAGTGAAACGCGGATTGTGAACACTCGTTTTTTACAAAGGACCTTACACCAAAAAAACTAAAAAAAGTGAATTTTGTATAAAAAATACAATGTGTAAATTTATTAATCAAAAGCCTCTAACAATATGAAGATGCTTTTTCATACACGACAATGTTTTGTTATGCAAAACAATTATAACATTTATATCCTTATAAACTTCTTACCATTTATTTTTTAAGGGTTAAAGTCATTAAATAGTTGTCTACTTTTCCCATTTTACCATTGCAGCACGTCATGTTTTTATTATACATGTGGCCAGTCAAGTCATTAAAAATGTGTCAATGTGCCAAAAAACGACCAACAACTTTTCGAGCAGGTTTCTCGATCGATTTCGCTAATTCTTGATTGTTTTCGTTAATTCTTTTTGCATAACCTTGTAAATAATCATTTTACCTTTAAAAGGACACCAAATTAATGAATTTTCATTAAGTGTAGGCCAAGAATATTTGCTAATTAAAGTCGGTAATGTATTATTCATAACCATCTTAGTGTTTTTTTAAAGAATTGATTCACTGTAAACTCGTTGTTAGTCGTTTTTTGTAGTAATTTATAGATAATTTGATTACCTTTCCATAGGATCAAGAATCATAAATTTTCATAATGTATTAATAGAGAAATTCGAGATTAAAGTGTCGGAATGTTCTTCGACTTTAGTTCAAAAACAGAGCAAAAAACCCATTTTTCGCTCAGCTCTTACTCGTTTTACATAATTATTTTTACAAATTATTACAGATAGTCTTTTTACCTTTTAAAAAAACACCAAATTCATGAATTTTCATCAAGTATATGCCAAAAAATTGTTAATTAAAGTCGGGTATTACCCATTAAGCACCCTTACGGTATTTTGATTATTTGACTCATATTAGACTCGTTTTTAGTCGGGTTTTTTGTATTATATTATAGACAACTCGATTACCTTTCCATAGACTCGAGAATTATTAATTTTCATGAAGTATAAATGAAGAATTTCGGGTTTAAAGTTTCGATTTTATGGTAAAAAGAAAAGAGGGAAATGTGACCTGCTATAGCAGGTCAAAATAACCAAAATGGGTACATTAACACGTTTTTTATAAGTTAGTTGGCCACATATGTAAAAAAACATGACGTGCCACAATGGTAAAATGGGAAAAGTAGACAGCTATTTTTTTAAAAGATTGTTTCTGTCGGGCAAATCATGTGCCTGTGATTTTTGGGATCCATATCGATCATTCCCACGAGTCGACTTACAAGCAATGTTCAGCTGTTGACTAACCCAAGACCAAAATTTTCAAAGGCCCCATCTCACCGGACCAACCAAACTTTATTGTAAGAAACTCAATTTAGCATGTTATTTTTAAGGCAAATTGACAACTATAAACATCTATAACATCATCAAAATGCATCTAGTTTAATTATTTGTATAGTTAACTATAAAATAACTCTGAGCTTGGACCCGGGAAGTTATAATCAAACTTGAATAAGAAAAGTTCAAATTTATAATCCTTGTTATATCACGATAGCAAGTTTAGTTCACAAGTGATAACCGTAGTTGTTAAGAACTTAAGATAGAGTATTATTTGACATGTGGGCCTACTGGCTACAGTTTTCCCACCTCTACTTGCTTTGTGTTTTGCAATAATTAAGAGCTTATAACGAGCAAAGAAGAGCTCCTCTTGGTCGTTATCCTACTGTGCCCTTTCATGGTAAGCTCGTTATTGATGAGCTCATGGTCACCACCACGGTCATCAAGAGCATACTTTTTTCTTTTCTTTTCTCTTTTAAATTTCTTTTATTAATTTAGTCGATCAATGGTAGTAATATGCAATTATTACTATGCGTTATTAGTGATGGACTAGTGTTACCGATGGTACTATTAATGATATAAGAATCGTTTTTTTTTACCGGCAAAAAGGAAAACTAGACTAGAGCCTGGGCATGGCCATCACCCAGCCTAGAAATCCATTATCATTTATTATTGAAACAAAAGTCATCTAGCAAGATGCTAGAAAATATACATAGAGTTCACCAAAGAAATAAACAATTACAAGCAACAATCCATAGGGTTAGTACACCAATTAATCCAATTGAGATTCCAAAACTTGCTTTTCCTCTATATTTGAACCAAAAATAAGCTTGACTTTGTATTTGACAGAAGATTTTGTTATTACAAGTTACCACCCCTCCTTTAAATACTTTTTGTCATTCCTTTGCCTCCAAATTGACCCAAAAAAGAGAGAGAAAATCACCCCTGAAAATAGGTGATTCCTTTGCCCTTTGAGATTGAGACCGTCGGCCTAATAGAACATCTCCTCCAGTCTCCGATCCGGAATACGGGCCGAATCCACATTCCACCAATCACAAATTTGAGACAGCACCAATGTAGCGATAAAGCAATCCATAGACAGATGAGATTCATCCTCCAATCTATCTTCACATACGGGACATATATCATCAATACCATGAATACCTCACTTTATCAAATTTTGTTCTGTTGGTACGCTTTTGTGAGCCATCCTCCACGCCAAGATGTTCACTTTTCGAGTAACCACCTTTATCTAAGAACAGTAATATGTATTATTAATGCTTGTACTCTGAGAAGGGCGGTGATCCTAGTTTACTACTCCCTCCGTCCTATTTTTGTTGTCCACTTTCGACTTTTGTAAGTCTTCCTTTTTCAACTTTGATCTTAAATTTTTTGTTTGTGTTATATAATATTTGATACAACATATATTAATGCATTGTGTTTTAAATGTATTTTCATTGATATAATTTTCATCAATTATTATATAACAGAAACAAAAATATTTAAAGTCAAAGTTGAAAAAAATAAGACTTTAAAAAGTCAAAACTGTACAATAAAAATGACAAAGGTAGTAGTTCTTTGTGATTTCTTAATTAAACAGTTTATCTTTTATTATGATTTTTATAAATAAATAATTGTTTCTGAGTATTTTGACAAACAACAAAATGTTTATGTTTATCGACACACTTTGACGTCAAGTTACGTGTTTGCAATAAATTGAAGGTTAGGTGCTACTAGTGTTTTGGGTTGTATTTGGGTTGACAGCTGAGATGACATTTGAATTGGTTTAGATTGATAAAGGCTATACTCATGCCCTAATTGAGAAGAAACCCAATTACGTCTATTTAAGCCTTAAATAATTAATAGGAGCTTTGTGGCAAATGAGGAAGGAAGGACGGCTGTTCATCTTCATGTTCATATTAAACAAAACAAAAAAATTTACATATACTAACCTAATTACCAATGGGCTTGTAGACTAGCGTTATAAGGTGTTGGAAGGTGTTCTCTTTAGCCTATGTTCATAGGTTCAAGTCCCGCTTTGGACAAAATATGTAGATTAGTTATAAAACATAATCTAGTTGTATACAATAATAATATGTACAAAATTTATTATATTTTCAAATACTATTACCTTTTTATAACAGAATTAGTTGAATGGCACGTGCACGCACAAGATTAGTTATAAAAAACCTAAAATATTTAACATGTAATAAATCATAAATAAACAGTTCAAACAAACATAATCATATGATTCATATCCATATAACATAATAATAAAACGGCATATTTATCGAATGTTCGAAGATTGAAGACAGTCTTTCATATTTTTAGTGGATATTTTTTTGTAAAATACATTCAGAGTTATATTTGTTAGTTTACTATCATCATCACAAAGATGAAACTTTGAGGAAATTAAGTATATTCAATGTATACAATGATTCTTAAAATTATATGAAAGTTCACTTTAACATATATTATCTAAACTAAAATATATATCTCCAAGGTATGATTATAGAAGAACATAGTATATTATGAGAGTTACACATCTAAGTATAAATAATTAATGCTTCTTAATTTAAAATCTTAAGGATTATTTTAAAATATAATTTAGCCTTAATTTCTTGTTGTTATAACATAAAACCTAAATTATAAATCATAAAGAATATATAAATCCCTTCATCAGTTCATTTTACCATTGTCTCAAAATTCGGATGTCATACTCATAATCTTATTTTTGACATGCAAAGCTTTGGCTGGTTACTCACTCACAAATAGTATGTTTATTTTAATCAATATTCTATTATGAAATCATTGGCGTCGTGAAACAGATTAAGAGTTTAACGTTAGTATGAGTATGTCAACAAAAAAGATAACTAATTTAGATATTCATAAAAATAAAGTATCCCATAAAAAGATGTTATACCTCACTAATATACTGTAAACATATATTCTCATATATTGTAAATCAAAAATACCTCATAAAAAATATTATCTCTTTAGTGATTCATAACATAAAAAAAACTATAACTATGTTCACTACTTTAGAGTTTTGTAAAGAAGGTAAGCAAAGAAAAATACATATTCCCATTTAGAAAAAGTTAAGTATCATTACATTTTGATTTACACAAAATAAAAGAAAGTAACTCACTTATTTTATTGTTTATGGAATATACATTTTACTAATAAGAAATTAATTTTTTTTATTTTATATCAAATTACGGTAAAATACATTAAAATGTAGATAAAATTGAAACATATATATATATATATATATATATATATATATATATATATATATATATATATATATATATAATTTTATTTATACCATGTACTATGCATCAAAAGTTATAATAGAAAAACTATACACATATACACTAAAATACATCTATTAAATGTAAATCTATAATTTATAAAAACACCCCTTATAAATTTTTATATAACTCTCTCATAATAGAGGTGTTCAATCGGTCGGTTATCGGTTTTATGGATTTAATCGGTTCGGTTAAAATTGGATTTTAGGAAAAAAAATTTACCGGCCATAATCTAAACCAGAAGTATGATAAACCAAACCAATCCAACCGAATAACCATCGGGTTAATTGGTTCGGGCCCCGTAAATCAAAATAAGAAATTTGCTCAAAAAAATAAATAAGACTTACCATTAGTCACACACACTTAGCACTTGACTTACAAGATCACCAAATTCAAATAACCCGTATTAATATATTAGGAACAATATAATCAAGCATGCTGTTAAAAGCATTATATCATTATAATTTTCAAAAAATAGATACTTGACTTTTATTTACACACAAATAATTTTAAGGTTTTTACTATCATATTCATTAGTTCATAAAGAAACTCAAATGTTATAAATTTTTTCAAGGCAATTATATATATATATATATATATATGGGAAGGTTCACACGAGAACTGGTTTTCGTACGAGAACTGCGAGAACCAATCTCAGCCGTTCCTTGGATATGGTAAATTCATGGATGGAGAGCGTGGAGGGGATCAAGTGTGGTAAGGTGCATGTGAGGAATTCATGAGTGGGCAATTACATTAAAGGAGGGGGAATTGGACGGCTCAAATTGGTTCTCGCAGTTCTCGTAAAAAAACAGTTCGCTGCCTATATATATATATATATATATATTAGTGCGAGAACCACGAGAACCAATATGAACCGTCCAATTCCCCATCCTTCAATGTCATTGTCCACCTATGAATTCCTTACATGCACCATGACACACTCTATCCCTCCACGCTCTCCATCCATGAACTTTCCATTTCCAAGAAACAGCTGAGATTGGTTCTCACGGTTCTCGCACTAACAACGGTTCTCGAATAAACTCTCCCCTATATATATATAGGCAAAAGTTCAAACGAGAACTGTTATTAGTACGAGAACCGCGAGAACCAATCTGAGCCGTCTAATTTCCCCTCCTTTAATGTCATTGCCCACCCATGAATTCCTCAAATGCACCCTGCCACACTTGATCCCCTCCACGCTCTCCATCCATGAACTTCCCATATCCAAGGAACGACTAAGATTGGTTCTCGCAGTTCTCGTACGAAAAACAGTTCTCGTTTGAACCCTCCCCTATATATATATATATATATATATATATATATATATATATATATATATATATATATATATATATATATATATATATATATATATAATACAATCTCTTTGTTTATTCGGGTATTCTATCAGCCCCAAAAGGAAAACTTAAGATCCAAATCCAAACCATAATCCGATTAAATATTCGGGTGTATCCAAATTACCAATCTAAATCCAATTAAACCATTACTAGTTAATCCGAACTTATATGGATGAGGTGGATTTTCAAGTGAAACCAATTAATGAACACCCTACTCATAATTGGCTCCATATATAGTCTTCTAAATTGATCATTCCAATTATGGAAGTTAAAATTAAATTTTTTTGATCAAAATTAAGAAAATTATAAATTTTGATTGGTTAATAGAATTCTTATTTAAAAAAACTTTCCTAATAACAATTTTCTCTTTTAATATATAAATATATAGAAATATAGAAATAGCTTCTAGTTTTTTTATAACTACGTAACATAGTCTACATTATTAGTAGTTTATTACTACTAGTTTATTACCAACCATTCATAAGATGCAAAATGTCTTACACTCCGTATATACAAGTAATATAAATTAAATAAAAAAAAATCCTTTATAGAGATAATATTTCAAATATTTCATCATGTTGAAAAATTTAATTTTAGTACTAGAAAATACATAGGATTTGAACTTATAAAGCTGATACATGTAGCTAGAATTTACAAATATTTTTGAATTTTTATAAGTGACTCATTTAATTAAAATGAGAACTTCAATTTATAATATATTTACATCTTTCACTTTACCTATAAACTCTTAAAAATTCAAGTAATAAAAAAAGACTAATATATTCTTAAATATCCTCGTATTTTAAACAAAAAACCCAACAATACACTCTCTCGTAACAACACAATTTACACATCCACATCAACACAATTCTTAAAGTCACATTATAGTTTGGGTTAAAGACATTAAATAGCTGTCTACTTTTCTCATTTTACCATTGTGACACGTCATGTTTTTTTTACACATGTGGCTAGTTAAGTCATTAAAAACGTGTCAATGTGCCAAAAAACGACCTACAACTTTTCCAGCAAGTTTCTCGATCGATTTCGCTAATTCTTGATCGTTTTCGCTAATTCTTTTGGCATAACCTTGTAAATAATCATTTTACCTTTAAAAGGACACCAAATTCATGAATTTTTATCAAGTGTAGGCCAAGAATTTGCTAATTAAAGAATTGATTCACTTTAAACTCGTTTTTGGCCTTTTTTGTAGTACTTTATAGATAATTTGATTACCTTTCCATAGGATCAATAATCATAAATTTTCATAATGTATTAATGGAGAAATTCGAGATTAAAGTGTCGGAACGTTCTTCGACTTTAGTTCAAAAACAGAGCAGGAAAAAAAACCCCCATTTTTCGCTCAACTCTTACTCGTTTTACATAATTCTTTTTACAAATTATTACAAATAATCTTTTTACCTTTCAAAAGACACCAAATTTATAAATTTTCATCAAGTATAGGCTAAAAAATTGTTAATTAAAGTCGGGTATTACCCATTAAGCACCCTTACGGTATTTTGATTATTTGACTCATATTAGACTCGTTTTTATATTATAGACAACTCGATTACCTTTCCATAGACTCAAGAATTATTAATTTTTATCAAGTATAAATGAAGAATTTCGGGTTTAAAGTTTTGATTTTAAGGTGAAAAAGAAAAGGGGGAAATGTGACCTGCTATAGCAGGTCAAAATAACAAAAATGGACACATTAACACGTTTTTTATAAGTTAGTTGGTCATATGTGTAAAAAAAAACATGACGTGCCACAATAGTAAGATGGGGAAAGTAGACAACTATTTAATGACTTTAACCCTTATAATTTTATCATCTCATTTAATAAGTAGAGGTTTTTTCTTATTTTATTATTTTTCAAAATTAATTGTAAAAAATTAATAAAAAGGTAGATAGATAAAAGACATATTAATGAGATGGAAAAGCAAAATGAAAATGCATATGTTACAATTATCAAAATATCATACTAATACGTTATCGAGTAGAGAATATTCGTCTCCGCCGGATTGTGAGCAGCTACATGCCAGTATATGTGTATATAGAGGTCGCTAGTAGTGGGTGATAGTCAAGTGAAACTTCTTATCTAACATATCTTTTTCTTATTGTTCAACACAAAAGCATATGATAGCTTTTAAAATTTCAATATATTAACAAGTAGTTTTTTAAATTTGATATATATTAATAAAATATAATAACTTTAATATATATTTGAAAACTAAGCAATAACTTTATAATTTACGATTAAACTAATAA
The DNA here is from genome assembly GCA_947179395.2 of Pulicaria dysenterica. Lineage (NCBI taxonomy): Eukaryota > Viridiplantae > Streptophyta > Magnoliopsida > Asterales > Asteraceae > Pulicaria > Pulicaria dysenterica. Next base: position 56,445,686 of record OX359295.1, read on the forward strand.
AGTGTGGCTTAGAAAACTATGAGCACGTGAGGATAGTTAAATTTCACATGCTTGAGTCAGCGGTAGACATATATATACCATGTAGATGTGTATATAAGCTTTGACTTTTTTATGTTAATAAAATCATCAAATTATCGTATAACATCTTAATTATTATAAACTAGTTTAGAGACCCGTGTATCACACGGGTTGGTTTAAATATTGTTAAAACCAAAAATATTAATAAAAAGATATTGAAAAATTGTAAGATATTAAAACAAAGTTGTAATCTTAAATGTATAGAATGCCTTCTTTTTAAGTAAATGTTTACTATTTCATTACATCATAATACACAAACTCACATGGCAGTAACCATCTAATCACTCTGATTTAACTCTAAAAATATTTGGAGTCTCTCACTTCTTATAATTTCCGGTCTTTAGTACACATTCAATCCTTCATCCATTATGGCAACAAAGTCTTGTGATCCACCGACTCCACCTGCCTTGTTCCTTTGTAAATTCCAAAACCCATCTCCATCACGGTTATTTGCCATGGATTCCTACATCATTTGATATCTGATCCTTTAGTAAGCATTCATGACCATCTCTCCTCACCAATCGTCAACCATCATTATCGTACCTTGTAACAAATCCAATGTTCCACACTCCACTTGTCTTAATGACCTACACCTTTTTCTTTTTTTGAACAATAAACTTGTAATTGACTGCAATACATATTTACCCAACTCAACATGTAAGAAAAACATGAAAACACCAACTCAACAAAACAACAGCTATACAGAGATCAAAATTCATACTTGAAATTAAAACAGCTACTTGAAATCAAACAGTTGCCCAGAAAATTAAAACAATTGCAATAGCTACTTGAAAATTAAAACAATCGCAGCTACTTAAAAATTAAAACAACTACTTGAAAAACTAAACAATTGCAGCTAACAGCAACCAAAAACAGCCCACAAACATCACCAAAAACAGCTCACATATGGCTACCAACAGCTCAAAAACAGCCTACAAACAGCACCCACAAACAGCCCACAAACAGCTCACATATGGCTGCCAACAACATCGAACCAGTTAGAACTTCGTCACAGCAGCTCACAAACATCTGCGCAACCCCTACGAACAATCGCACGGCTAACAGCACAGCAGCACACAAACATTTACACAGCTGTACTAATTACTCAAAATCTGTCATTTGAATTGCCCAACATGCTATCATCTGCAATTGAACTTGAACCATATAAATTTGAATTTGACTTCAACTTAGGCAGCTTGATACAAACAGCTACTTGATACAATCTATCTACTTGATACAAACAACTACGTGAAAATGACCTGCACCTTTTATTTTATCATTAATATAACACAATTAAATTCATGGTTATCTTTTGATAACATGTACTTATGGAGTTAGTATTCATAACACAATTTCTGGAGCTTCACAACAAAGGATCTGCTTTAAACAACCAAAAAGAAAAACACAAGCAGATCAAAATGGAAACATCCTTATAACCCCAAGTTTATCACAAATAGCATACATCTGCGCTAAAATAACCCACCTAACTTATGATTAACTATGCTCACAGAAACAATTAGGAGGAATAATAGAATAATATATCATTTCTCATATAAATTATATCTTTTCTATAAAAGCAAGAAGCAGATTTATTTTTTTATACTCGCAATAATTTTATATGATATGACCTGTTGAGCTGAAGAAGGAAAAACTATTTATATTCATATTGAGAATTTTGAAATAACCACTATAAGTTCAAGGATAGAAATCTCTAGAAAATGGTTAGAAAAAGTAAAATTAGAAAAGAAAGATTAGAAAAATTGAATTTTTTTCACTATGATATATTTAAGTACTCGAGATTGCGGATATGAAGCAGATTCTACAAAGTAAATCCTTTGATCCTTAGCTTTTCCATGAAAGCAACTTACCTATATACTAAAACATATATGCTCTTGAAAGAGAACCATGAGCATGACACCAAGGAGGGAGCCTGCTGTTCTTCCGATGGGGATAAAAGGGACAGCCGAAAAACAGCCAGAACCCAAAATTGTAATAGAATATGCATCAATTACCAATTTAGCTAATACATATTTATCAAAACGTTAAGTACTTACTTCGCGCTGCAAAGCCTCATCCAGTTCCTGTTTATTATCAGGAGTGATGTCTTTGACATATAACTGGGCCAAATAGTCCCGAATCCAAAGAGCACAAAGAAACTAAACCTATGAAAAATATGGAAGTTAACATTACCAACACAATAGCTGCAATGTCATCATTTCACCCTCTGAGGGGCTAAATTACCATAAATTAAAATTTATAACAGTTGTTTATCTTAACTTCTTTAGAATAACGATGTATTTTTCAGGACTTAAAAAATTAATTAGCTTAAAAAGAATTTGACGAAGTTGGTTTCCTGTAATGTAGAGGACACACCTTCCATGCTTTTGAAGCATAGATCTCCTAACAGCTTGAGTTGGATGAGCAGTGAAGACCAGATCAATTGTTTGATTCTTTAATGCATCAAAAACCTCTTAAGGAGACTTATTAAGCTTATTCACAAGTCTCTTGAGAGTTTCTTCTATATCAGATTCAGTTGCTGCTAAAGCCTCATCACCAAAATCACATATCCTCTCCATGTAATTCTGAAGGATATCGAGAAACTTGTCCAAAAGTAAAGCATCATACTCAATAAGCTTATCATCTTCGGAAACTTTACCAGGAGCTAAAAGCCTTAATTGAGCATAAAAGGGACTTTTTTTTTCAAAGCAAAGAAATATATATTACTAAAGAGGCTCAAAGGCCGAGACTAAACCCTGCATATTAGTAGACCTTCAAAGGTGTCCAAGAATCATAGAAGATCCATCCAATCAAACTTCCAAATATAAGTCAAGCATTAAGATTAGATACTTACAACACTAAATTATAGCAATTTAGTCATAACTATAAGAGAGCAATAACAAAAGGGAACAACTCTTTAACACAAAAAAATCTGTCCACAACAGAAACAACCCAATTGCATCTTTAAGACAACAAATTTACTATCATGTTTGTTTGGCTAGAAGGGTATCAATGTAGCTGTCATTATCATGCTGCTAAGTTAGTTAGTAGATTAAGTGTTTATGTAGTTAGTTACATTTTCATTCCAATTTTCTAGTGTAATAAACTTGTAAAATCAGTTGAATCACTAAAATCCAGATTCAGTTCAACCTAAAGATCAATCAACCAAGTTTGATAACTGGATGAAAACAATTACCACTAGTCTAATCAAATACTAAATAGTCAAATTGGAAATTTTATTTCATTTTCTGCGAATTTAAATGCAAGGAATACATAAGTAAAAGCAAAGTGTTTGACCCTAAACCCAAATTCAAACAGAAAATCAAAGTATAATCACGGTCCAAAACAAATTCAAATTAAGGGAAACGTATTCAGATGAAGAAGAACAGATTATATAGTAGTATTTAAAGACTAAAATAGTGAAATTGTAACTATCAAATTATTAACCAAGACTACATCCCTTAATCAATAAACATCAAAATAAGTATCAAGCTGACAGCGTATCAATCAAGAATCACACAACGTTTATATAAAATTAAAGATTAACCAAAAGAACACATCAATCGTCTTTGAAGAACAACACGTAGTTCAAATTAGGAACATAATACCTCGATAGTACAGGGGTAATCAAGAAAACAATTTAGAAAGCTTCAATCGAATTACAAGTTCATTCAAGCATTTCATCAAACAGTTGGTGTGTATCTTCAAACCTATCAAGTATAAACAACAAAGAATAACCTAATTAGCCCCAAATCTAACATAATCGAGAAGACTAAGATTAGGAAATCATATACTGGAATCAAAATACAAAAAACTTGAGATTGAAGCAGAGAATCGAGAATCAAGAAATAACGAAACGTGATATTCTTACCTTACTATCAGATGCCAAGAATCAAGAAATCAATCTATGAGAAACGTAATAGCCTTATGACCCTTGTAATCGAAACCTGAATCCCCATTTTTTAGTGTCGCGGAATGGAGAGAGAGCAATAGGCTTATGACCCTTGTAATCGAAACCTGAATCTCCATTTTTTAGTGTTGCAGAATGGAGAGAGAGCAGCAGATCTGCATGTGCTTTGGTCGATTAGTGTAGAGAGAAAGTCGATTAGTGTAGAGGAGAATATACGCGGTTAGAAGAACAGGGATTCAAGAATGAGGACACGTGTCATACGTAGAGTATGTATAAAATAAGCGGAAAAACACAAAAAGGAGGCCTTAAAAACATGTCATGTGACATATAGTTAGATGTTTATTATAATTTAAAGATTATATTGATATATGTCCAATTTACAATTTCTCACAATCTCACGAGATTTTCCAGGATGGTTTAGTAACTTCACCCCGAATTTGAATCATCATAACATTTTGTATACTTCACTAATAAATCATAACTACATAAAAGCATTTTTTTTCCAAATAACTTTAATTCATGAATTAAAATTAAAATATAGGAAAAACTTTGTGTATCAAAATATTATATTTGCCTAGTTAAATATTAAAATACTAGTTTAGATGTCCGTGTAAATACACGGATATACGTAATTATTTATAAGAAAGTAACATTTATATTTTCTTAGCTAAATATATTATTGTTTTGTATGGACATAAAAAGAGCCAAAATTAAAATTTTCTTAAAAGTTAAAGGAATATATATTGATTTTAGTCGACATAAAAAAAATAAAGGATGTTAACTTTAGAATTTAAATTAGAAAATTATATAAATTATATAATAAACATAGAAATTTGAATTAGAAAAATAGTTTAATACAAATTAAATTAACTTAAAGTAAAAATTAAGTTTTAATTTTAGCCAAATGAATTATTAGTATTGCCCAATTAAATAATGATGTAATTTTCAACTAAATAAAAAGATTATGATTTTTTTGATAGATTATATAGATTGTAGATAGTTTTTAATAAAGTTTATTTGAAAATGTGATATTCCTTTTTTACTAAAATAACTGATTAGTCTTTCATATATATTGAAAGATGTATCTATAACCTATGTAACTTTCAAAATATCATATATATATATATATACAACTAAATTTATAATATCATATATACATGTATACTAATTTATGCTTAATGATACACCTAGATACATGTATTTGTATAAGTATGCCTCTATGTTTGATAATTTGTGTTCTAAAGTGACAAATGTATAAAAATTACATTTTAGCCCTCGGAAATCTCTCGCTATCTTTTTCGAGGGTGTATTTCATCGGAAGTCTCTCAGAAAATTTGCGAGGAATTTCCAAGGGCATGTTAGCTCTCGGAAATATGTCGGAAATCTCTCGCTATGTTTTCCGAGGGTGTATTTCCTCGGAAGTCTCTCGGAAAATTTGCGAGGAATCTCCGAGGCATTTCCCTCACTCGGAAATTTATCGGAAAACTCTAGGTAACTTAACGTCCTCGGAAATATGTAGGAATTTCCTCGGAAAACTTTCCGAGGGAATCAACACCCTTGGAAATCCCTCAGAAATCGCGCTGTTTTCTAGTAGTGACCTTTCATAATCTTTAAAATATCATACTTTAAATGATTAAATTTATTATTCCATTTATATTTTAGTTTCATATTTTATCGTTTATAAATATAAAAATTAATCTATTGAATATTATGATCATCTTGTACACCTTGTTAATTATTTTTTCCCTTTGTAGAAAAATTTCCTCACCTCTTAAATTCCACATACCACGTCTATTGACGCCGTCCACACTCATGGCGCACGACGTATGGCGGGGCGACAATTAGAAATCAAGGACAATATGAGCAACAGGGATTCATTGGACAACTTCATAATCGATGGGGACGGCGTCATGCGTCGTGAGAAAATTCGGTGTTGACAAATGTAAGGCGTGAAATTTGTGCGGCATAACAGTTAATTTATAATTTACTGTCAATGGGGTTTAGCTCATTTGGTAAGGCGTTCCCTTCCTCGCAAAAGGTTGGAGGATCAAATCCTGCTGCATACAGTGGGTTGAGGTTTTTTTCCTTAGGGAAGGAGTTGGATTTTGAATCTAAATCCTTCCTTGTTGTGTTTGGTAGTTTCAGAAAATGGAATTCACTTCCTCCACCACAAATAAAACCCTAAACTAAACCTGCCACCATCATTGCCACCTTCACCACCACCTCACTGCCGTCGGCGCCGCCCCACTGCCGTCGCCACCACCTCACTGCCGCCACCACCATCGCCACCTTCACCACCACCATCGAAGATAAGTCCTAGATCTCATGTTGAAAAGAAGAATGAAGAAGAGGAGAACGTCGCCGAAGAGAAGAATGAAGAAGAGGTTACCTCGTTGTCGAAACCCTAGATCGCCGTTACCCTTTGGTCGTTGTCGAACCCTAGATCGCCACCACCTCACTGCTGTCGCCCTAGATCTCATGTCACATAGGTGAACATTGAAGCCCTTGGTCGCTGTCGAAGGCCCACCGTCGCCCTTGGTCGCCGTCGCCCTTGGTCGCCATCGCCCTTGGTCAATGTTGTATGAGTTCAAGTCGGGAATTTAGAATCCATAGGGTAAGGGAAGGATTTTAAAATCGATCAGATGGGGGTATGTTTCCATCTTCCAAAATCCTTTTCCTTTCTTACTTTTGAACGAAACACATGATTTGGTTGAAATTGGATTCCAATTCCCACCAATTTTCAATGAATCCATTCAACCAAACACTACCTTAGGGGTTTCCTCCATGGAGTGAAGGTGTGGTGCTCGAATCTTGGTTAAAGGCAAATAACGAGTGGCAGTTGAAAACCCGCTACCAAGCAATTTGAAACCACACTGGAGAGGCGGGGAAGTGTCCCCATTGGCGGTAAAAAAAAAGTTAATTTTACTAATTTTATGATTGTAAATGACAAAAAAGGTATATTTAAAATTCAATAATTTTGTGTGTATATGAAAATTTGAAATGTTATAAATTGTATGTAAGCCATTATAAAATTTGAAAAAAACATGATATTTAAAAATTTTAGATATGATATTTAAAAATTAGGTTGGACAGATATTATTTTGAAACTTTATAACGATATATAAACATTATCTCTAGAATATATGGAAAGTAATTTATATAAAACAAATTTTATTATACACATTAAAAAGAGTTAAGTTAGACAATTATATCACAGCTTGAACACATGAATAGAAATAACTAGTAATGAGGTTTTCAAGTCTACACAATGATTATTATGTATAAATCATCCTTCCAAATAAAAGAACTCGTTGACATGTTAAATAATCTTATTTATCATTTTTGCATCGAGTTATATATTATAAGTGTCGGTAAAAGAAAAATATAAATATATTACAAGTGTCGGTAAAAGAAATTTCTATTATCTACAAATTTCTATTAAGTTGACTGGTTTAATTTCAGCTACGATCTATTATGATTAATACTTTTGATTCTATATACTACCTTTTTTTTAGTTTAATAAAACTTCTTAATTGTACCATAAAATTGAAAATTCATTTGATACATACAATTTGACTTTGATTTCTTCTTGAAATGCGCCTCCTATGGTAATACTTTGACTTTCCTTTATTATTCTTTATTATCACAGTCCCAAAAGAAATAATAGTTATTCAAATTGTGGGATTGATACTCAAAATTGGATTAACCAGGAAACTAATACTGCTTGTAGCCTTTAATTATCAACATACAAAACTGTCATCAATTGTTCTTTAACAACTTCGACTTCAAAAGTTGAAACCCTTCAGAATATGAAATCAACGACCAATTAACTATAGAGTCCTGAGTAGGGTTTTCGTAAAATTATTTGACGGAAAGTTTGTTTATGTTCTTTTGTTTAAAGAATGAATGAAAATTTCCATTTGTTTAATTAAATAAACGAATACGAACAGGACTCTCACAATATTAGATAGTATAGTTTCTTGAAAAAAAAAAATTAGTACTATTTTCTACAACAATTAATTCTTCTGTGCCTTTGGGATAACAAACTTAAATAATTATATGACATAATTTTTTTTTGACAAAACTTAACTTTTTAATCGTAATCTTCTCATTCTTTGGGGTTAGTATTTAAGCAAAATAATAAGAAACATTGCAATCAATTGGGACTCAAAATGTTTCACAACAAGAAAATTAGTCGTTTATCTGAGTTCTTTAATTTAAATAGTGAATATTTTTATCAGTGTTCTAAAAGGCGCGCCATGGCGTCGCCAAGACGTGAGGCGTGGCTCCGCCGTTAAGAAATGACCCTAGGCGTGAGTGCTAGGCGTGACGCGCGCCAAAGCTTGCCAAGGCGCGCCTAAATGGCGAGTTTTTTAAAACGTGGCGTAGAAAAAAAAAAATTTTTAAAAAAATACACTTTTTTGTATACATTTTGCAATTGCGTGTATAGAACTTATATAAATTTGTATTTTATAATTTGCATATGTTATTTTGCTTATCATTTCTTTAACTTTGTGTATCTAGTATATTAATAATGATAAATTTAATATATATAATTATAAAATATACACAAAATCGCCGCCTTAAGTCACGCCTTAAGAAACGACATGGCTCGTAAAGCTTGAGGCTTGACCTCGCCGCCACGCCACGTCTTACGTTATCTAGAACCATGATTTTTATCAATAATTTGTTTATAAAAATACGATTTTAAAGAATAGCAGTATATTTTACAAACACAAAAACTTGTTCAATAAAAGAGAAAAATAGCGTGACTTGATAATGGCGGTTAGTTCAGAAACAGAATTGGCGCCGAAGAACAAGAAAGAGGGTTTTCGTGACTGCTCGACAGAAGCTTCCCCTTGTCTTCGTGCCTTGTTTTATTTCCATTCCATGTGCCACTACCATAAACCCTACCCTTCAATGCTCTCTAATCAATTCCTTAGTTTTATAATCTTTATCAAACATGAAGAAAATTTAACGCATTTATGATCGATCCGTCCTCCGCTGCGACATTCTAGGGTTTCACCGCGGGTCTCCATTTGCAGAAACCGACCTCGCTCAAGTGTAGTATGGCTGTCCAAGTGCCACAATTAATTATTCTCGGGGGTCAATTAGATCTCAATATAGTTCCCCAATTTGAAAATCATGACATGCTAGAATTCTTAATTCCGATCATTAATGATCTGCTTGAAGTGCGGTGTAATAGATCGAAATCGATTCCATGTTACCCCCTTGATCGATGTAATGTTTTTGACGTTGTCTCGTGTATAAATTATACAATGGACTTGTCTCCGATCATCTCACTCTCATTTCGTCGCTCTTGTCCTTTCCACCTCAAGTCAAATTTGGGTTGTTTCTTCCCGGGCTGCTTCTTTCGATTCTGTAAGCTTCTGATACTGCTTGCTGAGCTGAATAGTTTATTTAGCATCCTCTGTAGCTATGATTATGAGTTATTTGCTGCTTGTGCATAAAAGCAATTGGCATCTGTGTAACATAACATTCAATAATAAGTTTCTCTTTTATTGGATATTCATCTAGTCAAGCTTACCATTCTATGGTGTTTGTTTGCTTCAAAACAGAAAATAGTATGTTATTTTATGTGTTATAGAAATTTTGATTTGTGCTACACCTCTGCGTGTTCTTCTGCTTTACATATTTGGTTTTAATGCTTAACATTTGTATGAGCATGCATGCGTATTGTTGTAGCTGTTATCAAAATTCTAAGACTTAGTATGCCTTGTTAGACTGTCCGCATCGGGGGTGGAAGCCTACGGGTTTGGAGCCTCAACCCTCCCAGAACACCATCACCCCCCTTAGGGTTGGCTAGGGTTGGAGATCCTTGGAGAACCCCACAGCTTCCCCCCCCTTTTTTTTTTCTTTTTCTTTTCCCTTCTTTCCCCCAATGGTCACACATATATATATTTGTTGAAATAAAAAATAAAAAAGAAAAATAGAAAAGATAGAGGGTTAAAGAGAGTTGGATGTGGGGGATGATGTGGATGCTGATGTGACAGTGAGTTTGGTAGGGTAACAAGGGGTTGGATGCTGATGGTCTTATACAATTAGCTTCTAGTTTCTCATGATTGGCTTTTCTCAATTCATCGTTTTACAGTTATAAGATTCTTGGAAGGATTCAGTCTTACAACATGAACCAGGCCATCTTCCTACCATTTTATCTTGGATTATGGGCTTGGTTATGTGTCTTCTGTGTGAAGGCTGAAGACCCATACAAATTTTTTACGTTCGAAGTTACATATGGACAAATTGCTCCTCTTGGTGTTCCCCAAAGGGTAATAGTCAAACATAAGTTTAGTTTTTCCACAGTACAAAATGATGATGACATCTCAACTTACATAATCTCTCTATGTGCAATTGTTGTAGGGCATACTTATTAACAAGCAGTTTCCAGGCCCAACCATTGACTGTGTCACCAATGATAATGTAATTGTTAATGTCATTAATAAGCTGGATGAGCCTTTTCTTATCACATGGTGAGTGTTTTTACTTACACATTTGATTTTGTGCTATTTTTGTTTGTTAAGCTCCTTACTTGATACATTTGTTTTAAGCACATACTCAATATCATAATAATTGAAAAACAGGAATGGTATTAAACAGAGAAAGGCCTCATGGCAAGATGGAGTGCTGGGTACAAACTGCCCTATCCCGCCAAACACAAACTGGACATACCAAATGCAAATGAAAGATCAGATTGGAACTTACTCCTACTTCCCCTCTACCAAGATGCATAGAGCTTCTGGTGGCTTTGGGGCAATCAATGTTCGAGCAAGGGCTGTGATTTTTGTCCCATATCTTAAACCAGTAGAGGAATTCACTTTACTCATTAGTGACTGGTGGAAATCTGATCACAAGGTTTGTAGTTAACAAGTTTTACTTTTTCGTTTTTATTGAACTTTTCTGCATACTTAAAGGTGCATTGTAGACATATAGTTATTTGAGGTTCTTTTTCAGGTGCTATCTCAAACACTCGATTCTGGGAAAACTCTTCCTATGGCTGATCGTCTTCTTATCAATGGGCATGTTTCTTCAACCTCTTTTAATGTTCAAGGAGGTAATTATCCGCTTGGTGTATTATATCTGGCTCTGAAAAACTTTATATGATGTTTTATAAAGTGATGATGATTATTCTGGCGTTTCAGGTCAACTGTACATGTTTAGGGTGTCAAATGTGGCCTTGACCACCTCAATTAATTTTAGGATCCAAGGACATACACTGATATTGGTTGAGACAGAAGGATCGCATACGTTGCAAGAAACGTACGATTCATTTGACCTTCATGTTGGTCAATCTGCTTCTTTCTTGGTCAAACTTAATGCTCCTGTAAAGGACTATTTCATCGTTGCTTCAACTCGTTTCACCAAGCCCACTGTCACTGCTACTGGAATCCTACACTATGGTGGCTCTCAGACCAAAGCTTCTTTGCCACTTCCTGTTGGTCCTACCTATGAGATTCACTGGTCAATGAAGCAGGCAAGGACAATCAGGTACAGCCTTTTCTTGATTCCCATGTTCACCATCATTTTGAGCTTCTTTGTTTTTGTTATTATTATCCAAGATTGACCTTTTCCCTTGTTTTGTTAGATGGAATTTGACAGCAAATGCAGCTAGGCCTAACCCTCAAGGCTCATATCACTACGGGACAATCCCAGTAACAAGGACAGTTGTTCTGGCTAATTCACAAGTAAATATAAATGGCAAACTTAGATATGCAGTGAATCAGGTGTCCTATGTTAACCCACAAACCCCATTGAAGATTGCTGAGTTTTATAACATTTCTGGAGTCTACAATAAAAACTCGATTAAAGATACGCCCCCTTCATTCTCTCCCATTTTTGGTGTCTCTGTTCTTAGCTTCAGCCTTCATGACTATGCTGAAATCGTCTTCCAGAACAATGAGAATACCATTCAATCATGGCATCTTGATGGTTCAGATTTTTGGACTGTTGGGTAAGCTACTTTTGTTTCAAGTATTTCTTTTGTTTTCCTAGTAATTAACTGAATTCACATGGCATCTTAATAGTAATTTTCAAATTGTAGCTTTGGCTCTGGTGTTTGGAACTCCACACTTAGGAAGAGATTCTACAATCTGAATGATGCTACTACAAGACACACTGTTCAGGTTTATCCAAAATCATGGAGTTCAATATTAGTTTCATTGGACAACAAGGGATTTTGGAATCTGAGGTCTGCAATCTGGCCAAGGCGATACCTGGGTCAGGAGTTATATGTTCATGTCTCGAATGATGAAAAGAGTTTACGTACCGAATATGACATACCAGAAAATGCATTAAGATGTGGCTTAGCACCATTGAAGTAAAATATCTTGTGTAATTGTTGAATGTAGCTTTTGTTTTCTGATCTCCATCTTTCCATTTTCTAGGCGGTTACGAGGGTGTAACTGTGTTAGAGAAGAGGGAAGAACTTGATTAGCACGGAGATTGTAATAGTTATCATTTGTTATTGAAATTAACATAAGTAATCCTCATTGAGTTTACAATTTTGTTTTAATATTTAATGTTTTAACTCTATAGATCTTATTTCTATGATGCAAGGAAAATAAAACATGCTGTTTTTTGGTACTTTGTTCTGAATCCCATCAACATCACAAATTTTAGTTACTTCTAACATTACATTGAAATATCCTCATACTGAGGTAAGGTTTTGTTTACTTTGTTTACTATTATTATTATTTTTTGAACTGCAGGTTTTGACTAATTAGTTGAAGGTAAGTTGTAATTATTCCTACTAAGTCTTCTTATTTCATCATTTTACTTATCAAATGATTGATGATATGTAGAATTTACTATTTTTCTTTCCTCACATTTTCCAATGATTTTGACAGCTGTCTTGATTTTACGAGTATGAATACAAAGTAGGAGCATATATAACATCTCATTGCATTGAATAATAATTCATCCAACGACACGCAATTCATGATTGAGTAAATATATTAATGAACAAAATACTCTCATTTTTGTTTTCCATTTTTCAGTAAGAATTTCGAAAATTATTTTGGCATATATTCTAACTCTAATATTTTATATAATTATTTCAATTGTATTTGAACTTTAAATTCCGTATTTGTTTTGGTTGGATTTGAAAATTAATTTTACTTTTTTATTCAACTTATATAAATGGACATAACAAAACTATTATGTACTACTTTTATCAAGTACCAATAATAATGTAACTGAACAACCGATTAATTTAAAACTAGTAATCATTAAATAGAATCATGAATGAATTCAATATACTAAAGTACCACATATTAAGTAATCAAATATCAAAATATCAAAATCATAGTCAAAATACCAAAATGACATAATATTGTTTTAATTGTTATTTTTATTGTTTATTTTAAGCTTTTTTTAAATGTTTAAGGGTTTTGTACTTCTGTTTGGTGGGTTTATTGCCCTAATATATCACTCGCTTATTTGAGTTCACAATCTTCTTTTCAAAATTTAAATACTAAGTAATAAAGAAAATCTTATAATGTTATAGTTTTACTCTTAAATGGGTAATACGGGTTGTCGAGTTGATCCTAACCCAACCAATTTATTTTTTCGTGTCACCCCCCTTTTGGATTCGTGTAAGGTTTGAATTGACTCAAAAATTGTCAGCCTTATTATTTTGATCGATCGTAAAAGGATTGTTATTTTACTTTTATTTTTCTTTATAATAATTATGCAGAATACATAAAAATGTTGTTTAATAAAAGATTAAAGGTACTTAAATTGTCATCTCAACAAGAACTACTTGACTTTTACATTAATCAAACAAAATAAATTTTGAGAGTAATAGGCAACACACTCTGAAAATGGGATAGTTATAAATACCCTATTTGAAAAGTTTTGGGACACAATTGAAAGATTCACATACTTGAAGGGTGATATTTTGATAATCTGATTAGTTGAGGGGGGAGGTACCAACAATGGATATAGAAACTTACTTCTACGAAACGGAGCAAAACCCGAGCGAATAGCGATCTGCAATCCGTAAACCTTAATTTGAACTTCGTTACTTCGCAAAGCTTACATTTAGGGTTCTTTAACAAGCATAATCTCATAGCAGAATTCGTTTGACGATCTTACGTAATATTTGTCAGATCAACAGATATAATGAACTGCGAAGTTTGTCAACTCAAAGAACTGGTAATTTTTAGATACTCGATTGAGGTGGTTTCTTACTATGTAGTAGAATTTAGTATTCAATATACTTGATTTTGCTGTTTTATAGGTAATCGGGATGTATGATTGAATAATTTACCTTCATTTGTTTGTACTTCCGTTTATTTGTTTATAACAAAAATTACTTCTTCTTTCAGGATGTGGAGTACTTTGAGATAAGGGAAGTTCTACGATGTAAGTTGCTTGCTTTGATTAGATCCCCTTGTTTTCCTAATTTGTTCAGATTTGATTAGGTATCAATTATATATGTGTATGTCGGTGGTTGACTGGCAATTAATTATGTTAGGAATTTAAGTAGAATTTGGTATGTTGTAGTTTGTGTATCAGAACTATATAGATGACCCATATCTTGCCTGTCTACTCTTTCACTCTAAACAAGGTTAAATCACAGGCATCTTGTATTCAGTCTGCTTTGTGGCTTTGTTGACTTTTAAAGTAGAAGTTGGAAGATATTTGGTTTATCATTCGAATTTTTCTTTTGTAAAATCACCATTTGGTCATTTTATGACATAATTGAATCTGTGTCGTGCTAAAATCCTTATAGAATATCCAATTGTTCACAAAAAATATGAAATTTTAATGTCTTAAAGGTTAAACATTTGAAGTTCAAAAGATAGAAACTGCTCTAAATATTCAGTATTATTATGTTTCATGTTTGGAGTTACTTGTTTGAAGTTGGAGCCAGCATATATGTCCTTAAACAGATCCTATTCCTGAATGTAGTGAAGTGCTGATGGTTATTGACAATATGACGCCCTAGTCCTTTGTGTAAGTGTATTCTGTGCCCTTTCTCGTTGTAGACTTGTAGACAAACATCTAGAATACGGATTATGTTTGAGTGATTGTTAGCTGATAATGAACTTATATTCATTTTCTAGATTCTAGTTATTGTTGGAGATGATTTGTGCACAACAATCGTGACCTTTTTGGCACTACTAACTTGTGAACTATATTTTCACCCACACATTTCATGGTATTATTGTCCAAACAGATACTTTTGTTGTGTATGGCGTATCCTTGTTGCGACAAATACACCCATTATTGTTTTTCTTACGAAGGAATGGCAGCTGTTATCTTCATGGTTTCTTATTGAGAAAGATTTATCTTGTTTCTTTAGCTTGTACCATTTTATTTATACTTTTTGTTCTTTATGAGTTCTTCATCTCTGTTCAAGTCTTTTAGCTCTCTGATACTCCTTTTCAATCTAGCTGGAAAATGACATTTACATAATACCTAGTCAATCATATAACCGAAATGCTTGCAGGTATCTTGCACACAATTTTCTTTCACAGAGCTTTAGGTCTGGTGCGGCCGAAAGACATTGATTTGGAACTGTTTGAAATTACATATGTAAGTAAATTTACATCCTTCAATGATGCACTCTTAGCATAATCCTTTTGACGAATATATTATATATGCGTGGTTTAATTTATTATGTTACCTCAAACATACCCTCTATTGTTGGCTTTTGCCTCGAAGACAACTGAAACCCACAACAAGTATATGGATCTGAACATAATGCTTATGTTCTTGTATGCTTTTGCCAATGGTTGATATTTGCTATCTAATTCATCTGTCTGTTATCCCTTTTAACAAGAGATGCTTGTATGTGGTAATATTCTGATGAAAGCACCCCTTGCAGTTTTTTAGCTAGTCTTCTTTTGGGTAGTTTTACGCCTCTAAAGACTTTTTGTCAAAGTGTTACTTTTTGCTCATTGATTAATTATAATTTTGGAGTGTGTTTCATTTCAAAATATGAAGGTTTCATCTTCAGTTATTACTTCATCCATGAATGTATTTACAAGCACATGGTTTGATGTTACATTATAGGATGGCAGGATCCATATTACTTAATGCTGGTGACTTGTATTTTTCTAGGTGCAATGTGGTGATGCAGAGCTTGAGAAGAAAGTAGATGAGAAGATTGATCAGTTCATTGACAGGGTAGAGAAACACCCGAACAAGAAAAACCAGGTAAAAAACATGTTATCCACCACTTTATGTTTCTTGTCACAAATTCATTCTCTCTTGCACCTTTGAAGAAGGCCATGTCACCTTTTGATGGATTTGCTAATAATTGTAGATATGTTTATCCTTCTTCGAAGTAAAGAACAAACAAGCAACATGGTTTACACACAAAGTTGAACATTTGTACTGGGAGCAGTGGTATATAAATTTGAATGTTGCCCAACACCCCAAACCACACTTTGGGAAATCTCATCATTCTAAATTAGTCGTAGATCCTGGAGGTACGGTATATGATTAGTAATTGAGATCTTAACTTCATCTCTTTAGAAGTTTTGATGTTCTGAATACCAATTACCTTGAAATTTATGTTTGGAACTTTGAACACATGCTTTAAGATCTAAATTATTTCACCATGTACAGAAAGTGCATCTGAGGAGAGAAATGCTCGGAGGGCAACACTCGAGTCCTCTCTTCATGAAGTTTTATTTCAGATAATCAGATTTGTAAACGAGAAGAAAGATCACATCCCCCCAATACCAAGTATGGAGGGAGTCTCATTCCCCTATGAAATCACCATCTCAAGGTGAGATTTAAATTATTAAGCATAATTTACTTGGTTCTAGAGATTGCATTTTTGTATCTTCTCTTTGTATCAATAATATCAACTGTTGGAACAAGTGCTGTGTTTATTTACAAGAATTTTTGAGTTTATGATTAGCTAGCTAATCTTCAGGCTGCCGCCTTATTTGTAGTTCATCAGATTCAGCGTTCGGGATGGAAATGTTTAAGAGGATGCTCCAAACTGGTCATCCTACCATGCTCAGCTGATTTTATAAGCGCTCAAACCTCTGCTGCTTGCGTTTCTACAACTATTGGATCGATATCGGTACATCTTGGGCCCACGTGACTTGCGAATTCTGTAGAAAAAAAGTTGTTTTATAGACGATAATTTGGCTATAAGTCGCTTTATTACATTTGTTCATATGTACATAATGATTATATTACACTTGCAGTTCTAGATGCATTTAGATAAAGAGTTTGGATTGGTGTAATTCATTTAAATACGATAAATAGACAACCGATAACCCTTTTTCCAATACTGATTGAAAATTAACCACTCATTTTGAATGTGTTGGGGACCTAATGCCAGATTGGTCTTCTTTCGAGGTTCTAACTAAAGGATCTGTAGCTAGTATCACCCAAACTAGGTGCTGCACTCACAATTCGCTTAATTCACTAACAGTCAAATGACATAAACGCCAGTCATTTAAATAAGTTGCAAGTAAGGTGTTGCACTCACAACCAATTTAAATCACTAGAATCAAATTACATAGTTCTAGGTTACCTGCTGCATATATCCTTTACCCATGGTTTATACTTTATACACCAAAACCTAATTTCGTAAAAGTGAGGTATGAATGAAGTTAGGCGTAGACAATCTTATCTTTACGATCAGGGAGTTACACTATTTTCCGAAAGACTTCATACTAGATTCAAACGTTTATACATCTGTATTAATTACAAAAAAATGTGGATGGATTGGGTGGGGTGTCGGACTTGGCATCGGCAAAGATGTTGACTAGAGCAGGTGGGTTTTTGTTAGAGGATATGGGTAAGTATTCTCGTGTAACCAAAGACAAACATGGGTTGGTTAGTAGGGCTTATGTGGTGTCCTCCTAATGAAGTCGAATCGTTTTCGGAAGCCGGTCAGGTCAAATGGTAATGTTGTCAAAAACCAAGGATATAGCTCGTTATTTACAAGATGTTAGCCTATAATGTTAGCCCGTGTTTTTTAGGTTGCGTATGCTCTAAATGGGATGACTAAGAATTGGAAATGTTTACTTGTTTAGGAGTAGAGGTGCACATCTTCGGATTTTAATCCGATCCGGATAGTATAAAATCTGGACCGGATTTTTTCGGTTTTTTGGGACCGGATTTTTGGATTGTAACCGGATTTTCTCGGACAAAAGTGTAACCGGTTTCGTACGGATTAAAACCGGATTTTCTCGGAAAAAAGTGTAACCGGTTTCGGATCGGATAAAACCGGTTAAATCCGCTCCGGTTTGAAAAAAATCCGGTTTTATAAAAAACCGGTTCGGATAGTTTTTACACACAATCGAATATTCGGATTTTTTATGCACCTCTATAATTAGGAGGGTGGTCCCAGAAGAAAGGAACCAAGCAAAACAAAATCATCAATCCGTTGTGCTGCTCGCATTCTCCTGTTAATATTATTTGACTGGAACCATCCTAATTGACAGTTTGACTTTGACACACGCATGCTTATATCATCATCGAGTAATATATTATATATTATATTATATACTGTATAATACACGGGTTGTATGAAATTAAGAAATAGTATTATAAAATATGAAATAATAAAAATTTAACTATTTGCTTGAGTATATTATAGAACTAACCATCGTGTCATTTGATTAATCATAGCCGGTTTTAAGGCACATAGCTGAACAAAACTGTGTGTAATTTTCTTAAAGATTCTAGACACATGATCTTGTTGTACCGTATGTCGGTACAGAGTCACTAAGAACAAAACATTAGAAAGATGTCCTAACTAAATTCTAAGCAAACAATATAAATTTTCTTAAAAGGTTTATAACCTAGTCCATATCATAAAACGATTGTTTTAAAATTTGGTATGATAATTGAGGAGTGATGACAAGTGGCCGCACCATGGTTGAGTGATAGGTTTTATAGTGTAGATGAGTAGCTAACGTGACGGTACGGTATTAAGTATGAACATTTCCATGTCTCTAAGAAATAAATTTATAACTAGATTATGTAACGTGGTTTTTGGATTATTTCCATGACTCGCCCTCCAATTGACATACATACATAAATAAAATCATCAACTACAAATTACCACAAACATTTAAACATCCATTTCCACAATACAAAAAACGAAACAACCCCTTGATCATAGCTAGCTAATTACCCAGATCCCGAAGTTGCCTAAGATTCATGGGAGTCACATACTTTGGGTCACCTCCAATCAATTGCTTGGCGATTATCACATTCGCTGCTTCGCTAGGATGGTAAGGATCCCAAAACACATGCTTATCTCTATCTGTACACAAACTCGACGTCGGACCACAAGGAATTATCCCCGCATATTGACCTCCGTTCCCACAACATGCTTTGCTTGCTGTTTTAAATCCTACAACACATCACCATGAAAACATTTCTTGAATAAACTAGCCACAGATTATGGATGAACAACATTCATGATTATGCTTTGATTCTCACCGTATTTGGCATAGTTCGTGATGAGCTCCATGACCAGATCGTACACGTTTGCATGAACGAAAGTCGCTCCGGGGAGATTATCGTTCAATTGTGCAACCAAATCTTTCAATTTAGAATTGTATCGAAGCGCGAGTTGATTAGGTAACGCCACGCATTCATCCTCATTCAATTGATTAATCGTCCTCTGGTATGGAATGCATCCGATCGGCCCTACGTTTCCTATGATGAACTTTCGTGCATCCAATTGATAAAGTCTCTGCGCGCATAATCCGTTTCATAATCGTTAGTTTATGCTGGATTTTAGTTTTGTGAGATTCTAATTAAGTTGAAGTGTGAGGCTTACAGTAAGCTGAGATCGGACGTGACTAAGGAGATCATCGACAAAAGCATCAGGTGTCTCTGTAACCCTAGCTCCGATCGAGAGAACGGGAAGTAAGTAATTGTTTAGGAAGTCGTTAGATCCGATTGTGATTGAGAAGATTGATTTCTTCATGATGTGTTCCCTTGCTTTTGATGCACCAAGGAGTTTATCAATTTGTTTTCTGGTGATGTTGAAGTAATCAATTTGAATGTCCATTGATAATCTGTTCACCTGTATACACACATTTAGATTAGCATTGTCGATAATAACATGGAATTTATTTGCGATTTTAGCAAAGTTTACCACTTACGAAAATTCTCCCGGTGGCGTTCATAATACCTCCACCGCCGGAGGCGTAATTTACACCGTATAATATAGCATCTCCGGTGGTATTCGGGTCCAGAAATGGCATCGCGTAGCGTGGTTGCCCTAGCTCCTCCCCTGTAAACAAAACATAACGATCCTTTAGTTATTTAGTTCACAAATGATGATGAATTAACGGAATAAAACAGAGTGGCCGGAAATTAGGATCAGATATATATACCGACGATGTCTCCGATGGTTCTACCGTTGGTATACCGACCGGTGGGTTTACCACCCGACGCTTTAAAATCGATCCCGTTAGGTTTGATGTTAGCTTTAGATAAGGTGGGCAAAAAGTTATTGTTTCCGGCATCCACCAAAGAATCGCCGAAGATATAAGAAGCTCCCAAAGCTCCACCTCCATCAGCACCAGCAGCAGCCACAGTGAAAGCAAGTAAAAGAACTAAAACTGCGGCCAAATGGATATGGTTAGGAGCGTGGGCATGAGCATCCTTGGAATCCATTAATGGCGGTGAACTGAAGGTGGTAAATATTTAAAGTGGGAACTGAATTGAGGTAGCTTGGGAAGTGAAAGGAGAGATGATGGAGAGCTTTATATTTATGGAAACTTGATGAAGTGAAAATATATGGAGGTGTGACTGGTAAGACCAGATTGTGGTCGTTGATCCACCATAGGAATCGTCATCAATGTCTTTACCTGTCTTAAGACTAAATGGAATGCAACATTTTAAAACATTCCCGTTGCTACTGGTTCCAGCCTTCCAGGTACAGCGGCAATCAGATTTTATCACCAAACTTTATTTCAGTTTTTTTTAGTCTTGTTTTTAGTATTCTACACGTTCATCATCTTTTCATATATATATTAAAATTTAATTTTTAAATGGCATGTAGATTAATTTATTTTTCGGTTTACAAGTTTATTAAAATTGTAATTACGTTTATAAGTTAATTTCTATTAGATTTATAAGCTTATCAATATAAATAATAGTTTTAAAAAACCCTACTTGGCTTCATCATGGCTCTTAGCTTGAGGCTTAACCATGTCGCCATGACATTGTTTAAGGTTTGATCGTAAGGTTTGGCATACGCTAAGGACCGGCTTGACATGTCTTTAGCTATCATAAGCCTTTTTTTACGTGTTAAGGGTACTGCACTATATGAGCCGAATATATAGTTATTTAGTTATAAGAATAGTTAAATATACCTAAGACAAAGAAAAAGATTGATGAACTACTTTATAAATCTATAATTATGAGTATTTTATATATGTTTGTATAATTTTATACACATAATTATTATTTATATACAAAATTGTCACCTTAAGTCGCGCTTTGTAAAACGTTATGGCCTCGCTATGGCTTCCAAGGCTTGAGGCTTATGTTGACACGCTAGGGGTGTGATAGGGTGGTTTGGGCCGGTTTTAAGTTCAAACCAAACCCAATTCGCTAACTTCGGTTTTAGGATTTTCAAACCCAACGGTTTTGGTTTCTATGAGTTTCGGTTTTGACAGGTTCTATTGATTAACAGTTTGGTTTCGGTTTTGAAATTGAACCCACCTGATTATCAACATTAATATATAATTTATTGCATTAATCATCATATTTCTAACATTATTTACAAATTTCAGCCCCGATATCTAATTTAGCATTAAATTTAATGTCTCGTAATATATTTCAATACTAAATATCATTTTCAACTCAAATATTCAAAATATAAATATATTTTGTATTATATAATCATAATATAACCATGTATCTGAAAAGAGGTAAATGAAAAAAGGAACAAAAAGTTCTTGACCACCTTGAAATATTTAATGGACTTTATTAACTTCTATTTAATAATTATAAAATTAAAAACTATATATATGCTAGATTAAATCATAGTGGGGTAGTTTTTTAATGGGGCGGCTTCTAGTTAAAACCGAAACCGAACGGACCCAAAAATTTAAAACAGAACCACCGGTTTTTAATGGTTTCGGTTTTATCGGTTCGGTTTGTCGGTTTTAACGGATTAGTTTCGGTTCTTCGGTTTCTATGTACACCCTTACGCCTCACGTTATTTAGAACCTTAACATAAACTTACGGGCTAACTTAAGTTTATAAATTCAAATATACAAGGTAACATGTTAGTATAAATGAGCTTATGAACTTATTTAAAATTTTACTAAGCTCAAAATTCATAAATTGAGTTAGTTCAGATATCATTTTATTGTTAGAATACAGATTAAACACACTAAACTTCTAGTTTATTTAGAGTACGAATAAACTTTGGAAGTTTAATCTTCTAATATAAATAAAAGACTAACACACATTAAATTTACTGAATAATCAACTTTTAATTTAAAAAATTAAATTTTATTACTTAATCTTGACCATCAATTAATCAAAACTAAATTCCAATTTAGACTTTTATAAGTCAAAATTAATCAAAAATATTATTTAAGTTTCATATATATTTTTATTAAACTTTAAAATATCATATTTGTTCACCTTAAATTACAAATATCATATTAACCCTTTCTGATGTTTAAAAATATCATATATAACCAACTTTTTTAATGTTATGATTTTTAAAATATTTTATGATTGTTTTTATTTTTTATTCATAAGAATACATATTTGACCTCATTGTCATATTTTAACATAATGATCGATAGCTTCTACAAGAAATACAATCATGGTATTTTTATATCATGATACCATGTTTCTTCCGTCACGTATGATCTTATCATCGTGTTTACATCATATTTTATCATTTCTTTCGTGTTTTATAATTATTTAATACTTTCTATTAGTGTTTAATATTCATCATTTTATTAAACCAACATGTGTATCATACGTGCATCTAATGTAGTTCATTACTGGAACACCAACCGGTAAACCTCTCTTTCAAATTTCTCATCTTACTAGACCACAAACAAACTTTGGGCGTTGAATTAATCACTCTCCCTTCTATCTTTATAAATAAAAATATATATGTGAAAAAGAAACTGAGAAAACATGTAAGTATATTTTTTTATGAGTGTTTACATCCGGATACGAGAAAGGCCCGCTTGCTCACCCACATGGCTACGCTTACGACATGGGGCTCAGACCATTTGTTATACGCTTCCCTTCCTTTTCATTCTCTTCGCCAACTCAACGTTACATCAGTTCTTAAGGAAAGAGTAGAGAGAGAGAGAGAGAGAGAGAGAGAGAGAGAGAGAGAGAGAGAGAGAGAGAGAGAGAGAGAGAGAGAGAGAGAGAGAGAGAGAGAGAGAGAGAGAGAGAGAGAGGGTGGGTGGGTGTCTTCCGGTGGAGGAAACCGAAGGGAAGAACCGAATAGAGTAATCCCCCTTTCATAATAGTGTTTCCGATTTTCCTTGAGTACCACGTGGACCCAATTGGAGGGGTGGGTTACCCACAACATTTGGCCTAAAAATCAACAATTTGTATATTCTTTTTTATGTTAGATTCTTTCTTTATATATCGACAAACACACATATCTCCACCTAAGCTACATTTATGTTTATAACAGAACTTAAGGGGCTGTTTGTTAAAACAGAATGATTAAGCACTAAATAATTCTGTGGTCTGAATAATTTAAAGGTTCTGAATGAATCTGCCTCAAAACGTGGCATGTTGTTTGATAAAGATTCTGAATGAGTAATCTGAATGATGCAAATTACAATTTTAACCATTTTAACCATAATAGTGTATACTAGCATAAGATATGATTTTTTAATAAAACAATGTGTGAAAAAAAGAGTATTATGATCAAATACTTGATGCTTAATGATTCAGAATGTACTTTGAGGTAGAACGATTCAACACCATACTTTTGTTTCATTCAGTACTATCTTCATTTAGAGACATCAATCAAACACGCTGAATGCTGAACGATTCAGCATTCAACACTGAATGGTTCCGATAAGCAGCTTACAAACGGCCTCAAAGTTTGAACCTTTAAGATATTAACACCTTAATCACATATTGATATTGCTAGAATAAAAAAAAATTCTAATTACAAGCAAATATAGATTTTACTTTGGGCTGTGTTAGTGTAAGGATGTTTTCGATTTGCAAATATTCTTCTGAATGTTAGCTACAAATGAATTAGTGAAATGATTTGATCATTTGATAGCATCAACAAAACAAAAAACTATTTTAATTAAACTTACACGATTTGTACAGATTGGATGTTGCACTACCATATCGCACGTGGATATCTTTTTGCCGCATGAATGCATGATCACCGCCGCTCTGGGCTCTGGCTACCAGAGTACCAGGGCCAGGCTACCAGCAGATAGAGGTGCACATCACCCGTTTTTTAATCGATCCGGTTCGGTTTTTATTCGAACCGGTTTTTTGGTGAAAAAATAAAACCGGTTTGTCTTATATCCAGATCGGTTTATATCCAGTTTGGAAGGGAGAAATGTGTAACTGGTAGAACCGGTTCCGGTTTAAAAAAATCCGGTTATTTTTTAAAACCGGTTCAAGAAAAACCGGCTTGTGAACTTGAAGTTTTTGTTGTGGTGAGCATAGAAACGCCGGTGCTGAGAGAAACGGCGGCATGACGGTGGTGCTCAGATGGCGGTGGTGAGCAGAGAAACGGCGGCATGTGGTGGATAGATGGTGGTGCCGTGGTGGTGATGTGGAGTTATGGTAAGATGGAAAGAAAGTATATATATATTGTTACTACTTTAATGTTTCATGAGCAGAATTTTTATAATGGAAATGAAGGTTTTGGATTTCTGATGGAGAAGAATGAGGGTTTGGAAGATAGTGGAGAAGAATGAATAAAGTTGAGATGGGATGGGGAGGTGGAGGTAGAGACTAGGGATGGCAACTATCATCCGATCCGATGATCATCCACCCGATCCGATCCGTCAATGATGGACATGGACGAAGTTAAATGGATGAATATTGGATATGAAGCGGATATGGATGTTTAGTGGAGCGGATATGGATGATGATTTTCAATCCATTGATGAATCCATTTACCCGAAACTAAATCTTCTACATTATAATTTTATTTAATTATTAAGAATATATGTCTCAGTATTATTTGAATTTTATATAAATCTTATCTTACTCCTTTAATTAATTATTAATTAAGAATATTAATTACTTTTATTAAAGAATATACGTCTCACACTCTCAGCATTATTTATATACGTGGCAACATTTGAGAACATCAGCCTTTTATTTTCCCGCCCACATCTCTCAATAGCCTTTTGTGTGATCTAAATACAACAACCATTAAATCACTACCATGCAAGTATCGAATTAAGGAAGGACTCAGCTGGAAGATCAATGTTTTGGGAATAGCTATAAATCATGCTCTATGTTTTGAATGTGGATTTGTAAATATATTAAGTAATGTTTTGGTTTTACCTATTTTGGATCAATATTTTGGAATTAGCTACAAACTATGCTCTATGCATTGAATGCAGATATATAGTTATGTTTTCGTTTCTATCTATTTTTTAAGAAACTATGTACATATGCCACAAAAATCGTAAATTATACATAAAACTATATTACTTTCGATATCCAACGGACGTCCATTTACCCGCTTTAATCCGATGGATATGGATATGGATGGATGAAATGATTTTTAATGGATATTTATATGGATATGGAGGATGAAAATTTAAATGGATATGGATGTGGATACGGCATCATCCGATCCATTGTCATCCTAGTAGAGACGTAGGGTATAATTAAAATATCTAGGGAAAGATGAAAAGTTTATAAAAGAATGCGAAATGAAAAAGTGGACAGTAAGTTATGGGGGAAAGGAAAATGACAGAATAAAAAGTAGTGGTAAGAGTTTTTGAAATCTTTATCAAACGGTTTTTCTTCCCGGATTATATCCGGTTATTTAACCGGATTTTTTAAAACCAGTTTTAAATCCGGTAAAATATCCGATCTACCATATAATTTTCAAACCGGTCAAATAACCGGTTTAGGATTTATCCGATCCGGTTAAAAAAAATCCGGTTTATGAAAATCCGGTTCGGATAGTTTTTGAAAAAAATCGGATATTCGGTTTTTTTGTGCACCTCTACCAGCAGACAGCAGTCAAGCATAACTCCGGCCCAACTTAAACTATTAGTTAAAGACGTAAAGCCCAAAATTCCAAACCCCTCGTAAGTCGTAAGTCGTATCACGTATGTATAATTTCTTACCCTACTCAAAAACTTTTTTCAAGTTATATGATTTTTATAATCTTATATAAAATTGTTGATCTTTTTGCTACAAATATTTCACTCATAAACATTAATAAAAATATCACTTAGACATAAGTTATATAGGTCAAAAAATTTCTGTCATTGATTGATCTATGTCTCTTTCAATTACTCATTATAGAGAATTATATATAGGGTTGGCAATTAAAATTGAGTTTATATTATTGGGTTGGTGTTGTTTAGTTTTATGTTAATTCGTTTTTTATCCATTTATTTTCGTGTTAGATTCAAGTTGTGTTAATTTTCTCGTGTCAGGTTTAGGTCGTTTTTTGTGCCAACCCATTTCGACCATGTGTTCGACGTGTAAGTTTTCGAAAACGGTTTTCATTTAAATTCCAAGTATGTTTCGATAAGAATTTTGAATATGATATCTCGTTTTAATTTAAATCTTGTTGGTTTCTGTTTGACTTGAGCTTCAAATTTGATGTTCATTTTAAATCAATTCGAATTTTGATTTACTTTTGTTTCAACTTATATAAATAGAGAATAAACAATATATGTGATATGCTAACTTAACCCCCTTCATACTTATATAAACCCCTTATACCAATGTTTTGCTGACAAAGCCCTTTTAATTTTTAAAGCTATTAACCTTTAAAATCAATGGTACGTAAAGGTTGTTTTCTTGCGATTTTTGTTATAAATTGGTTATCAATTGAACCTTCTGGACATATATAATATGCGTGTGTGAGAGTATATAAAAGAAAACGAAAGAGGAAAGCAAAAGGCAAATACACCATTAAGAAGCTTTTCCCACATAAAAGAAAGAAAGAAAAGAACCAAAGATTCTTATTAATTGTCAACTTCCAGCTCCAACTTTAAAAGGACGTCGGTGCTTTTTCTTCCTTCGTGTAACTGGCTTTTTTTTGGAATTTTTTAATTAACATATCAATTGCATTATTTTTTTTATTAATGAGATTTTTCTTGTTTGAATCTTCTCATGAGTGCTAGTTTTTAATTTCGATGTATGTGTGTTAACCGATGTTATACGTGATAGTTCTCTCGAACAATCCTTGACCATTCATAATTAAAGCTTCCAATATATAATCTTTGACTTCTCTTACGGGGTAAGTAGACTATCCAGTAGACTACAAAAGTAAATGTTATGTCAATTAGATTATTTAATATAGAAAAGTATTAAACATAGTTCTTTTTTGTTTTTTTATTAAAGTTAATACTTTTGAAACAAATACTTTTAGAATATTCAATTAAATTAATCAATGTGTTCCTAACCTTATGATCATCTAATCTAAATTGTGATTAAAGACCTCCACATGTAAGATCAACATCCTTGATATGCTTCTTGTGATATTTGTATCAAAACTTTATGATATATTTTGTACTTAATCAGTGTTCAAACATTTTATTTAGGTTTGTTGGTTATACATCTTTTATATGATGTTTAAAACTTCTGTAATGACTAATAAAGTACAATACTCATTAATAATTGGCTTAAATTAATGATCTCGGATAACATTTTTCACTACTAGAAAATTTGTTGTCAATACCAATGGATTTTTACCAACGGGCATCAATCCATTGGTAAAGTCGTGTATTTCCAACGGAAAACACTTTAATCGGATTTTGCATTTTATTAACGGGTATCTGTTGGTAATGACGTGGTAATTTTTACAATTATTGGAGGGAATTTTCCACTTATTTACCAACGGGGTTATTTCGTTGGTAAAATACAAACGGCTATAATATTTCTGGCTACCAAAATTACCAACGACTTTTTTTAATCACCAACGGCTTTCCGTTGGTAAATAAATTACCCACGGGCCTTTTTCCGACAGGACGTTTTCGTTGGTAAACTGGATTACCAACGGAGTTAGCCTATTAACCAATGGATTTTGTCCGTTGGTATTTGCTGTTTTTCTAGTAGTGCTTAAAGTGATATTATTGGACCATAATCTATATAAAAATGGACATTTAGTGTAATGTTAATATATGATCGTGCAAAGGTTGGTTAACACTAGTGTAGTAAAAAAAAAGATCTTCCTAGCTATTGTACAATTTTCAAACAATAACATCTTTGTTAAAAAGTTATAGGGTTTGGACCCTACAAGCTACTCTTAAGATTATGAGACACTCGTATTTGAAGAACATGTACGTTATAAAGACAAAGGTAGGGAGGAAGTATAAAATGGGTTATATTGTCATACGTGTTATTATAAGGGCTACTTGTTATTTATAATCGAACAACTCTTTTAGAAGAGTTGACGTTTAGAAGTTTGGCCAACTTGAAAGATCAATTATGGCTATGGCGTAATATTTATCAGCTACGTCGGGTGGAACATGATTGAACTAGGTTAAGAGATGTCGTGTACCAAACTAGCATTCCAAAAATACAAGACGATAACATGCTAAAATCCCTTGAATTTGGGCTTTTAAGGCTTCTGATTCTAAGATACATCTTACTTATTTGGCACTTATCACTAAAATTGGTAATACTAGCAAATGGATTAAAAAAACTCCGTGAACATTCAAGAAAGTCAAGAATATCATCTAGTGGAATAAATATTAAATTATTAATATACAAACATTAAAAAGTTAAGACTAATTTGATAAGCTTAAATTTATTAAACATTAGTTTATTATCAATTACGACTAATATAAAGAAAAAGACTATAAAAGGAAGGACGAAGCCTGTATTTTAAAAACTAAAATCACCATTTGGTAATTTACATGAGGCAGGATAACGGTTTAATTTAACGTTTTGTTA
Organism: Pulicaria dysenterica; assembly: GCA_947179395.2. NCBI lineage: Eukaryota > Viridiplantae > Streptophyta > Magnoliopsida > Asterales > Asteraceae > Pulicaria > Pulicaria dysenterica. Next base: position 56,474,757 of record OX359295.1, read on the forward strand.
TATAAAAAATCATGAGTGTTAAACTTTTCATAAGTAAGAATTAACAACATTATTATAAAAACTAAAAGTTAAATATTAGTTAAGAGTAAATATAAAGAACTAGCATAAAAGTAAAAGGAGTAATTTGGATTTTGGAGTAATATAAAGAACTAAGATACTAATTTATTCTTTATTATATATTTATTAATTTATTAATATTAATATACTTACTTCCCCTACAAGTAAAAGAAAAGGGAGAACCACCCAACATGCAGGCCCAAAGATATCTGCAACTTCCATATCTGCTTTTGCCTTTTGGATGGTAAAACCAGAATAATACTATCTTTCTTTCTTTGAAAAATAAGAATTAATTTTGAAGGAAAAATATACTTACATTCTAAAAAATGCAATATTAATTTGTTGCATGCATTTATCATTCACGACTGTTAGAATGCAAGAATTACATACTTTATACTTACTTTAAAAATAAATTAATAAAAACTTACATCTGCGATTTTTCATACATGATCATAATGATATGTAGTGTGTGTATTCTTTTGGTCCTAGTTGTTTGCACTTTTCCCTTTTTAAGTTAACAAAACAAAACTCCTATGTGGGTCATGTAACTTTTCCTCTATAATTTCAGGTTTTGAAGTTTCAATCAGAGTGTTGATACTTTGATTCCAATTTGCAACTATTTCTCAATCAAAAGATTTTAATGAAAGCCTTTGTTTCAGGTAATAAGAGAGGTTGAACACAACAAATCCCTTTTCTGTTCTTCCATTTCTAAGTCATCTTTCATTTGAATCTTTAACCACGAATCATGCATATCTCGCTTCGATATGCTTGTCTACTTTGTCGCAAGAAAAGAAGGAAACACGGGTCCGATCAATCGACAGAGGAGATCAAAAGAAACCCAAAATTGCAAGAAATAAAGCTCAAAGCTGCTCTTCAACAAGCATCTGAATTTGGATCTCTTGTTAAACCACAAAGTATGGATGTTTCAGAAACAATTGACGTGGAAAACAAGGGTTTAGAAAGATCAAGATCACTAGCAAGACTACAAGCTCAAAAGGAGTTTCTGAAAGCAACTTCTTTAGCTGCAGATGCAACATATCAGACTCAAGACTCCATCACTGATCTTGATGAAGCTTTCTTGAAGTTCCTAACCATGTATCCAAAATACAAATCATCTGAGAAGATTGATCAGATGAGGGTTGATGAGTATGCACACTTGGCTGACAATGAGTCTAAGGTTTGTCTTGATTATTGTGGATTTGGGTTGTTTTCATTTATTCAAGTTGTTCATTATTGGGAATCATGTTCAATTACTTTATCTCAAATAACATCAACTTTAGGCAATTATTTACTATTTAGTTGTATGGAAAGAGGTACAGTGGAACATGATATAAAAACAAGGATCATGGATTACTTAAACATCCCCGAAAATGAATATGCTCTCGTGTTTACTGTTAGCCGAGGTTCCGCCTTCAAACTACTAGCCCAATCCTACCCGTTCCACGCCAACAAAAACCTATTAACAATGTTTGATCACGAGAGTCAATCGGTTAATTGGATGGCTCAGAGTGCTAAACAGAAAGGAGCTAAGGTTCACAGTGCTTGGTTTAAATGGCCTACACTTAAACCATGTTCAACCCATTTGAAGAAACAGATTTTAAGAAAGAAAAAGAGAAGGAAAGATTCATCAAAAGGTCTTTTTGTGTTTCCTGTTCAATCAAGAGTTACTGGAGCTAAGTATTCTTATCAATGGATGTCATTCGCTCAGCAAAACAATTGGCATGTATTGCTTGATGCAGGTGCATTAGGTCCATTAGACATGGATTCACTCGGGTTATCTTTATTTCAACCTGATTTCATCATCACATCTTTCTACAGAGTTTTTGGGTACGACCCGACTGGATTCGGATGTCTTCTCATCAAGAAATCTGCGATTAAAGTCCTTCAGAAGCAATCTGGTCATACTAGTTCCGGTATAGTGAGGATCAACCCGGTTTTTCCTTCTAATTTTAGCGATTCCATGGGCCAATTCCCTCAATTTTCTGGGACCGAAGATGAAGCAGTCGCCGGAAAAGATGAAATTTTACCGGAAACCCATACCGGAGTTCAACTACCAGCTTTTTCCGGTGTGCTGACTCCTTCTCTAGTGACAAATGTATATGAAACTGAAATCGAACATGATGAAGATGAAAGTCCAAATTTTGAAAACGAAATCTTTTCCGTAATGAAAAGCCCTGTTTTAACCGAAGATGAAACTCCAGATTCAATGTGGATCGATTTAGGCCAGAGTCCGTTGAATTCTCCACATGTGAGCTTCAAATCGCCATTACCACCACCGTTTTGGTTTACATGCAAGAAGAAAAACAACGAAGAGTCTGGAAGCAAACATCTTGTAAACACTCAAGAACAGAGTCCAGAGATACAGGAAGAATCAGAACTCGAGAGTTCTGCCATACGAAGAGAAACAGAAAGAGATTATAGGTTGCTCGGAAGAAGGGTCTTGTTCAATTTTGAAGATGAAGATGACGATGATTACTTAAGTGATGAAGAAGAATCTGATAGAAAAGAACCCGAGATAACTTGCAGACATCTTGATCACGTAAACTTGTTGGGGCTGAGTAAGACGACATCTAGGCTTCGTTTCTTGATCAATTGGCTAGTGACTTCTTTGCTTCAGTTGAGATTACCTGGTACAAATTCAGAAGATATGGTTCCACTTGTTCATATCTATGGTCCAAAAATCAAGTACGAAAGGGGTGCATCTGTGGCGTTTAACATTAAAGATAGAATCACGGGAGTAATTAGTCCAGAAATTGTTCAAAAGATGGCTGAAGCAAATGGGATTTCTCTTGGAATTGGCATTCTTAGTCATGTAAAGATTATACAGAGCAGGAAACAAAGTCATGGAGATATGAATCTTGCAGATACAACAGTTTGCAGACCAATGGACAACAAGAATCATAACCTAGAAGGGTTTGTAACAGCTGAAGTCGTTACTGCTTCACTTGGGTTTTTGACTAACTTTGACGATGTGCATAGATTATGGGTTTTTGTTGCAAAATTCCTTAACCCCTCGTTCGTTCGAGAGTATGGACATTCAACTGTTATTGAAGGCCAAGAATCTTCAACTAATTAAAGCTAGAAATTTGGCATTGGTGTATTAAGATGAAAGAAATCCATTTGTGATTGATTATAATGGTGGATATGAATGTTTTAAGTAGTTAACATGCTACAAGTTATTCAATGTTAACTGACATTCTCAAGAGTCCACTTTCAAGATTCATATAATTACAAGAACGGGATATGATATATTCTTCTAGCGGTATTTATTTTAGGTGTTTTATATTCATAAAAAACTAAAATAAGAGGTATATTAGTCACTTCATTATTTACTAGTTTAAGTGTTTGTAAGTGTAAAATTATCTAAAATCAGTGTTTCTAGCTGCACATATCTTTTTTTAAACTTTGAAAAACTAGAGCTTTGACCAAGTTTGGATAGCAAATTTCAGAATTCTTTAGCAAATAATGCACGCAAAAGATGTGCACACTACTAATTGTATTTTTGGTTTAATTCGAGTAGTACAAATTTACTCTCTATTCTGAAGCTCGATATATGTTGTTTTGACAAGACCGGAACACTGACATCTGATGACATGGTATGCATTTGTTGAAAGATGACATAAATAGATTTTGTTAACAGTCTCCCATTTATGCTCATTGATGATCTTCAGGAAGGGTCGAGCTATCCGCACGGACAACTTTACTTGTGGCACGCCTATAACGCATTTGACAAATGCGAAATAGGCTTTTTGACAGCATTTCACACTTCCCAATGCAAAACCATTATGCCAGACAATCATTTCTCACCTACAAAGTACGAAACACTGGTTGGGCTATACTTTTTTTTAACGGCAAAAAGGGAAACTAGACTAGAGTTTCGGTATTGTCATCACCCCAGCCTAGAAACCCGATATTATTGATACAAAAATCATCTAGCAAGTTGTTAGAAGAAATACAAAGAGTTCGACAAAGAACAAACAGTTACAAACTACAATCCATAGGGTTATTACACCAATTAAGCCAATTAAGACTCCAAAACTTGGCTTTTCCTCTATGTTTGAGCCAAAAATAAGCTTGACTTTGTATTTGGCAGAAAATTCTATTGTGACAAGCTACCACCCCTCTTTTAAATACTTTGTCATTCCTTTGCTTCCATATTGACCAAAAAAAAAGAGAAAATCACTCCTGAAAACAACTTCTTCTTATGTCCTTTGAGTTTGAGATCATGAGCCCACGTGAACATCCCCTCCAAACCCAGAATATGTGCCAAGTCCACACTCCATCATTCGCAAATTTGAGACAACACTAATGTAGCGATAGAACAATCCCGAAACAGATGAGATTCATCCTCTAGACTATCTTCACACAGGGGACACAGATCATTGATAGAGTGAATACCACGCTTTATCAAATTTTGTTTTGTTGGCAGCCTTCTATGAGCTGTCCTCCACACCAAGATATTCACCTTTTGGGGAACCACTTTTATCCATTTAAACGAATGAATAAGATTGCAACGAAGAGATAAATTGTCTATTAAATGTGCCAGAATTATCCAACATCCAGTGCCAATTTTGTTCTTCTCCTTGATCACCCTGCAAAGAATACTGAAACAAACTACTAAAACAAAGGTTAACCTTATTAAAATCTTTGTTGATTTTAAGTATGTACCTTCATAACCCAGCTGTTTTTCCAAAGAGTTTTTTTCAACTAAAAAGCGGCACCACCATTTGCAAATTAATGCAATGTTTTGGGCATTTAGACTGCCAATCCCCAAGCCCCCTGCTTTGACATCTGCCAGTGCCACCTCCCAAGATACCCACGGTATCTTTTTGCCATCACCAAAAATGAAATTGGAGCAACCGATGCAGGTCTTTTTTTTTTTTAATTTGTTTCCCTTAATAATTGTTCAATAACAATGTATTTGGTTTATATTTTTTCTATTTTGTAATAAAATTACTTTGAAAAAGTATGACTTTTTTTTTATAATAAGATGCTTTATTTTCACGATTTTTTAATTCTTATAACAAAATTTTTGGTATAAACTTTTTTAATAATTGTTTTATAACATATTTGCGTCTTTATTTATTTTTTTAAATTTGTCATTTTTTCCGATAACAACAATCTTAGTTAATTTATTTTTACTCTTTCAAAAGTATTAAGCATGTGAAATTAAAAAATATATTAGGTATATAAATTGAAGTTTATATAAAATTACAAGTAAATTTGATTATTACAACTTTTAAAAAAATTACTAGAAAACTGAATATACATAATCCACGACGAAGCGCGGTTCCCTTACACTGGTTTTTAACATTTATAGAAAATAAGCCTCCTAAGAAATAAAAGCCAACACACTTATTTAAAGCATTGGAATATCTTCCTTCTAAAACCCCAAAAATAAAGAAACTGGTCTATATAAATTTGAGGAGAAACAACGATTTGGTTTTGGCCTATTTTAGTGAACAAACACGTGGTTTTCAATTATGAAAATCTTTTGACACGTCGCAAAGTAAAAATACTTGTCATAACTTTTTTATTTTATTTACTTTTTTTATAACTATTAGATTTGACATCTTCATTTACTTTTTTTAATTATAATAATTCTTGATACTAAGAAAGTGCCAACTCGCATTTTAGGAATTCTTGCTTCTTGCCATGCACTGGTATTTGTGAAAAACAAACTAGTATGATGTAATCCTTATAGGGTTTAGGGTTTAGGGTTTAGGATTTAGGGTATTTGTGAAAAACAAACTAGTATGATGTGAAAAACCCTAAACCCTAATCCTTATCTGATACTTTTTACTTTATTCTTTTAGTCATCAATATATGATTTGAAGCAAAAGTTTCTGCATATCAAAGGTACGTATTCCATTCAGAGAACATTCTAAGGTATAAGAAGTTGAGAACTAAAGAACAACAACAATGATACCTGATCTGCATAAGCGGGTATGGGGTTAAGAACTAAAGAACCAGCATGTATTGTTCCTATTTAATTGAGAGATGATGACACTTTCTTGAAGATTTATTATTGTCTGCCATGCAATGTGCTTATATATCTATCAGATATGTCTTGCACTCACACATATAATTTGATTGATAAAACTATTTGTATTCGGTTATGACGGTTTGGATGAATTATAGAAACTCATCGACTGGAGTAGCAAATGAGGAATGGATTTGGACAATACCTTCTTCAAGTTTCTTTTAGTTATGTGCGACCATTGTTATAATTAATGAACTAGCATTCTATAAGACAACTTTCTTTTACATATACTATCCTACATATCAAAGGTTCTAAAACAGCAGAAGAAAGATAGCAAAAAGCACTTGCAGGTGATACTTTCAACAGTCTTTTAATTGATTATTAAACCTTGGTAGTGCAAAAAATCACAAGAATGGCTCCACCGAAGGATCAAACTTTGGTCACCGTCAAATATAACAACACCGTATCTTTTCAATGCCCGGTATTGAGATTCCCTATTTGTAGAATCTACTCTTTGGGTATGCTTTGATACAAGAGGGCAATTGCAAGATTATTCTTCTTGGCATCCTCTTTTTTTCCTAGTTCTATCATCTCCCATACTCCATGAACATTGAAAATAACCCACCACATCATGGCGACATGGCCCATACCGTGTAATTTGTGGATGACAACACCGAGCATTGAAAAGATACGGTGTTGTTATCTTTGAAGGTGACCAAAGCTTGATCCTTCCGTAGAGCCATTTTTGTGATTTATTGCACTACCAAGGTTTAATAATCAATTAAAACACTGCTGAAAGTATCACCTGCAAGTTCTTTTTGCTACCTTTCTCCTGCTGTTTTAGAACCTTTGATTAACACCTTCTGGTTGCTTAATCTCCCTTTGTTCTTCGATCAACAACTGGTTAACAAGCCCGCTAAGTTTGGTCTGATTCACGACCTGTCTTCGCTACCCTTTTGATTCCCTAGAACATTAGGCTTTCACCTGCGATCAAAGCATAGTCCCTCTTCTCGGACGCTGCTCTGATACCAAGTGTTGGTAATCAAGAGCCTCAAAACTCACACTTGAATCTCACGAATTTGTGTACGTAAGGTTGATGGAATGTATAAATGAAGTAAAAAGGCATGCATAATTCATTGATATATGGCTATATATAGCCTAACATAGTAAAACATGGACTAATCATCCACCTCCCCTAAAGAACCGGTACAAAGCAAACCACTCATTCCCCTCAACGTACAAATGCATGGAATCCGGTCAAAATAGAAAAACTAATTCTACTAATAAAGTATTAAATAAACATAACATATAAAACCATAATTAATACTTATTAGTTCAATTTTCAACCATACATATGACTATGTAACCGATTAATCCAACCGCATATATTCATCTCAGAGGAGTTCAACCAGATAAGCTCATATTAGCCAAATGCATTGATAAGTTGTACCGCACAAGTTGTTATCAGTCGTTTCTAATATTTATGGAATCCAAAAATATCACACACGGCAGCATAACATCTTTAAAGTTGTTCTTTGACGCTTACCAGAAAGTTTCTAAGTACAAGCTAGAAACAAAGACTGTTAACACACTGTCAAATAAAAATTTACTTGTAGGCTAACAACAATGGATTTGGAAGGTCAACATCAATCTACATCACCTCCGTAAGGATGCACAGTTTCAAAAAACAACCAATTGGTAAGGAGAAACTAACGCTTGCTTAAAGTTTTAACATATTTTTATTCGACTAATATGTCACGAGTCATCGTATGACTAATTAGTTTCCCTGCAAAAAATTAATATTTTGGAATGGTTTTAAATTGATTAGAGGTGAATCGAAGTACCATTGTGTAAATTAGTTAGAAAAGCATTGATCTATATAAAGAACTAGCCATTGAACAGAGATCGGCCTTACTTTATGCGGCATACGACACACCCTATAATTTGCTTCAATCATATACTATTTATTGTCTCTATTTTCCTCAACAAGGTAGCTTGGGTTTTTGTATAGATACTTTACCCTTTTAAAGTGTTGGATTCAAACATTCATAATATTTTTAATTGTCTCTATTTTACGCTACACTAAGGTCCATCCATTTAACACGAATTGAGTTGTTAGCCGTAAGCTACAATCATGGTACATATAACTTGAAAATTTATGCATGTCTCGCATTTGCTTGCAAACCAATATTAGGACCAGGCCCGTATTAAGCTAGTTAAATTATTATAAATTTAAATAATGTGATTATTAGGGATTGTTATGGATAATTATTAGTAGAAGTATTTATTCCCTAATCTTAGATAAGATATATTAGAAATATGTATCTTAAATAGATATTTGAATCTTGAATACTTTTCCACTATCTATTGTAATCTAATACACAAAGGATTACATTAATGCATAATTACTTTTTTCTCCATTTTGTTTCTCTTGTTCGTTCTATAATTCACAGCACGAAGCTCTCAAAAATATTGGAGGAGGAATTACGTATGCCCGGCAACTTAGAGCTATGTTCGTTAATCTGAAATCTTGTATCAAAATTTTATATGCCTTAATCTCTATAATGTGAGGTAATTTGTTGAGGTGATGAAACAATATTTATAGCGTTTAGTATCTGAAAGTGTACGCAAGTTGTCACTTTTCGCTATTGTGTATATCCAAGTTTCAAAACTATCATTTAGTGTATCTAACTTTCTAAAACTACCATTTAGTGTATCCAACCTGGTGCTGACATGTAATTTATTTATTTAAGAAAAATTGAAAATATTAGGAGTTAATTACACAAATGGTCCCTGTGGTTTATCAAATTTCCCATGGTTGGTCCCTAAAAACTCAAAAATTACACCCACATTCCTCGTGGTTGTCAATTTGTTTCAATGTTGGTCCAATTTTAACACCTCCGTCTAAATTGCCGTTAACCCCTATATTTGTGGGGGTATTATTGTATTTTTACCCTTAAATAAATTAAACTTAATTAATTAAATCCCCCCACCCCACCTGACACCACCAGACCCACTTCTTCCTACACACCTCTTTGCTCTCTCTCTCTCTCTCTCTCTCTCTTCATCTCAACCCCCGACCACTATCATCATCAGACCACCGCCGGCTGTTGTTCCACTACTGTCGCCGGAACGCCGTCGTCGCACCACCAAAGTCACCATCACATCTCTCTCTTTCTTCCTTGTCTCGAACCACCCAAAACCCTGCACCACCGACACTCCGGATCCGTCGCTCGTCTCTCTAGCTCTCCACTAAACCCTAACCGACCGCCACCCTTTCTTCCGCCGTAACAGTCACCAACCCTCCACCTGTGAAACCTTCTCGTCATCACCGTAGGTCACCACCACCGCCCTTTATTCCCCCGTAACCACCAGCATCGCCACCACCACCTCCGTCTTCAACCACCTCACCAACGCCACCTCTTTCGTCTTCAACCGCCACCAAACATACAATCTAGAACTAATGGGAGGTCGATGACCTCCTCTTTCTCTCTCTCTCTTGTTCAAATTAGGGTTTGTTCTTGAGAAAACCCTAAATCTCATGTGTGTGTTATAGATCTTGCTTGTTCTTGTTTGTTCTGTTTAGATCTTTCTTGTTTGTTCAGATCTAGTGTGGATGGTGGTCATGGCGGAGGTGGATGGTAGGTAGGTGTCGCGGCGGAGGTGAGTGGCGGTTTTAGATCTGTGGTGTTGAATTTTGTTGCATGAGTCCAGATCGTGGTGTTAAAGATCTAGGTTTCTTTGAATTTCATGTGACTTCTCGATTTTGTGGTGGCCGGCGACCTTGACTCGTAACTCCTATTTTCCAAGACATCTTCACACATTGTTTGATTGCCAAAGCCCACTCCTTTGATGAAGACCTTAAAATAAAGGAATCTATAGTACACACATTCAGACTTCAACACGAATCATCCTATAAGATAGCAAACAACATTCAAAGCCCAAAAGAAGCATATGCAATGAAATATAAACTATACAACAAACACGGTATCTCGATTCGTGTTACAAAATATGGCTCATCGTTTTTAAAATAATATCAGAGCGATGGTTAAAGTTCCCTTAAACACACGAACTCCCAGCTAAACAACTCCACTTACCAAAACCTACAAAAATGGAGTTAAGGGTGGGGAATTAGCACAAAGCTAAGTGAATGAAAGTTAAAACCACAAACAGTAATCAGCAGAACCACAACGATTACAACAGAAACAAGTCATCACACAAATCTAGAGGATCGGCGGTTCTGCCGAACCTACAACCAAATGCCAGCCAAAGCATAGGTTTACCATTACCCTTTTGCTAATTGACATAGTTAAACCCCTTATGTTGCAACGAATTCATTAGAAGATCTAGAACTGCCAAACCAATATCAAACAAGCCCATCCCAATACACACGCATAGCTAACCTCTATCAAAACCATGTACACACAGCGAACCATGTACACATACCATTAACCATGTGCACATAGCAACAAGCTCAACGAATAATCAACACATAGCCAATCAATCAATCAATGAACAACTGACTAAACAGTCTATCAAAGCATAGGGCTTTAAGTCCCCCCTGTTACTTCCAGCACCTAAAAATGCCACCCCCACCTTCATCTGCATGCCTCTACGTCCAACCTAAAACTTCATCACAACCCATTGCACTACCCATTGCACTGCACATTTTCATGTGTAATGCTAAAATTACCAACTTTGGTGACGAGCTACTCTGCACCATCGTCACTACACACACAAACACATCATACACTACTAGACAAAGCTATGTGACAAATCTTTGTTTATTTTTTCTTTCCTTTTACCTTAAATTATCATGCGTGCTATAGTAGCAGCGAAGCCAAATGTGGAAGGTTTGGAGCCAAATGTGCATGTAGAAATATTGGAGCCAAATGTGCATGTGGTTGCTGATGTCCAGAGAATGTGCCAAGGTATCCTGACGCTTCCAGTTCTGGTTCCCTCCTATGTCAATTTTTGGAAAGTCACGGTCCGAAAAGGAATCTGATTCCGATGAAAGTTTGGGCTAGAACGATTTGTAGTGAAACCGATTGCTTTGTTTAGATAACTATATCATACATAAAGAACCTGTGCATGGGTGATATATAGTTTTGTACTGAAATCGATTACTTTGTTTAGCTAACTACATCATCCCAATGAAAGTCTCTTGAACCAGTTTTTCGGTTTCAAAATCTTTTAAACTATATGTCTTTTGTTTGTGTGTGAATATATGTGTGATAGAGAACAAACATATGTATCTAAAATAATAATTAATGGATTAGATTAACACTTGGTGTTACAAAAGTCATTGAACAGAGAAAAGTTCATGACTTTGAATATATATTCATTTAATTTACAATAAAATCCCAACATGATTTAACTAGCCACGCGGTACGATATATTCACAACCATAAATTTTTGTTATGAATGCGACCGATAGGAAGATTAAGCTCCGATGCTACTTTGTGTTGATAATGATGCCCATATATAATATTAATCGACAAAACATATATTCCGCCTAGGTAGCAACATATATTTGCATCACTTAGGGTATGTTTGGTTGGACGGAAAGGAATGACAAATGAATGGAATAGACAAATAAATGAAATGATCAAAGGAATTGAATAGTTCATTACCAGTTCATCCGCATGTTTGGTTATTTTCTCAGAATGGAATGAACCGTTAACGGAGTATGTTTGATAGAGAGGAATAGATATTAAAATGAAATAAAATAAATAAATAATGACCAAAATGCTTTTGCATTAAAAAATAGTTATAACTTAAATTTTAAAAAATAGATATAACATACCTAATTCTTAAATTCCATTCTATTTCATGATGGAATGAGGAAAAACCACCCCTCCCTCATGGAATGAAATGGAAGGAATCACATTCCTTACGGAATGGTTCATTCCATTCCTGCATACTAAACAAACGGATTTTTTTATTACGACGGAATGAGTTATTCCATTCCATTTGCTAATCACGCATACCAAACACTGCCTTAGATCTAAATATCTTCAACCAGCTTTTGTTTGATTGTGTCTAATCGAAAGAAATCAGTGAGTTCGGTTGGTCATCATTACATGTTTAAGCGGACATATAAAAATGTGATTCGGCAACCTTTATATTCAACGAGGACTTATGTCCTTGTAAAAAACGCATTGAACGCCAAAAATGATATCTTTTTTACTTGGTAATTAATGGTTGAAAAGTTCACCTTCACCTTTCAGAGACGATCGACATTATCCTCTTTGTAGGTTATTTTTACTTTTTTTAATTATTTTCTCACAAAAAATCCATTTTATATACATGATAGAAATCTCGTTTAATTTATTTTCAACGGCTTTTGACTATGGCAATATCCTCACTCTAGATCTTTTTAACATGGTTTTTATAGTGTTTATTGCATCAGTTAAAACGACTAATATGTAATTTAGTTCAAAAACCAATATATAGCCATGTCTTTTTTTTTATCGGAAAGAAAAGGTGAAAGCAATAATGTTTATTAGTAGGTTACAATAATGATATTATATAAACAAAATATAATTATGAACACACAATTATAAAATTAATATCATCAAAGAGGCTTTGAAACTTCGGTGTAAACGACAAACAAGACTACATCCTGAAGGACATTTCTTTACCTTCTCCTTTCCTCACTTTTCTAGTTTAAATCGAGGATGTTTACAAACTATGCACTCCTTTTTCTTTATGTTTTCCCTCTAGGCCGGGTATAACATACAGTTGTGTAAACATATATACATGAATCTTCTCATATGCAAGCATCAACTTTCCTATATATCGTTTTCTTCAATTATAGAAAGCATCTAGATAGTGACAACATGCTCCTTATTATTGAAGTGACAAATTGTAATAGCTTTTCACTCATGTTATACTCTGGTTTGCAATTTATTGATCGAGTGAGATACTACTGAGCAACTAGTCCCGTAATGGCTCAATCGCATGTTGTAGCAATTCAAACAACTTTGTTGCGTCTAAGTTCGGTGATTCTCTCATAAATTCCCTCAGATTTTGGTGTTTCATCCAACAACGATCAACCGACATACTTCTATATATTAGATATAGAAGTATAAAGGGTAAAATATATTTTAACCCCTAAAGTTTAGGTTTAATATTGGTTTAACTCCTAAACTTTTTTTATGAATATTTAATCTCTAAACTTTTTTAATGAATATTTTAACCCCTAAACTTGTTACAATTCATCGTTTTAGCCACTTGATCTTCTACAACAAGTTTAGTGATTAAACTTGTTACAATTCATCGTTTTAGCCATTCTAATCCCTAAACTTTTTAGAGGTAGTGTTGAGCTAGAGTTTGACTAGGTTTGGTTCGGCTTGATTAGATTACACTCCCAAGTTGGCAAGTTTAGTGATTAAAATGCTCTTTAAAAGCTTGGTAACTTGATGTAGAAGGTCAAGTAGCTAAAACGATAAATTCTAACAAGTTTAAGGGTTAAAACATTTACTAAAAAGTTTAGGGATTAAATCGTTCGTTTAAAAAGTTTAGGGGTTAAACCATTTTCAAATATAAAGTTTAGGGATTAAAACATATTTTACCCAAGTATAAATTAAAAGTTTGATACGCACAATAAAAAACTTTTAAATACTAATAAACATAATAGTAAAACGTGACAAGTTTAATATATTTTGTTGAATTAGATTCTAATTTAAAAACTAAAATAACCACTTGGTATTTACATGGGGAAGGATAACGATTTAATTTAACCTTTTTTTAAATAAAGAATCGATCATGAGTGTTAAACTTTTCATAAGACAGACTTAGCAACATAATTTTAGAAACTAGAAGGTAATATATTAGTTTCGATTAAACATGAAGAACTAGGATAAAAGTAAAAGTGGTAATTTGGATTTTGGAGTAATATAAAGAACTAACATATATACTAATCCAATCTTTATTATATATTTATTTATTAATTAATTATAAATTATAAATATTTATATACTTCCCTTACAAAGTTACAACTTACAAGTAAAAGAAAGGGAGAACCACCCAACATGCAGGCCCAAAGATTTCTGCAACTTCCATAGTTCCATATCTGCTTTTGGGTGGTAAAACTAGAATAATACCATCTTTCTTTCTTTGAAAAATAAGAACTTAAGAAGCAATTTTAATTTTTAAAAAAGCTATTAAATCATATCAGTTAACACACATTTTAAACAAGTATACTTAATCGTATCAATAATATATTGAATATGAGTCCAGTTGATTTTTCAATGTTAACTTATACATAATAATTATTATTAGGATTTTACATCTTTAAATTTACTATCAATTTTTCTATATACGTGTTCAAGTATATAATCAAGTTTGACAAATGGATGAATCAGGTCAATCAAGTAACAAGGCATCAAAGTCGAAACAAGTTCGAGGCATAATGGATTTGGACCAAAAGGCTGTTATATAAAAATACTATTTAAGTCAAAAGAAATGTTATAAAAACAAAGTTAATTAAAAAATATATTTAAACTCAACTTATTATTATTATTATTATTACTATTACCTCCATCACTCTGAGTTTTTGAGGGATACATATAAGTTGATTCATACTTTTTCTCGCTATCCCTCTTTTCTCTCAGTATTTATATAATGGTTGAGGGGGATCGATGTAAGAATTAATAGCATAAAGGAAAATGATAGAAAAAAAAAAGATGTGACGCTTATACGACGAGAGAAAGAAAGAAAATGAACACTCGAGGTTTTAGTGTTCCATTGTCTCCAAAACCGAACATGAAAGTATAACGTGCCTTCTAAAAGAGTTTATACAGATGATTTGACAAGTGTGGAGATTAAATGCACATAAATAATATGGGAAAAGAATATTGGATATATGTTTCAAGAGATAGTTATAAATCCTTGTGCAAAATCTTTTTATTTGTTTTTTGACTCTACATATCAAAATCAAACTAGTGAAAATTAGAATAATATAACAGGAACTTTTTTTTGAACGGGCAAACATACCCACCCATCTAATTTACACCTTATGTCTTTGACAGGACTTGAACCCCCAACTTCTAAGAGAGAAACACCTTAATCACATCTTGGTACCGCTAGACTAAAGGCCCGTATAATATAACAGGAACTAATAGAAATTTTCGTGTTTAAATGATTAAAAACCCACTGATGATTCTGTCTGTCTAATGCCAGTTCTTCGAATGCTGCCACTTCTTTAAATGCAGCCAATTATGAAGTCTATGCCATTCAAAAATATATATATATGAAGTCTATAAATTTATGATGACCAGAGTCCAGATAACCAACAGTCCACTTCTCCATTTTTCTCTTCTTCTTTCACCATTCCCCGATGAAATCCCACCAGCGTTTGAGTTCTCCGGAGAATCCAGCCAACTTTCTCGTAGTCTTTCTCTCCGACGACACTCAATCGGCAGGCATTGTAAGTTCATCACATATGCTCTTTACGTAATATTCTCAATCATAGATTTTCATTTGATCAATATTCACCTAAAAAACAGATGATACCAGAGAAGTTTACGGAGAAGCATGGAAAGGATCTGTCTGAGAAGGTAACACTAAAGGTACCAAACGGTGACGTTTGGCAAGTTGACTTAAAGAGGTCAACAAGTGAGATTTGGCTTAGAAATGGCTGGCGGAAATTTGCAGAGCATTACGGTTTAAAATTTGGGCACTTATTGATGTTCGCATATGAAGGGTTTTCGATATTTGGTGTGATTATATTCAACGCAAGTGCATCAGAGATAGAATACCCTAAAAACACAGATGATCCCAGACACTCTGTAAAAGAGAAATCAAGTAAGCCTCCAATTTCTTGTGGCGAAACCAAGGTTGTAAAGTCAGAGGATGACACAATTTCAATAAAGAGTGAAGATGAAGAAGAATATGAGATAGGTTTGTTACTTCTTTTTAGATTATTTTGTTTTGATTTATTTATTTTTTTAATTTATTAATTTGATTTTAGATGAAGGTGAATGTTCAAGAAAGAGAGAAAGAGAAGAGAACAGGGAGAATGGAAAAAAAGCACTTGAAAAAGCTAAAGCTAATTTCAAAAGTGACAGACTTTATGGCATGGTCTATATGCATAAATCATATCTTGCTACAAGTGGAATTGTAAGTTGTTCTACAACTTCAGCATCGAAATCTCTTTTAAGTTTTGTAGTTTTGTTGTTCTTACGTTAATCATTTAAACACTTGTGTATTTGAGAGTGTTACACCAATCGTAAACCATATAAACCCCAAAAACGAGCTCTTCTTTGATCCATTTCCATTAATGTAGGTTCTACCCATCGAGTTAAGAAGGATACTCTCGAGGGGTCACAGGAGCCGTCGCAGATGCCTGCTTCTACATGAGAAAGACGGAAAACAAAACGTATGGGAGACTGTTGTACATAATTCTTATATGGGGAGTGCTGATTGGCCGATGTTTGTGGAAGACAATGGTATCAAATTTGGGGATATCTGTGTTTTTGAGCTAATTCACAAAGACCATAGTGTTCTTAATGTTACCATCCTTAGATCTTAAGTTGGTGTAATCTTTCTGAACAAAATGCAAGTGCGTTCGTGATCAAGATCTTGTTTTGTATGAAATATTAAGAAGTAACATATTACTCTTTTGATTATGCTTATATTGCTGGACATGGAAGTTGTAACAGATAAGATTTCACTTGCTAGTTAGACCAAACAATTAAAGATGATATGTAGGTACATATTTGTATCACCTAATAGTATTCTCTGTTTTGAAATCATATGATACAACTGAATCAAACTGCTACCAAACTGAAGTGGGTTGATGTCAAAACACATGGCTTGTTCTTGTCTTTCTGTTCACATGACGAGGCTTTTATGTACACTGTTGTCTTTCTGCTTTAATCTTGAGGAGAATCATGAGAGTTAGAACTTGAATCTGAGCTATACATCGAGTATTCATTGAAGTTAAAGTTTGGTTTCTCTTCATCCCACTTAAGAATCTCCCTTGCATACTTGAGTGTTTGATCCACACTGTTGGGCTCTAACCCTTTCACCACTGAAACAAACAGCTTACGATCAGCGAGTGATGAATATAACTTCTTGAACTTTGCAGCAACAAAATGCGAAGCCATTTGTCCCATGGAAGGACTGTGGTTAATGTTGTTACTACTGAAGTTTTTATTTTGGCTGTTCCGGCTGACTATTGGATTGAAGTCACTGAACCACTCGCAGCTTCTTAATGAAACCCGTTCAAGTTTTTCCTCAAAAACATCAAATTTGTTTAGTATTAGAAGAAATTCCATCTGATCATAGGTCGGGTGAGTCACAATGCTTGTGAAAAACTTCTTGTTTAGCAACATTTTGTTCACCAAATTCCCATCTCCATCAACGGCATACTGATCAAAATCACTCAAGGAAACACAGAACATGACAACACGAACATCTTCAAACATCTCTAGCCATTTGCAATTTTCCCCAAAGCCTCGTGCTTGCACTCTTATTAGCTGAAATCTGGTTACATATGCAAAATGATATTTTCTTCAGAAAGCAGTAAAAAGATTATGATTTATTGAACAAAACATGGTTATCTTTACTAAACCTGAGTAGGGAATTATGTTGATCAGTGGTGTCATTGCTTTCCTCTGGTGATAACTGAGGAAAAGAGAAGTCAACACTAGAAAGCCCATTTGATGAAGTGACATGCTCTGCATAAAGGATGTCGACATCTGAAGGTATATAATCTGCTCTCAATATATCAACAGCCTGAGAATTCACACACACAATGAGATATTATAGCTACTTGTTTACCTTATAAAAAATGTTTTAACTTTTTAAATTTACCTGTTCCAAGAAATAACTAGAAACACTTGGGAGCATTTCCAATTCGTTACGCCTCTTGTATGTGGCCTGCATAGCTGGATGATTCCATAGTTCTTCCACTACTGGTGCATATTCCCGCGTGGCTGCTGGGAATATGTCTTCCAGATTACCAGCCACCATGGTTTTAAGAAGCCAGTCGGAAAATGTTTTCAACCGTGGTGGGATGGAAAAAATAGTTTTCTCATTGTCTGTAACACCATTTCCTGTAGAAAACCAGAAATTTGTTTCAAGTTTCCTAGAGCAATGCATCTATGTAGGCCTGAGAGCAAATATTAAATTACCAGTATATCCCCTACCAGAAATATCAGAAGATTCAATTTTCTTCAGTTCATTCAATGTTTCGTCTTCAAAACGTTCACGTCCTTCAAGAAGAATCCCAAGGTAGCCATAGACGTTGCTCTGGATTATAAACTTGATACTTTCTCGTTCTTCCTCGGTGAAAGGGGTCTCTTTATACAGAATTTTAGCCTAAAATTATCATTTCATCACGTAAATAAGAAGCAGAAATTAGAAGACCTATGATGAGATATTTAGAGACCAATGTAACTCTTAGTTCTCATGAAGACTTGGTGTGCACAATAATCCTACTAATCTGAAATAAGCGCGGTCACCCGATTTATCACATTAAAATATATCTTCTGGTTCTGGATAATTTAACAATAAAAAATGAAGAACCATAGAGATATATATATAGCGGCATACTGGCACGGGTGACAAGAAATGGATTCATGTTGGAATTACCTGCTTGAAAATGGTACTTGTACCAGATCCACAACATCCGATTAAAAGAAGTTTGCTGGACACAGTCTGATCAAAATAGTCTGGCACCGAATGACTAAGTGTGTTGCTCAATGGCTCTCCACTGGGATAAACTGACTTAGATGGAACAGGGAGTGATAATACAGCACAAACCAGCTTTGTTCCAGCCTGAAAACAAACAATATGTTTAAAAAAAACTTATAAAGATATTACAGACATAAAAACACAAAAATCTTCATGAAGGACTTACTTTTCCCCATATGTATCCTCTCGTGTTTTTCTGTCCTTCTTCCTGATATGAACCATCATCATTCACCCAAAAGTGTGGGTTACCAGCACACTGGACTCCAGAAAGCTGCAGCATTCAACATGATTGGTAATTTAACTATTTCCGTATGAATTATGAATCATCTATCATTTAAAACATATATGGTAGGTTCAAAATATAGAAACCTGTAGCATTCTTAGCTCGACTTTCGTTATCTCGCGACCGTTTATGAAAACACCAGTGTTTCCATTGCTAGCATCTGGCATAATTGGAGCCCCAACGTTTAGATGGGGACTAATAATCTTTGAAGGTTTCTCACCCTCCTGTTGAAACATAAACATCAAAACAATCCTTAATTTGAACATAAACATCAGAAATGACAAGCATGTCTGTCTAAGTTTTTAAAAGACTGAATCCTTACCTTTCCCCAAAGGCCAGATACTTTGTCATACCAATAATTTCCAGGTTTAAGCTTCTTGGGAGGATTTGGGCAGCTTTGCAGTATGACAAGCTCCTCGTGGCAAAGGGGTTTTCCATTAACACAAACATATTCGGAGGGCAATTGATTGACAGCGCATAGTTTTTCAGCCTTCATTATCTGCCTGACCTCTAAGCTATTAAGAAGTCGCTTTAGCATTCGAGAACATTTCCCCAATTTACCCCTCTTTGACTCATCAATTGAATACCCGATGCATGTAACACACTTTCTTCCCTCTGGCATCGACCCCATTGCTCTAAGCACACAGTTGACACAATATTTTGCATTACAAACTATGCAGACTTCCTTCTCCGTGAACCTGTTTCCTTTAAGACATCGATAACAAGCGCCTTTTCGTGTCTTCACCTCTGGTTCTCTCTTTAGCCGATTAACCTCAGGTTGAGCTTGATTAAGATCCTCAAGAAAATCCTCATCATCAGAATTGATATCACGGAAAGTTATCAATGGATTTTTTCTTAAATCACAAACAGATTCATCCTTACAACCTCCAGTTTTGAGAGAAGAAACCCTAGAAGATGGATACTCGAAGCTCAACCTTGATCCATTTGACGCCCAATCAGGATGATTCAATTCATTGAATTCAAGACTCTCCTTGCAAGCATTCGAAGGTCGAAAAGCAAGTGAATTCCCAGAAAAATCCCTAGACTTGTCGAAACTATCCGAGAACCCTAAAGTACCAGAACTCTCACCCCTGCCTGACAACTCATACGAATGATCATGGCTCACAGAAGAAGAGCCGAGACCAGTTGTATTATTAATCATATCCAAAAACTCGCCTGAACTAATAAACAAATCAGGATTACTGGAACTCCTCTCCTCAAACCCACCGTCGTGAGCTGGAGAAACGGTGGTTTCAGTTTCTGCACCTAACCGTAGGTCTTTAGAAACATAATCATTCTCGTTACCATTACAATTTTCATCATTTCTAAAGGAAATAACGGAAGTTGGAGAAATAATAGTTTCGGTAGTACCTAATTTCGCGAAGTTGGTAGCGATGTCGGATGCAAGAATAGGTTGTACAATAGGCATAGAGAGTTTAGCGCTAGTATGAGAGTTGGGAACAACCGCAGCAACAGGAATCTTATGAAGATCGATTGGAACAGCTCTCGGAAGACCATGATGTGGTATTGGAGGACCTTCGTATTCTAAAGCAAACGAGTAAGGCGGTGCTTCCTCGCCTGAAACCACAGGGATAGGCATTCTTTTCCAGAAAACCAAATCCTTTGGAGCAATAAACCCTAAATTGAAGGGGGGAAACTGAAATTAAAACTGAAACTGAAGCTGATAGAGAAAGACAATGAAAAGCGTATAGCTAGGTGGAGAAGATTCCGGTGAGTTGGTTAGGTCACCGGCGGGCAGGTGGGATGAAGGAAGGAAGGAGGGAATCGATGGGAAGGAGGATTGGGGAAATGGGTTTGGTTTTGGGAAAGTGAGGAAGGAGAGGGAAGCGTGAAAAGGACAGAAGAAAAGCGAGAAGAATAAGCATCAGTGAGTAGAGCACTGTCATTGAGACAAGAGAATTTTGTCCTTTTTCCATGGCCATTGGAATCGAAGCTTAACCATTTGCGTTTTCCTTTTCTTTTTTTAAAATTCCCTTCTCTTTCTCTTCAATGAAAACATTGTTGTTATATATATATATTTTTTTTTAATTCAATAACAAAATAACGTTATCTTAAATTTGAATTTTGTTATATCTTTTTTAGATTTATAATATTAACATGACCTAAATTAAAAAATTCCGTTTTCACAAAGCATTTCAATTAAAGTAACTTAATTTTTTTAATTGTTTATTCATTTAATAATTTACAAAACTATAGTTAAGTGATATTAATATTATAAATTATTTCTTTTTTATATTATAATTATTTATGTATTTATAAGCTATGAGGATGGTTTCAAACGAGAACTATTTTTCGTACGAGAACTGCGAGAACCAATTTTAGCCATTGATTTGATAAGTGTATCCATGGATATAGAGCCTGGGGGAATCAAGTGTGGTAGGGTGCATGTGAGGAATGCATGGGCAGACGATGACATTAAAGGAGGATGAATTGGACGGCTTAGATTGATTCTCGCAGTTCTCGTTTGAATTTTTTCCTATAAGCTATTTTATGTGACGATAAGCTTGTGTTAAACTTGACGGTTTCTTTACTTTCATTCTCTTCCTAAAATTTCTTATAACACGCAAAATTAACTATTTTTTCACTTTTTCTTTCTTTCAAAACTAACTCGAGAACACAAACGTCATTTAACATCTTAATAAACATAGTATCTTGGATATGGATATATGATCATGATTTTTGCTATAGGATCTTAATCCAATGTGATTATAATTAATGAATTGAAAAACAACAAACAAACTAGTAAAATTAAAATAAAATATAAGAAAGATGATTTGTACACGATAAATTTTCGTTACACACAACACTTGTGATTTTTGTGCCTCTATAATTCCATTGTTTTTTATTCTAATCCACATATTTAATGGTATGATAGTTCAAACAACAACTAATTATTATGTATGACAAAAAATATGTTATGTACGTATCATCTCTCAAAATATAAATGAGCTAACTAGCGAAGCAACTTATCAAAATAAATTTATTATAACAAAATAATGTGTTTACCATTTCTACATACGTAAAAGTCAGTATTTTGACTAAATATTCGTCGTCATTTAGAAATTTGTTGTTATGATTATACTGTCTGTCACAAGTTTTTTTCATCAAGCCATACCACACCTTTACTTTGCATTTACCGTCATTCTTTGAACTTCTTGTAAAAAACTAAAGCTAGTATACGTAAGTAGAATACTTAATGAGCAAACGAATTAATTCTATAAATAGAAAACTAAACATGAGCATATAAACATGGAGAAGCTTCCATCCTCGAATATTAATGATTGGAATTAGTATACTTCCATGACGTTCGTTACATAATTATCTCCTCTGCAATAGATACATCTAACTGAGCTAAAACATAAATCTCACATATAAACCTATCTTACCTGTTTAACATCAAAGGCACGTAACACAACAATTGCTCGGTATTTTCAACATGTGATTCATATCATACTTTTAACATACTTAGGTCCAGTTTCTTTCGCGAAATTTGTTTTTAAGTAAGATCTTATTCTTTATAATATCTATATTTTTCTCAAATGATGGAAAGTCCATTTAATAAGGCGGGCTTAATAGAATTTAAATCAATTCTATATAATCGAATTATGTGAAACAAACGGGAGACCCTGTAGTATTACAAAACATATCTAGCTAACATGTATGAGTAAACCCACATAATTACAATTTAGCACAACTATTTACAAGTATTAGATTATGATACTCACCTCGTGTCTAAAATGTAAACTTACTTACTCTTTAACAACTCGTATTTAACTTAAAACACCTATTAATCATTTAAATACTGTAATGTAACAACCCTTCAAACAATCTGAGATAATTTACGAAGATGAATAAAACCTTCAAATCCTTATGTAATCTTGCGATATGTTTTTACGAAGATGGCATAAATCCAAGCCTAGTTTCAGACTTAATTACCTTGATTTTATGATGGAACTTGGAAAGTTGGAAGAAATTGTTGAAAATAGGTTTCAGATTAACAAGAGAGATTAATTAAACAATTAATAATATGTTCCCAAATGATATGAACAATCAAAATATATATATCAAGAATGAAACTTGATTGTTCTTATCACATAAACAAACAATAAAATTCGATTTTTATTAATTATTACTAAGTTATTGCCAACCCTGATGATCCTCCTCGATCAATCAGAAAGAAAAGGTAGAAGGAGAGTGTCCCGTTATCGGACTATTTAAAACACAATACTCAAATGTAAAACCAACCTGAAATCGTTGATCTTTAGCAAGTAACACGAAGAACCGCACGGAATAGCTCATGTCCTTAAAGGTGATTACGTTGCTGTATTTGCTGCAGCCTCAAACGCAATGAACCCAGGATTTAATGCAGCCTCAAGAACCGAAAATCACAGCACTGATTTTCGAGTTATTCTGGAAGAAAAGATGCAGAAAACGAAAGCCAAAAACGCAGAGAAGGGAGAGAGCCTGAAGCAGTTTTCGTATGTACTGAATGAAGGCTGCTGGGACTGTTTTTATAGCTGCAGAGGCAGCCAAATCGGTTCCGAGAATCAAGGAGCAGCTCCCCCAAACGTGGGCTGACTCCCCTTCTTCAGCTAACCGACATGACTGGGTACAACCGGGTAAACCCGACCCGTTATGCAGTTAACGAACACCCGAACCACGACCCACCTTTCTGAAAAAGAAAAGCTCCTTAGCGACGATGCAAAGTGCAAAGTGCGCCACACGCGCCACTCGCGAGCACGCGGCTCTGGCTCGGCGCGCGTGTGAGGATACCCCTACTAGACCCCCACCATTTGGTTTGAATACTAAGGGAGGGAAATCCCTTATAAACCCACCAAATGTTTATTCTCCCTCCTATGTGGGACACAAACTTGACAACATTCAATTTTGTGTTTTCACATAAAATTCCAACAGAAATACAGTTATCTATTTTCTTTCATATTCTTAGTCGTGTGCTTCTTTTTTTCATAATTAGTGATCGTTTTAATTTAGTGGGAAATTAAATTGAGAATAAAAACTTAAGTGAGAGTGAAAGAGATAATTCTGACCATTCATTTGATTTGATCGGATTGCGTATATTTGATTATTTATTTTTTTATTACCCAACAATAAATTATGACGTCATGAATTGCAGCAAGTAAATTACGACCATTAAATTTAATATATCAATATCTAATTGATAACTAAAATTTACATTATCATAAACATTTATTATTAAAATAACTCTTTCCAATTGCGTCTAAGTAAAAAAAGCTACGTGTTTTAAATACATATCTAAGTAAATAAATAGAATTATAGATAATAGTTTATATTTCTTTATGTTGGCCCAATTACGTCTAAAAAGCAGAGTTTGGTCTCTCCCTGCTACTTTTTTAGGTGATGTACTTATCCAGGGCAAAAATCATTAATGGTAGGTAAAAAAGTTTATATTAACTTATAACTTACGCAGAGAAAGTGAGAGTATGGCTTGGAATTTATACGTTTAGCTCTGACTAAGGAGATTTCCTTTTCTTTTTTTGTGTTTTTGGCGGGGGTTAAGATAGGATAGGAAAGGTATGACAAGATTGAAAATGGCAACTCGGATTGGCTTGCCAGATATGGGTCCATATCGGATCAACTCTTACTCCACCTGAAATTAATCGGGTCTGAAGTCAGAACCAGGCTGCCGAACCTCGTCTATTTTAGCAGAGAATATATATATATATATATATATATATATATATATATATATATATATATATATATATATATATATATATATATATATAGAAAATGGATCAATAAAGAACCATGTATTAAATAAAGAATCTAAAGAATCAATCTGGATCATTGGATCATCAAAATCAATGGATGAGATTGACCGATGGCAAAACTGTAATTATCATGTATTAGTTTAGGAAGAAAAGGGTAAACATGGAAAATCCCCCTCCCCCAACAACCTCGATTTAAAAAAAAAACCCCAAAAACTTTAAATTGTCATAACTTTTTAAGTTTTGTGAATTTGGACAAAAAAATTATACCAATCTTTTAGTTTTTTAATCTTCTTTCAAACAAGATCTCTCTTCCCATATTTTTCTAAATTTTTTTTAACATGAAAATTTTGTTTGCATTTGGACAGCATGTACGTTTTTGTTTTTTGCATTTTGCATTTACGTTTGATTGAACACAGCTCAAAATGCAAACTACGGATTTTGCATTTACGTTTGAATGAACCAAGCATCTAGGAATTTTGCATTTTGGGCTTGAATGAACCCAACTCAAAATGCAAAATACAGATTTTGCATTTTGAGTTTAAATGAACCCAGCTCAAAATGCAAAATTTGCATTTCAAAAAAAAAAAAGTTTCTGAAATATATCAAGCCCGGTCTTGTTTGAAAGAGGACGAAAAACTGAATCTAACGGTATAATTTTTTTGTTAAAATTTTTAAAAATGAACGAGTTATGATCATTTAAAGTAATTGGGGTTTTTTTTTTAATTTGGGGGTGGGGGACGCTGGAAGGCAACGAGATTTTTTTTTCTTCCTTTTTTACCTTTAAACAATGTGTCACGTGTCATCACCAGAGAGGTTCTTTAGGTTCTATGTTTAAAGAAGGTTCTTTGTTTAACCACACCCTATATATATATATATATATATATATATATATATATATATAGATAGGGAAGTGTTATACTAAAAAATTAGTTATGCTACAAAAACTAAGGAGAATTCTCAGTCACTCATTTTCATCAAAAGTCAACAAAAATTAGTCAAAATTGGTTACTCGTAACTGCCAAATAACTGCATTGTAAGGGCAATTTCGGAACAGGAAAAATTCTAGAATAAAGGTAATTTTACAATAATTTATAAAACCAACTATTATTAAATTCTTATACGATGCACATAACTTCAAATTTAAATTTCTATTACTGTTATCATTCATCACCACTCAGGCTGCATATTGAATTGATTCACAAATCAAGCGCTGAACCTTTTGATGAATATATATAATCTTCACCGCATCCAACGATGCACAAAGTAAAAAACAATCTAATAAAACACAGTACCAAAATTGATGCACCCTGATCAGACATATACAATCATATGACGGTCATTGATGCACAAATTCAAAACAATCAAATAAAATTTTGATAGAACAAGTATGGTTCATCCAAATTAATGAATTACGACAATAACTTGTTACAAAATTGATAGAAAAATATTGATTAAAAGAAAGTAGAAAAATGATGAAGAATATCTTATACAGAGGAACCTGCACTCTACTACAAGATTTGTTGCTCTGATTCGAGCGGCAGTTGTTCGATGGTCACATACGACTGTGGCGGCGGCGGCGAGTGAACACTCTTCATAACCTTAGATCGATTAGGCTGTAGAGATGGTGGGGCGGCGAATGGTCCCGACTTTTTGACCGATTTGGACTGTGGGTCGAATTTGAATTCCTTTGACAGTAGGCGGCGGAGGCGTAGGTGTGACAGAATCGGAGGTGGTGTATGTTTGTGCATCTCCACACAGGCGGGGACTCATTGGGCATGTGTAGTTCGGTTTCGTCGGCAAGGTCTTCACATGGGCACGAGCGTAAGGGGCGATTCGAGATCCATGCGGCTGGTGAGACTAAAATCTGGAGATGACAAAGACTGCGACCAGAGATGGGAAGAATAGTGATGGCGCCGCTAGGGTACGGTGGGTGACGGAGGTTGCAGGGGGTTTCTATTGAGGGGAGGCGGAGGTTTTGAAAAGAATATTAGGGTTACGTATTTTGAATGTGTGGAGAGCCCAGAAAGACGTGGACAAACTTGAGGGAGTGAGAAATTGAGAGTTTTTAAAATTCCTATATTACCCCTTCAACCATATTTAACCACATTTGACACATGTCAAGCCCAGGTTTCTCCTTACCCTTTTTACCATAAAACTCTTTTTATTTGATCCTGATTATATATATATATATATATATATATATATATATATATATATATACCTATATAATAAAATGCATTCATGCCCTACAAAATCGACACTTGTTGTATAAATAGTTTCAAACTATTTTACCATTACATCACTCCATGCCTACTTTCTTTCATATGTCCACATAGTTTGAGTGTTTGACAGTGTTTGAGTGTTATCTGTTACTTGCCTTGAGCCCCCTACATTTTTTTTTGAAAGGCAAGTATAGTATATATTATAAGAGAGCAATGTCTGTAGCAAAATACAAATCCACCTTCACCTAATACGAGGAGTATAAGTGAAGTCCATCCAGGTTGTTAATTTCGTAACTAGATCAACATTGATCCATTTAAAAGATTAACAACCTCCACCAAAAGACAGAACATGACCTTACAGAGATTAATTAATCTATGCTATGAATTTACCAAAGCTTTAACATCTTGTTCGGATCGGTTAGCCAGGTAGACCAGGAGATTAACGCACCGTGCTTTGTTCTTGATTTTAGCCATTGAAAAAGTAATAACTGGATCTCGAAAAACAGTTGGCATGGCTATACATTCCTGTTTTCGAACACGATTAAATTCCTGTTCTTCCATACCATGTACGCAGTCGCTCTAATTACTAGTTCTCACGCTTGCTTAGCCCAAGAAGATAAGATATCTTTTGAAGTCTCTGTCATCAGTTGGAAAGAGTCTTTGACGATAAAAGGTAATCCCCACCAATTGTGTATTGTTTCCCAAATGCCCGTGATTTTTCTACATGTGAAAATAGCATGACTTACCGTTTCAATCTCTTCCAAGCACCTGGGGCAGAGGAGCGTATGAAGATCAATTCCTTTCTCGTCTAGTTTTGATAGTACAGACAACCTTTTTCTATCTGTTCTCCATGCAAACACTAACACCTTTTTTGGCAACGATCTTGACCAAAATGTTTGTTTAACTGCTGTATCTTCGCTGGTCCTTGTCTGCAAGGTTTCCTCCAGTTTTTCCCGCACCCATTTAACTGAGAAGCTGCCATCCGACTTCCCGTTGCCCGACCATTTATCTGTTGATTGTCTTTGCATTGATACCGAATCCAGCTGTTGTTTCAGTTGTTGAAGTTCCGAAGCACTTCTTCCCACTAAATGTTGATCAGCTCCAACTTGCCACGCCCACTTATCGTCTGACCAAATTCCGGCATCTTTAACCTGCATGTTGATATCTCCAAATTTCTTGAAGATCCTTGGATAAGATGTGGCTAAGCATGAGTTACCTAACCACACATCATCCCAAAAATTAGTGTTTGCCCCATTGCCAATAAACACCTTTAACAAGGTATGTATTGGAATCCCCTTAGTGTTTAGTTCTCAACCCAGATTTTTAATACCGTCCCACACCCCGGAACCTCTATTTCGAACCAGTTTTCCCAGACCCCCCTTTGACCCATGTATTGATTTTATTATTCTTGCCCAAAGGGCGTTTGATTCAACACGAAACTTCCACCACCATTTTAAAAGAAGAGCGATATTGAGGTTGTTTAAATTCCCAATGGCTAGACCCCCCGACTCCCTATTTCTTACCACTGTTTCCCAATTAACCCAACAAATCTTTTTTTCTTTATATCCCCCGCCCAAAAGAAGTGTTTTCTAATTTTATCAAAGGATACGATAGTCGCTGGAGGAGCACGAAACACAGACAAGAAATAGACAAACAAGAAATAGACAGACAAACTTGATAAAACAGCTTTGGACAAAGTTAGACGACCCCCATACGAAAGTAGCTTCCCTTTCCACGCAGCTAGTTTTAACTCCATTTTTTCGATAACCTTCTTCCAGCTACTATGTTTTCTCATATTTTCATTAACAGGTACTCCTAGATATGTTAACACACCTTCCCCGATCTTGCATCCAAATGAGCCCCCTACATTAACTTCTTTTTTTTAATCTTCTTACCTGCCTTCTTTCTACCTCCCCAATATTCACAACTTTTTTTCCTCCACCCACACGCAAACTTCTCTTGTCACGAAATCTGATCACCACAAGCAGCGCCGATGACCTCCTCTCCTCCTTATTCTCTATCGTATTTTCTTACTTCATCTCTAAATCCGAGTGTTTTTTGTGTGTATGTTTAGCTTTGAGTGTCTATCATTGTGTTCTTCTGTGTGCTTTTTCAAATTTCAGAGAGAACATGTGTTCCATTGTATGTGTATTGGCCTTTGTGGGTTGTGTGGAGATCAAGCGAATGGAAAAAAACGACCCCTAATTGATTTCTTGTTTGTGATCCTTGGAGACACATTTGTAATAGTTATTTCAATGCCATGGGATCTCTTTTAAATTGAACCAACATAGCTTAAAAAAACCCAAATCAGATAAACATAAAAAACCAATTTCAAGCAAGAGGACGGGATATGATTTGAAGAAAGAACACACAAGAGTTCACAACACCCAGGATCACATTTGGTACTTTTTTTGTTCTAATTCAATTTAAATGACATCTTATTTTCTTTAATTTTGTTACTGTTTGGCTATTTTCTTTTATGTGGGTTTACATTTGTTTCCAGACGGTGATTAAGGCAGACTGATTTGTATGACACATTCCTTTGGTATTCTTCTTACTACGATCGTATGAAACCATATATAATCTTCTGTTATTAGAAGTAAACTTGCAGTGCAAAAGATATGTGTATATCGTATGTATTAAAGGAACAAAACACTGGAACTTATCAAAGATAATAATACACACTGGAACACACTTCGAAATACACATGTATTTGATATATTGCGCGCATTTATAGATTTTTCAATGGTTCATTTAATGAATTCAATTTTTGTTTCAAAATTCAGTTACATTAATGTAATCAGGTAATGATGTAGTAGTCATATTTGATTATTTGTCTCATATAATGGCCCTTTAAAAAATGTGTACGTACAGTACTTTCCATGCATATTAACTTAGGTTGAATTGAAAGAAATGCTGACAATTACTATAGCAATTGTTTGGTGACAAGGTGCGCAACAGAGTAGATGAGAAACCTGAAAACTAAGTGGTAATATTCTCATACTATCTTAGGATTAAACATTATATTCTTGGTATTTTTAAGTGATAAAAAAGTATAACTTGTATAGATGAGGTGAGATCTTGCAGGAGTAGTGAGTACTCTATAGTATACATAAAAAGGGAAACTAAATCAAAACGCCAAAGATAATGTCAAACATTCTATTTTATTGTGAGAGGTAGTTGTTTCATACATTGATAAATAGTTAAATTTAATTTGATATGGCCCCAGCAGTAATATTCGTAATCTTATGCACATAGACAAAGATTGTTTACAAAATCATACACGTATGTTAAGATGATTATCTTACAAAAAATGCCTTAGTAATTGTGAATTTCTATAATCAACTGGCAATATGCATTCTTGGTCATTTAGAAAATTAGGCTTACGCTTATTGCAGGTCATGGTCTGTAAGTAATGTTGAGTGTCCGTGACAGGTCTAGGATTTACTTTTTATTATGACTCAAACCCGGCTGTATCATGTTGACCCACTAACACTCTTTTCTTGCTTTTAATTCATATCGTATTATTAAGTTAGATTGTTACAATAATTAATTCTAAATTAAAAAAACTACTTTAAGAGAAAAGTTTTTAAGCTATGAAATATGTGACATGATCCTTTTTTCAACTTCAGGATAAAAAAACAAATATTGTTGATGACTTTCGACCCCACACTCTCTCCATATTACCTTTCCAATATCCCACCTAGACGTGACTCGATATGATTGTGTTATACTAGATTACAAGTTACCTTCAGTATTGTTTTTATAGAATTAAGCGTTCATGTTTAAAACATCAATATAAATCGTCATGGGCCGTGCATAGAACGGCCTTGAAGCTTTACTAGTATATATATAGGGGAGGGTTCCATTAAGAACCGAATTTTATGCGAGAACCGCAAGAACCAATCTTAGCCGTTGATTTGATAAGTGGAATTCATGGATGGAGAGTATGGGGGGATCGAGTGTGGCAGGGTGTATGTGAGGAATTCATGGGTGGACAATGACATTGAAAGAGGGGGAATTAGAAGGCTCAGATTGGTTCTCGCGGTTCTCGCACTAAAAATGGTTCTCGATGGAACTTCTTCCTATATATGTGTGTGTGTATATATATATATATAGGGTGATGATCAAATTAAAATAAGTTTATGGTAAAAAGGGTAAGATACTAAGATGGAATCCTAACTAATGGTGTGAGGTCCTGTACAAGGCACTCCTGGACCTACACCAGACAGCCCTTGCAATGATAACCCAAATTAGGAGTCCTGCCTATGTCCTGGAGGAGAAAGCATATCCAGGAGAGAGGAACTCCTGGACCAAAGATAGGCGAGTTCCATGTTCCTGAGACGCAAGTCTACATATCTAATGGTGTGAGGTCCTGTACAAGGCACTCCTGGACCTACACCAGACAGCCCTTACAACGATAACCCAGACTAGGAGTCCTGCCTATGTGCAGTAGTAGCAAGCCTATCCAGGAGAGGGGATCTCCTGGATCAAAGATAGGCAAAATTCCATGTTCCCGAGATGAAGGACTACATATCTGTTCGCATTTAATGATAAGTACAGCTGTACAGCTATCCTGACACCTAAGTACATCACAGCCGTCTGGTGCTCAACACTTGGATAATCATCCAAGGGCTCAGGTATGATCTTCTCTAATATAAATATGGAACACACCTCACTTACAATACATATTATGATATCTTATGCATACATACCACAAACATAAACTCTCTCTCCATATACACTCCCCTGACTTAAGCTTTGGAGAGGGATACGGGGATCCATCCCTGTCTTCCTCTAACCTTAGGTTTTGATTGTTTCGTAGGAGTGTTCTTCAACAGAATCCTCTACATCAGCACTCACGCGTCCTTCCGACGATCTAGGAGGAGGAGATGCGCGATCAAATGGCGCCATCCGTGGGATCCGAGCATCAAGCTATGAGTTCCAAACACTGCTTATTTTCTTGCTCGCAATTACAGGTTTTCACGTATTAAACCTTTACTGTTGCATGCCGTGATGATTTCTTTATAACATACATAATGTTTACTTGATCTTCTTTCATACATGGAACTCGCCTATCTTTAAACTTAAGTCAAATAATGATGTTCATACCCATGTGTGAATAATGCATCCGGTCTAAAAAGAAAAGGATTAAAAGAAGCGTATATCTCTTGAATATGACAGAAAAATTGGTAGTACAAACTCAAGTATATACGCATAGTTAAGCATGAGAAAACATGTAGTATACACATAATTGTGCATAATGTACAAACATGTGAAGCATATCTCTTGTGTGGAGCAGACATTATCTCATAAATTCTACTTCAAAACTTAAAAAAAAATGAGATAATTGATATTCACGATAATCAAGAACTGAATTTTCCAGTTAGAATTAAGTTGAAGGAAAAGAAAGAAGGGGACACTAGTACAAGAAAGGACATGACAACTTTAATAAAGCAAAATTGTACTAAGCCAATGAGAAGGCACCACACAAACCTACCTTTTCAGCTTTTCAACTACTTTTTCAGACTTTGTCAGAATTAAACCAAACAACTCCTACCCCTGGTCTAGGCTGACCTGCCCGTCTCCGGACCTTTGTCTTCTGGACCCTGAGCATCCAGGAGGGTAATCATCCGCCTTGGCCTATAGTCACCTGAAGTGACCTGCCTGTCCTAGACTGACCTGCCTGCATCCGAACGTTTGTACTCTGGACCCTGAATGTCCAGGAGGATAATCACCCGACCTGGCCTGCAGTCACCTGGAGTGACCTGCCTTATCCCTGCAGTCACCTGCCTTGGCCTAGAGAACCCTGCAGTGACCTGCCCTAGCATGCAGTCACCTGCCTGAGCCTTCCTTGGCCTA
The DNA here is from genome assembly GCA_947179395.2 of Pulicaria dysenterica. Classification (NCBI taxonomy): domain Eukaryota; kingdom Viridiplantae; phylum Streptophyta; class Magnoliopsida; order Asterales; family Asteraceae; genus Pulicaria; species Pulicaria dysenterica. Next base: position 56,507,643 of record OX359295.1, read on the forward strand.
AAGTAACTTGTAGTGACTTGCCCTGACTTGCAGTCACCTGCCCTAGTTTTCCTTGTCCTGAAGTAACCTGCAGTGACCTGCCCTGACCTGCAGTCACCTGTCCTAGCCTGCCTTGGCGTGAAGTAAACTGTAGTGACCTGCCCTGACCTGCAGTCACCTTCCCTGATCTGCCTTGTTCCGCTTCCGTAGCCCTACAGTAACCTGACCTGCCCTGGGGCCGCTTGCCTAGCTAATCGCAAGGTCTGCACGTTCAAATTGTTCCTTAATTTTATGTAACAATAGTGCCAAATTTGGAAAACCCATAACTTGAGATTCCTCATGAGTTACGAGGCCCATAACCAGTCAACGGAAAGCTCTCGACGAGATGAACCCCTTGACCAGTAAACTAAAGTTCTTTAGCCTAAGCATCGTACCCAAATTCGACCATTTAAGGCCTCAATTTCACTTTTCCCTCAATTTGTCCATTTTCAAGTATCATTTTCTCACTATTCTAGATACATATCATGTATTTTTGGGAATCCTTTGAATGTACTTCATATCTGATATTGTTAATTACATTTTCTTGTCATCAATTTATACTTTCAAAAGTATCGAAAAAACTGCCCAAAATGGAAACTTTCTAAATGTGGAAACTTTAGAGACACTCATATAACAGGCCTCACCATTAGAAATGCACATAGAAACATATGATGTACAAACTAGTAATACAGTATGAAATTTATGTGTCTGCTACTTATAAGAACTTACTCCTTCATGGCCAGGCTACACAGTCATTACTATAATTGTCATATGGTTGTCACACAAACATACAATACTTTGCCATCACTCATGTCTTTATGATAGTTTGAATGTATATACTATGGGAATCACCATCACGTGCTACTATAACTGCTCCACCTGTGGTAGTAGATTATATAAAGCTGCAAACACGAACCATGCCTACACAGGTTGACGACCATAAAATAATTATTTAATTCTTTTAAGTGATATAGGGTACATGTATCAATGTTACACGAAACCTTGGCAATTTCCTAGTGTCCTTCATTAATGCCCCTGCAGACCAGGTGTGCTACGTACATGCTTGAGTAAATCTTCTCTTAAAGTCTAAATACTCATCAACATACTGATACGACTAGTATCCTTATGTATCTAACAGGATTAACTATAATTTTATTGTTACTTGAGATGCAAACTTCTAAGTTTATTACTAACAATGAACTGGGGATTAGGACTACGAGACGGTATGGCGTCCGTCCCTAGTGATTACATTTCTATGCATTAGTGTAGGTACACCCTCAAGCAAGACAAGACTCATACTCCTGCACGGCTCATACGCCTGCACGGCTCATACGCCTGCATGGATCATACGCCTGCACGAATCATACGTCGGCACGACTCATACGCCTGCACGGCTCATACGCCCGCACTGCTCATACATCTGCACGGCTCGTACACGTGCAAGGCACATACGTCTGCAAGGCTCATGCGCCTGCAATGATCCTAGGAGTAACTTGAACAGAAGTCGTTGCACGGTATACACCACAAGACCAATATTGCGATTTGATAAGTATCCAAAGGACCATACGTGGTAACAGAGGCTAGCAGAACAGGAGAGTACCTCCTTTAAGACATGAGGGCGGAGTAATACCACGCCCATGGCACTCATCTAATCTAAGGAAGTACTATGTATAAACTACTAATGTAATAGAAAATAGCTATTAAATGACATAATGTATACTTTGCCGGACGAGCAAAGAAATTCTGATTTTAGACACAAGTCTAAACCTCATACACATTCACAAGAATGACAAACAGGGAATCATAACATTCTATTGGACGCAGTAGAATGTCCCAAACATTACTATAGAAGAACACCGGTTCTTCCGCATGCATTCCAATGGAGTGTACTGTGTAGGCTTGGGAGACAAAGGCCCTTGCCAGCCTAGAGTTAACCTACACCTAGAAAACCTAGGCAACTCTTAAGAATTAACTTAAAGAGTATAAATTGCAAAGTCATGACAAACGGGTATTGAAGCAATCATATGATATTCATACCAGAACACATGTTCAAAAGCAGGGCACACACACATATGCCTAAATCCACTGCCTACGGGCAGGACATCATCAGGAAGCATTGTTTACAAAACAAATGCACGATCATTATTGACAAAATAACAAAGGTAAGTTCATCAAAAGATTTTGTCGTAAGAAATCACCGGGGCTCAATCCCCTGAAGCTCATCATGCCCACCCCTATCTAATCCAGATAGGGGAAAGGAGCCTCTTTCACTACTGCACACAAGTCATATCCAGCATATGACCGAAAGTATGGCACACATATGTACCTAAACAAAACTACCCAAAAGCATAGCATCCCCACACAATTTTGTTCACAAAGAGCGATAAAAGTTATTATAGAAGAGAAAGTGCTCCAAGGGTATCGACGAGGCCACAGCTTCTATAGCGGGAGAAGGATGGTCCAGAGAAACAAAAGTCTGACAGTATACCACAGGATGCTATACTATCAGACTGGGGGGTCTTAATGGTGTGAGGTCCTGTACAAGGCACTCCTGGACCTACACCAGACAACCCTTGCAATAATAACCCAAATTAGGAGTCCTGCCTATATCCTGGAGGAGAAAGCATATCCAGGAGAGAGGAACTCCTGGACCAAAGATAGGCAAGTTCCATGTTCCTGAGACGCAAGTCTACATATCTAATGGTGTGAGGTCCTGTACAAGGCACTCCTGGACCTACACCAGACAGCCCTTACAACGATAACCCAGACTAGGAGTCCTGCCTATGTGCAGGAGGAGCAAGCCTATCCAGGAGAGGGGATCTCTTGGATCAAAGATAGGCAAAATTCCATGTTCCCGAGACGAAGGACTACATATCTGTTCGCATTTAATGATAAGTACAGCTGTACAGCTGTCCTGACACCTAAATACATCACAGTCGTCTGGTGCTCAACACTTGGATAATCATCCAAGGGCTCAGGTATGATCTTCTCTAATATAAATATGGAACACACCTCACTTACAATAAATATTATGATATCTTATGCATACATACCACAAACATAAACGCTCTCTCCATATACACTCCCCTGACTTAAGCTTTGGAGAGGGATACGGGGATCTATCCCCGTCTTCCTCTAACCTTAGGTTTTGACTATTTCGCAGGAGTGTTCTTCAGCAGAATCCTCTACATCAGCACTCACGCGTCCTTCCGACGATCCAGGAGGAGGAGATGCGCGATCACTAACCATTGAATTTATTAGATCAGGTACTTACTAAAATATATTTTGCCTAAAAATTAATTTATTTGTAAATGACCGTTAAGGTCATAATCGTCTTTTAATGAAGACCCACGTTCTCTTCTAAATTCACGATATAACATTTTATTTTATTTACTGAAAATCTGAAATTTAAAAACATAGAATCTAATTAAAACCGAAGTATAATTCATGCCAAAATCTGATGCACAAGATTTTACAAGTTTTCTTGATGCATAGACGAATTGATGCACATAAGAAATTCAATCAAACAAATCCATTTATAAAAAAAATGATTTATCAGTCGTTTGTTTTGTTAATGTAGGATCGCTGGAGGACGGGGTTCTAAACTAAACTAAAACACCCTTACGCTAGGACTGATCTAGGATGAGAAATAGTGCGAAATTCTATTTCCCAAACCTCCTAAGGATACTATGATCTGCTTAGGTGTCCGGCACACAGTTAACACACACAGAATAAACTAAGAACAACTCTAAGAACTCACACAGAGATGCTTAAGGCTGTCAAAGTCGCGATTACGAAGGCTTAAGGTCGGATAAGGTCAATGTATATGCCATTATGCGTAGTTACGAACGATTACCCACGCTAATGCGGGGTTAAGCTCTATTTATAGAGTAAAATCTTCACTACGCACGTGGTGCAGAGCACTGCGTACGTAGTCGGTTCAATACGCACGACCTTAAATATTTTAACGTTAATTAATTACCTATTAACCGACTTACTCACCACGTGCGAGTTGAGCTTCACTACGCACGTAGTGAACACATCACGCACGTGATGAACTTTCACACAGACTTAAACTTCCAAACTCACATCAACACATGATTAAGTACTTGTAAGCTTAAGATAATCACATAGAATCACTAAGAATGTATAAACATGCAAACCATTAATCAAAACACATTTGAATTAACATTTCAAGTAAGCATGATTGTATTTGATTGATAAGAACTAGGGATTCACAATAATGCACCAACAGTTAACTCTAGGTAAATAACCAACATTAATTCTGATTAATTAATTAAATTTGATGCACAACTCAGATTCATCAAATAAAAATACGATGAATAATAACACCTAATTCCTAAACTAGTGGATCCAAATCACCAACAAAGTCTTTTACAATACAAAAGAAAAGATATACATAATAAGACATAATTGATGAATATTTATCATGGGAACATCAACTATTAAAACTTCCATCCATAACTTTACATAGTCAGGAAAGGATTACATAAAAAAAGACTATAAAATCACTCCACAAAGCACAAACGATGAAAACCCAGCTTGTTTGTTTCATCAACCCAATAGAAATTATGAAGAACTTGATTCACACCCAACCTGTTGTTCCTCGAATCTTTGTTCAACTTTGATTTATATGTTCTTGATCATCGACGAGACCAATGAAATTGATAAAATCAATGAAATTTAGAAACTATCGATAAAATCAATGAAAATTTTAAAACCCAGATGATTTTCTGTTCGAAATTCATGAACTAGACCAATAAAACTACCACTTCGCGTTTCAAAATTGATGTCGGCGTTGCTAATATCGATTGATAGCCGCGATGACGATGGTACGATCCGATGGTTTTAGTGGTCGTGCATCGGCGATTGGTGATAAAGAGAGAGTAGTCGCCGTCGTGTAGAATAGGAGAAACGGTAACTGTAGATGAGGCAGCAGTTTGAGGTTCGGCGTTTGTGGTTAGCCGGAGATGAGATGTTACCGGTGGCGTCAGAGAGCCGGCGGTGGTAGGATTCATGCGGAGATAGAGATGGAGAGTCGATGGTTGGATTCATGGGCAGAGAAAGTAAAAGTGGTTTCTGGAGAGAGAAATGAATTTGATAATGTGAGGGACGTGGGTAATTACAGAGAGAAAATATATAAGATCTACCTAAATTACCCTCATATCTAAAATGACACGTGACAAGTTAAGAATCCCTCTTATTCTTTTTACTTTAAATCCCTTTTTACTTGATCTTCATTATATATATATATATATATATATATATATATATATGGGAGGGTTCAATGTGAGGAATTCATGGATTGAGAACTGCGAGAACCAATCTCAGCCGTTCCTTGAATATGGGAAGTTCATGGATGGAGAGCGTGGAGGGGATTAAGTGTGGCAGAGTGCATGTGAGGATTCATGGGTGGGCAATGACATTAAAGGAGGGAGAATTTGACGGCTCAGATTGGTTCTCACAGTTCTCGTACGAAAAACAGTTCTCGTTTGAACTTTTGCCTATATATATATATATATATATATATATATATATATATATATATATATATATATATATATATATATATATATATATATATATATATATAGTGGGAGGTTGAAATGAGAACCTTAAATAAATTGAGAATGGGAGACTCAATCCTAGCCGTCCAATTCCCCCTCCTTTAATGTCATTGCCTACCCATGAATTCCGCAAATGCACTCTGCCACACTCTATCCCCTCACGCTCTCCATCCATGAATTCCACTTACAAAAGGAACGGCTAAGATTAATTTAGTCTCTCATTCTCAATTAATTTCTCATTCTAATTTGAACATTCCTCTATATATATATATATATATATATATATATATATATATATATATATATATAGGGATGAGATCCACTAAAAATAATCTTATTCTACAAAAAGTAAGGAGAAATCTCAGCCATTCATTTTACAATAACCGCTCCTATAAAAATGGCTTTTTTCTTTTAGTTTTAATTATAAAAAAATTCAATAAAGGGTATAATAGTCTTTTAAATCCATACCATCTCCTGGAAACACGTAATCATCCATCAAAAGCAAAAAAAAAAACAGATTCAAAAATAAAAAATAATAATAACTGATGAATCAGAAATGAAAAAGAAAGACCACCGTAACACTTTCTTGCCCAGATTCAAGAATACAGAACACTAACAGGTGCACAAAATTTACAAAAAACACATTATCAGATACACAAGTCCACCTACTCAAACTGATTTCAATAACAGATGCAACAAAAACTTGATGCAACAAACTCCCCCTAAGACCTAGTTCTATCAATAACCATTGCACTAAGCAAAAATTCCACAAAGTAAAATTCATACAGCAAAATGCTAAACGAATACCTTTCGTCATGCCCTTACCTGCACTACGCACGATGTGAGCTGTAACTCGTGCTTAGTGGGGTTCCATTTCGCATGTAATGAGTTTCTCATCTGTGAACCTTAATACTGTTAGTACTGCACTCAGTAATAAACTGTCAGTAACTTCAAGATCACTTATAAACATTTAAGCAAAACACATCAAAGTGAGATGAATGAAATGTAAACAGAACAAATCACACTAAGAGAAAATAGAACATACTAGAACTCTTTTTGCATTTTTCTAAACAGAAACGAGATAAAAATTCAAACTATTAACAACTTATTTTTGGGAATCTAAATTCAACTATTTAAAGACTTAAAAATAAAAGACAGAAATGAAAATAACTCAGAATAAATTTGCAAAAGAAGTAAATTCCTGAAAATTAAATCTTTTTGTGAGAAGGTTCCAGTATGGAGTCAGTACTAGCTCGTCTATACTCAGTAATCATTCATTTCAGAACCTTGGGCATAAACATATTCTCTTAAATTCTGTCTGTCAACCTATCTTTCTTCAGATAATAACAGATTTTGTTTCAACATTTTCAGATTGTCTAGACCTGAGTACATGGTTAAGACTATCTCTTTTAAAATCTCACAGTGTTTTGACTTACTCAGTAGGATACACAACTTGAGTACCCAACCACCATGCTTATGTGCTTTGTGATTTTGTCAACGCATTTTATGCTCTTTGACATGGAGGTCAAATTTTTTTTTTTTTTTTTTTTTTGTGTTTTCTATGTTTTCTGATTTTTTTGTATTTTCTAAGTTTTCTGAACTATCTCCCCCTAAAATACTAAAGAAACTAAAACTAAGAAAATAGAAACGCAAAGACACACAGAAAATAAACACAAAGACAAAAGAACAATTTAGTCACACAGAAAATAGACACACCGTCACAAATACCTCACACTTGATTATAGCGGTTGACACCCTTCACATAGAAGAAAGAATTAGAAAGCATTAGGAACCCAAGCCCGAATAGTCATGGGTTTCCCGTCTTCTCCCATCACTGGAAGTTTCATCCAAGTTCCAGTCTTCTCAGCAGCATTGCTGAACCTGTCACTCGAATCCTTAGACATTTGAACACACAGTTTGTTAGTCCACTTAGAAGTCTGATTGAGCGAAGATTTTCTTTTGCTAACAACTTCGGGATTTTTAGATTTTCTTATGGTATCCCCGTTTGTCCTTTGATGCTGAACTGGAAGGGTTGAGTTTTGATTGTTTTTAGTAAACGTTTTATTCTTTTGATAAATCTCAACTTTCCTGTTACAGCGCTGATGTGGCTGCTGATCACACTCGTAACTGAGGTGACCAGGTCTCCTGCACACATAGCAAATTCTGTCTGGATATTGCTTTACAGAACCTTTCGACATCCTTTGAGATCGATACCCTAACCCTTGATGTTTGGGTAAGATTTTGACCTCTTGGTATGGACGGGTATCAGGAGACTTTACACCCTCCTTTTCAAATTTCCGAAGGACATCGTGGATACGATGCATCAACGGATCTTTGACATTAGAACTTGCCAACAGTTCTCTCATTCCTGGTTCAACCTTTTTAATTTCTTCTTGCTGAACCTCATTCTTCTGAGCCCCACCCACATTCTCGTGTAACTTTAAATCCTCTTTTGGGGTTGATGCAGACGATTCATCAACCTTTGTGAGTAGTGGGTCAGATTCAAAGTGAACATCATCATTCACCAGTTGATTTAACACTGGTGGTGGACATTTAGAGTATAACTTCTTGTTCTTTTCTGAATCAGTACCTTGACCTCTCTGATCGATTATGTACTCAAATAAGTATGAAGACGTGGAATAACTTTTGAGTTTTTGACTCAGAGTCTCATAATCGACCTTTGAAGTAGCAAGGTCTCGTTTCAACTTATCAATCTCATTTATGTAAAACACTATAGCATCCTGTTTATTTAACAGAGCCACACCTAGTTCATGCACCTGTTTGCCTAAACTTTCATTCTTTTCTTTCAACTGTTTTTCTCTTTCTTTTATCAACAGGTTTTTATCTAACTTAGATGTGAGCTCTGAAATTGTAGACTTTAGGAACACTATCTGTTTTACATAATCATTACAAGAACCACAAGGTAAGCCAAAAGTACATACCTTTTTCTTGGATGATTGACCACAACTGCACACCTTTTGGTTTGACTCATTGGCACGAACTTTCACTGGTGTCTTTTCTGCAGCTGAAACCGAGGCTGGTTCATCATCAATGCTGGCAATTGATTCTTCCTCACTTGAGTAACTTTCTGTCTCGGATTGAGAATCTTCGTTCAACACATGAACATTTTCCACATTAATATCAACACCATTATTCTCAAATTGTACTGACCAGTCAATTCTCTCGTCCTTTTGAACAACTGCCATTGCCTTAGCCGGTTTTGGAGTTGATTCAGACTTTATGGTTGAAGAGGAAAATGAACTACTGCCAGGACTGGTTTTGAAAGGATACTTCGGTCCCACACTCTTCGGCTTATCACATTCTCTCGCGAAATGACCTTTTTCACCGCAATTATAGCATGTTACCGCAGACTTATCAAAACCAAGGTTGGTATCCTTTGTAGCTGATATTTGCTTTCCTGTTCTTTTCTCATATGCTTTCGCCCTCCTGACTAAGTTAGCATATGACCAGAGGATATCTTGTCTTTCCATCTCATCATCATCGATCTGGTCATAGTCCTCTTGTGTCAGATGAGCATTACCAATCTTCCCCTTCAGTAGATCATCATAAGAGGAGACTAGCGCACTTAGCATGCTCATATGTGCTGTTACTTCATCCACACTCCCATACTTGAAATGCTCGGCATTGAATCCAGAAGTAGACACAGTATAGGATGACCCAGAAGATGAGGCTCTAGGTGTAGATCTGCCAGAATCATTTACATTACTCACATAGGCAGATTGTAAGGGGGCATTTGAAGAAATGGATGACGATACAGGTGTTCCAGAGTAGTAGAGAGAAGGATTTTGTTGATAACCGGACATGGAATCCAAATTTTGTTCCTCCTGCTCTTGCTCTTTCAACTTTGTGATGAAATCATTTAGATCCATCCCGTCAAAGCCATCACTATTCTTCAATATCATAATATATGGCCGGCAGCTCTTGGGCAAGGCTTTTGCCAAAATTTCCACCTTCTGCTTCTCTGGAACAGTAACACCCAGACTGTCCAGTTCACTAAGAAGATGATTATATCTTGTAATGAGAGAATGAACTTTTTCATCTCTAGTAGCCATGAAATGATCTAATTCCTTTCTCAATTGACTTGCTTTCAATTCCTTGAGGGCGGCATTTCCCTCATTTCTCTTCTCTAGTGCTCTCCACAGGCTGTGGGAAGTTTATATCTTCTGAATTGATGGAAGATCTCATTTGGAATGGCCTGGATTAGTTGAGCATAGGCCTTCTTCTCTGCATCATGACTGCTCTTCTGTTCAACAGTCATTCCATCATAGGGGGTTTCAATATTTCCCTCCCCCTTGGGAACCATATAATCGGTGCTTATTGCTCTCCGAAGTCTACAGTCAAGGCCATCGAGGAATATTTCGAACCTGGGCTTCCACATAGGATAGTCTTCCATGGTTAACAGTTTAGGTACTTTATTTGCACTCCCCATTTCACTGTCTAATAATAAGTTGTTTAAAACTGTTGTTTGTTTTGATGCCATTTCAGTAATCAAGAGCTGAGAACATACAGACTGAAATTTGGATTTGATAGACCACACAGATTCAACACACACGGAGTGGGAAGTCACTTCGCACGAACACACAGCACAACGCACGAAGCACACAGTACTACGCACGGACAGGACACAATACGCACGTAGTGGGTAATACTCAATGCGAACTGACACGAAGACACACAGACGCTCCTGCGTACGAACTGGAACCATCACACGCACGGATTGGAACCTAGGACGCACGGAGTGAATACATAGTTACCGAAGATTCTAGAGGATCTATGACACACTTCGCACGCACAAAGCTTACTACGCACGCACTAAGGACTCACTTCGCACGAGTAAAATGCAAACAGATAACGTAAAAACACGACCTTTTTTAACGCAAAACGGCCTATTTTTGACCTACTAACCGGTTAAAAACGACGAAAAGGACAAACACACAGGCCTAATCGACACCTAGATCACGAAATCCTAAAGGATAAGTGATCAATCAAAGCACAAGGCTCTGATACCACTTTGTAGGACCGCTGGGGGACGGGTAACTAAACTAAACTAAAACACCCTTACGCTAGGACTGATCTAGGATGAGAAATAGTGCGGAATTCTATTTCCCAAACCTCCTAAGGATACTATGATCTGCTTAGGTGTCCGGCACACAGTTAACACACACAGAATAAACTAAGAACAACTCTAAGAACTCACACAGAGATGCTTAAGGCTGTCAAAGTCGCGATTACGAAGGCTTAAGGTCGGATAAGGTCAATGTATATGCGATTATGCGTAGTTACGAACGATTACCCACGCTAATGCGGGGTTAAGCTCTATTTATAGAATAAAATCTTCACTACGCACGTGGTGCAGAGCACTGCGTACGTAGTCGGTTCAATACGCACGACCTTAAATATTTTAACGTTAATTAATTACCTATTAACCGACTTACTCACCACGTGCGAGTTGAGCTTCACTACGCACGTAGTGAACACATCACGCACGTGATGAACTTTCACACAGACTTAAACTTCCAAACTCACATCAACACATGATTAAGTACTTGTAAGCTTAAGATAATCACATAGAATCACTAAGAATGTATAAACATGCAAACCATTAATCAAAACACATTTGAATTAACATTTCAAGTAAGCATGATTGTATTTGATTGATAAGAACTAGGGATTCACAATAATGCACCAACAGTTAACTCTAGGTAAATAACCAACATTAATTCTGATTAATTAATTAAATTTGATGCACAACTCAGATTCATCAAATAAAAATACGATGAATAATAACACCTAATTCCTAAACTAGTGGATCCAAATCACCAACAAAGTCTTTTACAATACAAAAGAAAAGATATACATAATAAGACATAATTGATGAATATTTATCATGGGAACATCAACTATTAAAACTTCCATCCATAACTTTACATAGTCAGGAAAGGATTACATAAAAAAAGACTATAAAATCACTCCACAAAGCACAAACGATGAAAACCCAGCTTGTTTGTTTCATCAACCCAATAGAAATTATGAAGAACTTGATTCACACCCAACCTGTTGTTCCTCGAATCTTTGTTCAACTTTGATTTATATGTTCTTGATCATCGACGAGACCAATGAAATTGATAAAATCAATGAAATTTAGAAACTATCGATAAAATCAATGAAAATTTTAAAACCCAGATGATTTTCTGTTCGAAATTCATGAACTAGACCAATAAAACTACCACTTCGCGTTTCAAAATTGATGTCGGCGTTGCTAATATCGATTGATAGCCGCGATGACGATGGTACGATCCGATGGTTTTAGTGGTCGTGCATCGGCGATTGGTGATAAAGAGAGAGTAGTCGCCGTCGTGTAGAATAGGAGAAACGGTAACTGTAGATGAGGCAGCAGTTTGAGGTTCGGCGTTTGTGGTTAGCCGGAGATGAGATGTTACCGGTGGCGTCAGAGAGCCGGCGGTGGTAGGATTCATGCGGAGATAGAGATGGAGAGTCGATGGTTGGATTCATGGGCAGAGAGAGTAAAAGTGGTTTCTGGAGAGAGAAATGAATTTGATAATGTGAGGGACGTGGGTAATTACAGAGAGAAAATATATAAGATCTACCTAAATTACCCTCATATCTAAAATGACACGTGACAAGTTAAGAATCCCTCTTATTTTTTTACTTTAAATCCCTTTTTACTTGATCTTCATTATATATATATATATATATATATATATATATATATATATATATATGGGAGGGTTCAATGTGAGGAATTCATGGATGGAGAACTGCGAGAACCAATCTCAGCCGTTCCTTGAATATGGGAAGTTCATGGATGGAGAGCGTGGAGGGGATTAAGTGTGGCAGAGTGCATGTGAGGAATTCATGGGTGGGCAATGACATTAATGGAGGGAGAATTTGACGGCTCAGATTGGTTCTCGCAGTTCTCGTATGAAAAACAGTTCTCGTTTGAACTTTTGCCTATATATATATATATATATATATATATATATATATATATATATATATATATATATATATATATATATATATAGTGGGAGGTTGAAATGAGAACCTTAAATAAATTGAGAATGGGAGACTCAATCCTAGCCGTCCAATTCCCCCTCCTTTAATGTCATTGCCTACCCATGAATTCCGCAAATGCACTCTGCCACACTCTATCCCCTCACGCTCTCCATCCATGAATTCCACTTACAAAAGGAACGGCTAAGATTAATTTAGTCTCCCATTCTCAATTAATTTCTCATTCTAATTTGAACATTCCCCTATATATATATATATATATATATATATATATATATATATATATATATATATAGGGATGAGATCCACTAAAAATAATCTTATTCTACAAAAAGTAAGGAGAAATCTCAGTCATTCATTTTACAATAACCGCTCCTATAAAAATGGCTTTTTTCTTTTAGTTTTAATTATAAAAAAATTCAATAAAGGGTATAATAGTCTTTTAAATCCATACCATCTCCTGGAAACACGTAATCATCCATCAAAAGCAAAAAAAAAACAGATTCAAAAATAAAAAATAATAATAACTGATGCATCAGAAATGAAAAAGAAAGACCACCGTAACACTTTCTTGCCCAGATTCAAGAATACAGAACACTAACAGGTGCACAAAATTTACAAAAAACACATTATCAGATACACAAGTCCACCTACTCAAACTGATTTCAATAACAGATGCAACAAAAACTTGATGCACAATAATACAGATTAAACACAAAAATATAGAATAAAATGATGAATAAATGCACTAACATATATGAGGAAAAATGTGGATGAATTACATTCATCAAACCAAAAAAATATACATTGAACCAGTTCATCAAAAAAAAATATAAAACGGATGCACAACTATATACATATATCACAAATGAAGATTTAAGATGAAATATGTTACTAAGAAAGGATGAAAATCAGGATGAACAATAAATAGATCCGTGAAACCTTGACGAATATCTGGAATGCTGACCGAAGATGAATAAGCGGCGGTTGATTCATCGGCAGATCTGGGGTGGTGACCGGAGATGCATGGACGACGATCTAGTTGATTCATCGGCAGATCTGGGCTGGATTTAGGGCACGATTATAAAATCGACGAGAATCATGCCTATGAGAAGCGGTGGCCGGAGAGGAGGTGACGGCGGCGTACCTGGTGGACCGGTTATGGAACAAGCATGACTGATTCGAAGGTCTCGGGAACCTTTGAACTTTTCTGATTCAAAACCTGATGTTCGATCTGAATCTTGAAGAAATAATTAGGGTTTTGATGCTTCAAAATCATTTATTGTGCATCTGCGAACGGCGACCGGCGAAGGGCTCTGTGCGAACGGAGAGCAGCAACCGGCTATGTGCATCAGCGACAGTCGAATAGCAAATGACGCTTAGCGAACGGCGCACGTCGAAGGCAAACGGCGAACGGCGACGGCAGTGGATGATTCGTGGAAAACCATTGATGGTGGTTACAACCTACATCAGAAAACCCCGTGATTCATGGCAGCGGCGACAAGAGGGTTCGACAGCTGCAACTCGAGGAGACATGTGCTATGGGGCTATTAGGGTTTTGTGTGGGGAAGAGGACGTTTTTGGGGTCGAGAGGTTGCAAGCGGCGCAGGGATCAATTAGGGTTGATTATACGATGAATAGCAGGGTAGGATGTGGGTTAGTGGGGTAGGAGAGAGATTGTATATTTATTTAAAGTACCTATTTTACCCTTTTTAATTTTTTAATTTAAAAGGACACGTGGCAACACCAGGTTTCTCCTTACACTTTTTAACTTAAAACTCTTTTTATTTGATCCTGATTATATATATATATATAGGTGAGGATTAATGCGAGAACCGTTGTTAGTGCGAGAACCAATCTCAGCCGTTCCTTGGATATGGGAAATATCATGGATGGAGAGCGTGGAGGGATAGAGTGTGGCAGGGTGCATGTGAGGAATTCATGGGTGGGCAATGACATTGAATGAGGGGAATTGGACGGCTTAGATTGGTTCTCGCGGTTCTCGCGCTAACAACGGTTCTCGCATTAACTTTTCACTATATATATATATATATATATATATATATATATATATGAGTTAATTACAAAGACGGTCCCTGTGGTCTTGCCCAAATTTCACATTTAGTCCTTTAAAATCAAAAATTACACTGGTAGTCATTATGGTTAACGTTTTGTTTCACTTTTAGTCTTTTAAACTAACTGGTGTTAAAGTTGACCGTTAGTCAAAGGGTATTCTGGACATTTTCCATCTTATCCTTGTTACCAAACACCATTTTCATTATTCATTAATTAAAAAATTATATAAAATATACAAACACTCATTTCTTATTCCTTATTTAAAAAATACAAATAAATTACCCTTAATCGTAAAACACAAGACATGAACAAAATGAAATCGACAAATTCTATGAAAATTAATTACCCAACTGTTCATCGTAAAACATAAGACATGATCTGATGAAATCGTATGAAAATTACAGATGAAGTAAAACCATAGATCGAATCATCACCACATATCGAATTAAGCCCTAATCGACCTTCAACCACAGATCGTATGAAATTGTACAAATCAAAATTATTAACAAGGAACCCTAGATCTGGAGAAAGCCCTAATCGAACCCTAGATCTAGAGAAAGCCCCAATCGAACGAAACCCTAATCGACCTTCAATCAACGACCTTCAACTGATCTGCTGAATTAAACCCGTAATCAGATCTGAACGATGGTGGGCGTGGTCGTTTGATAATGAAGAAAGGGTACTGTAGTCGTTGGATAATGGCGAGGCGATGGTCGTGGCGTTTCAGTTCTGGTGAGCGGCGGTGTCGTCATTTGTCGTGGTGGTTCAGATTTGGGCAACCTCTACCCACTTCTTCAAGCCCTAAATCGAGGTTAGATGGCTGTGGTTAAATGACGACGGCGGTGGTGGTGGTAGGCGACGATGGACGTAGCAGCGTTTAGGTTTCCGTCGTTTAGCTTTCCCGCGAAGAGAGAGAGAGTATGTGAGGTCATGTGGTGGTGATGGTGTTTAGTTTCCGGCGAATGGTGGTGGTGTTTGGTTTTCTGCCGGCGGCTAGAAAAAGATGAGAGAGGGACATAACAGGAGATGGAGAGAGAGAGAGGGGGGGTGTTTGAGTGTATCAGTGTTTGTAGAGAGAGAGAGAGAGAGTTGTGTTTGAGTGTTTGTTTAAAGCAATTAGGAAGGAGTGTTTGTTAAAAAGGATAGAGAAAATCATTAAAAATAATATGTTTGGAAACAAGAATAAAAGATAGGTGTTGTTTGGAACAAGGACAAATGATATAAAAGACGAAAATACCCTTTGACTAACGGTCAAATTTAACACCAGTTAGTCTAAAAGACTAAAAGTGAAACAAAACGTTAACCATAAGGACTACCAGTGTAATTTCTGATTTTAAGGGACTAAATGTGAAATTTGGGCAAGACCAAAGGGACCATATTTGTAATTAACTATATATATATATATATATATATATATATATATATATATATATATATATATATGAAAAAGTTTATGCGAAAACCACTCTTAATGCGAGAACCGCGAGAACCAATCTGAATGTCCAATTCCCCCTTTTTTAATGTCATTGTCCATTCATGAATTCCTCACATGTACCCAGCCACACTCTATCCCTCCACGCTCTCCATCCATGAACTTCCAATATCCAAGAAACGGTCGAGATTGGTTCTCGTACTAACAACGGTTCTCGAATAAACCCTCCCCTATATATATATATATATATATATATATATATATATATATATATATAGGGGAATGTTCCAATGAGAATGAGAAATTAATTGAGAATGAGAGACTCAACCTCAGCCATTCATTTTCTAAGGAACGACTGAGATTGGTTCTCGCATTAACAACGGTTCTCGAATGAACCCTCCCCTACATATATATATATATATATATATATATATATATATATATGTATGTATATATATATATATGTATATATATATATGTATATATATATATATATATAAACAAAAGTTGAAACAAGAACTATTTTTCGTACGAGAACCAATCCGAACCGTCCAATTCCCCATCCTTCAATGTCATTGTCTACCCATGAATTCATCACAGGCACCCTGTCACACTTGATCCTCTCACGCTCCACATCCATGAATTTCCCTTTATTAAATCAACGGCTAAGATTGGTTCTCGCAGTTCTCGTTTGAACCGTCTCCTATTATTTGATAGGAAAAACGAGACGATTTCTTTAATTATACGATCACATCGATATACCCAAATAAAGAAGAGAAATTTGTGTTTACTGGTGAAGGAAAACACATATTGTATGTGATAGATCCGTGATAAGTTAGAAAGTTCTTCAAAACAAGAAACAATTTTGATTTCACGGAGAAGAAAAATTAAAACACATAATTTTGAATTAAACAAAAATTATCGAAGAATCTATATGCCTTAAATTTCAACCATCTTTTATGTCACAGGTGTGCTAAAAAAGACCTTCTGCCCTCTACTACTTTTCATTGTTTTGATTGGACGCAAAAACTCATGAGAAAAGCAGTTGTGGTAGACTTGTGGGAGGCACTTACTCATGCTAAAATGTCGGCGAAGGGGTGGCAGTGATGTGGCATTAGACCGAAGCGAAGATCGTGCGACGGTGGATGGGGTGGTGGTGTTGAGACGCACATACTAAACTGGATCAGTGATGGAGATTTAATTATTCGAAGAGATGACCAAAGAATGTTGATGTTAACGTTGACCGAAGGTTGTGCAGTGGATGAAATGGCCTGTGGAGGAGAAACAAGGGAAGTTAATTGGTGCTAGTATAATTTGGTGAGTGTTCGTCGGTGAGTGAGTCAGCGATGTACGTAGTCGTTGTTGTGTTCGCCGACGACGAAGGAGGAAGAGAAAGTTGAAAGCGAGTTCGGCGCTACTGATTTGTTTGGCAATTTTGGGAGGAAATTAAATTTCAGGCCGTATAAACTGTAAAGGAATAATAATATAATATGGAGGGAGAATCTTGATGAGAATATAGTTACCACTTACCAGGGTTGACAAATTTGTTGGGATTTACAGGGTAACACAAACACAGCGGAATAATAATATCATAAATCATATCTCAAGATCACAACTGGATCAGGTGGGGAAACAGAACAAATAATCACAATCGTAACAGATAAATATATATGCAAGTTCATAACAATATTAAAATAGGATAAGAAATATATATATACCCTGAACTGCATAGAGGGATACGCAGCTACTACACCTCGTGAACAGGCTGCTAGACCGCCAACACTAATAATACCCGAGAAAACAGATCCCGCGTGTGTGTACCACCAAAATCCGCCGCTTTTGGGGTGTTTAGTAACCGCCGAGAACCCCTCGCCGCAAAGGGAGGGTTCGGCCGAAGGTGGAAACGCTGGAAAAGGAATGCAGGCCGCCGCCGCCGCCGGCTGCCGCCTTCGACCACCGTGAGGGGTGGTGGTGTGTGTGTGTCTTTGTTTTGTCTATTTGCTAATGATTAGGATTAGGTTAAAACATAAGGTTTAATCTCTTTAAATATTTATTTAATTGGATTAAAGCCCTTGGACCCGAAGCCCGGTCCGCGACCAAACACTTTGATCGATTGACAAAACAAACCCTCTAATTTGGTTTTAATATTAATTAATTAACTATTAATTAACATTTTCCAACCTAACTTTGTAATTAAATATTAACTAATATTTAATCTCTCATTTTAATAAACGTTTATTTATTACTTCTCTCGATAATTAATTAGCTATTAATTATCTCTTTTACACACATTGTATTGTTTCCTGGTTCAACAGTTGGGTGTGCAGTTGTGTGACCCTTTAGTGACTCATAGTGTTCATGGATATGATGACACGTGTACACTATCCCTACACACAATCTATCAATTTTAGGTGATACATTGTCTTCTTTACCCTTATTGTTATTATGTTAATCTCCTTGATATTTAATTTAATTACACCAATGCAATAAACCATCCTAGCCATTGATTAAGTAATCTAAATGTTAAAAATGCTTCTTGCACTTCTCGCAATAAAAGAGCTTCTCACATGAACTTCATTCGAGAACCGTTGTTAGCGTGAGAACCACGAGAACCAATCTCAGCCGTTCCTTGGATATTAGAGCTCATGGATGGAAAGCATGGAGGAATAGAGTGTCGCAGGATGCATGTGAGGAATTCATGGGTGGGTAATGACATTGAAAGAGGGGGAATTAGACGGCTCATATTGGTTCTCGCGGTTCTCGCACTAAGAATGGTTCTCAAAAGAACTTCTTCGTATATATTGGGAGGTTCAAATGAGAACCTTAAACTAATTGAGAATGAGAGACTCATTGTAACGCCACCCCTAACGAGCTTAAATTTAGAGTTAATTTAAACTTTTTAAACATCGATTATCAAAAGTGTTGCAGCGGAATTAAACACCATTTACAAAAACAACAAGTTTGACTCGGCTAATTAATTACAACAAAAAGGTTAGCCAAGTTCAAAGCTACAAGCGTTACCAACTAGTTGCCGACCATCGGATCCATACATATAACAACGTGTTCCCCAAAAGGTATATACAACAAAAGCTACCATCGGTACCCGCCTCACCAGGCCTCTAGCATCAACCTGCGAAAAAGGTAAATCTTGCACCGTTAGCTACAACTAGCTAGTGAGCACCAATTACACATAAGCAACAATAAGCAGGCTATCATGTATCAGAACAGCACACAAGGCTATCCTATCATATTGTGACGTGACAAACGTGTCAGCAGTAGTCGTATGTTGCAGGGGAGCTAACCCCGCTCAACAACCCAAAAGCAGTCCACATAGTACGCCAATTATCTATCATGTTGGTTCCCATCTATCAAGGAACCTTACTCCTTAGAGGAACGGCGGCCTGCAGGACCATTACCCAAGCGTATACTACTTGAGTACCGTTAGTGCCCGGGTACTAACTCCCGTCTACCCGAGAACCCAGCCAAGTATTGACACCCGTCTACCTGACTGACCTCCGTGTTCTCCAATTCAGTGTCCGGACAAAACTTCATAAACAACTAGTTGATCCAATAAGGATCTAGTTCATGCGCGCATATAATCACAACAATATCTTTCATATCAACAATAATAATACTAAGCATGCTTGTACAACTTTGTCATAACATACCTCCATTTTCACGTATCAATACACCAATCATGTGTCAACATGTACTACAGATAACTTACCTACTGAGACTCATGGGAAACCGGTACTCACCTCGAAACTACAAGAGGCAGATATGCAATCGGGAATCCCAAGAGCACACAGAATCGTCTGAGTCACCTAACACCAATAAACACAGATAAACACCCCTTAGTATACACTACAACAGACTGCACTAACAACAGTCTCAACAAAAGATCAACATGGCTTCTGACAGCCTTCTACGGCCGCAGGAACATGTTCCTACGCCCGCAGAACAACTTTCCAACATGCACTACGGCCGTAGTATATATACACTACGCCCGTAGGATCTCTTGCCAAAGAACCATGACCTACGGCCGTAGTAACCATATCCTACGCCCGTAGTAGGTACCATTTGGGCAACTACGGCCGTAGCAACCATTTCCTACGCCCGTAGTCTTGTTTCCATCACCCGTAGGTGGTAATCCTCATAAATTCAATCCTACGGCCGTAGCAACCATTACCTACGACCGCAGTAACATAAACAACACCCTACGGCCGCAGTAACATCATACTACGCCCGTAGGAACCATATTTACAGCGTGTTCTTGCTCTGTTCGTAAACAGACGCTGTTTTACGAGTTTTTGACTCAAAATCCAACTTGAATCCATATTCAAGTGTTTATACAACATTTCTAACATATATACTAACTTACTAACATGATTTGGACACAAGAACAACATCAAAACACTTCTAAATCTTCACTTTGACACCACACACACAAGGACATGAAGAACTAGGTTTAGAACAATAAATCTTACTTGAAGAAGATGAACACAGGTCTAATAATCTCGAATCTCTACTGAAATCAACTAGCAATTGATTCTTCTTCTTGATTTCTCTTTCAAAAGATCAAGCAAATGGGTGTGGATGGTTGTACGTACGCATGTATGTGTTTGTAGTGTGTGTATGTGTGTTTTAAGCTTATCCAGTAAAGAAGAAAGAGTCTATAGGCCGACTTAAGTGCCTAATACCCCCTCTCGGGTATTTCGTTCTCCTATTCAACTTAAAACTCAACTTAGGGTTATCCGTTTCAACTAACGGAGATATTTTTGGAACCATTATCCAAAACCGTTCAACTATTTGTCAACATGGTCAACTTATGACACTTTTCATAATACTACATTTTTATCCACATTTAACACCAGTTAACACTATTTAACACCAATTAGCACCAATTCATGTTTAAAACACCAATTAACATTTAAGACACCATTTAGCAACATTTATACTACAGTTAGCAACAAAACACCAATTAAAGTAAACGTACAACTGTTAAAGCTACATGTACTACAGTTTACAACTAGGCCCCATTTTGGGGTGTTACAAATCTACCCCCCTTAAGAAGATTCCGTCCTCGGAATCTGATCGTCAACAAACAAGTGAGGGTATCGAGCTTTCATGTCATCTTCCGTTTCCCAAGTCATATTCGAACCCAGGTTATGCTTCCACTTAACTAACACCAGTTTAATCAACTTTCGACGCAACTTCTTGGTTTTAGAATCAAGTATCTCTACAGGCTCTTCAACTAGGCGCTTTGAAGCGTCAACCTTCAATTCTTGTAGAGGCAGAATCTGGTTCTCCTCCACCTTACACTTACGCAGATAACACACGTTGAATGTGTTGTGAATTCCAGATAACTCTGGAGGCAACTCTAGCGTAACTGTCTGATCATTAACCACGCGAATGATCCGAAATGGACCAATGTAACGTGGACTCAACTTACCCTTTCTACCAAAACGAATCACGCCTTTCCAAGGAGAAACTTTCAGGAACACCCGATCGCCCTCCTGGAATACAACTGGTCTGCGTTTAGGATCAGCATATACTTTCTGTCTGTCACGGGCCGCTTTGAGCTTTTCCCGCGCAATCTTCACTTTATCTGCCGTAATCTGAACAATCTCAGGTCCGGCAAACTGCTTTTCACCGGGTTCTAACCAACATGTGGGAGTACGACAACGCCTCCCATACAACATTTCATAAGGTGGCATCCCAATACTGGAGTGGTACGAGTTATTATAAGCGAACTCGACCAACGGCAAGTGAGAATCCCACGCACCACCAAATTCGAGAATACATGCGCGAAGCATGTCCTCCAACGTCTGGATAGTTCTTTCCGACTGGCCATCTGTCTGCGGATGATACGCTGTGCTCAGATGAACACGTGTACCAAGTTCATGTTGTAAACTCTGCCAAAAGTGTGAAGTAAATCTCGCATCACGATCCGACACAATAGAACATGGCAAACCATGTCGTGACACCACTTCATCTACATACAGCTTTGCTAACTTTTCTAGCGGAGTAGACTCGCTGATAGCTAGAAAATGAGCGCTCTTGTTCAATCTATCGACAATGACCCAAATAGCATCATGACCCCTAAGGGTCTTCGGCAATTTCGTCACAAAATCCATCGTAATGTGATCCCACTTCCACTCAGGGATCTCTAGTTGCTGCAAACTGCCATAAGGCTTCTGATGTTCTGCCTTAACTTGCGCGCAGATCTGACATTTTTCCACAAAAGAAGCAATATCTCGCTTCAAAGTAGGCCACCAGTACAATGCCTTTAAGTCATGATACATCTTTGTGCTGCCCGGATGAACCGACAGCCTAGATTTATGAGCTTCCTGCAGTATCAGCTCACGATTATCACCATGAAGAGGTACCCACACGCGAGACTGAAACGTCTTTAGTCCGCGAGTATCATCAACAAGTTGATCTTTCAGCTTTTTCATCGTTTCTGCTTTTAGGTTTTCATCTTGTAACGCTACTTGCTGCGCTTCCTTCAATCGAGCAATGATATCGGGAACCACAGTAAGTTTCATAAATCTAGCATCTACTGTAGAGCTCTTGCGACTCAATGCATCCGCCACCACATTGGCCTTACCAGGATGGTAGCGAATCTCACAATCGTAGTCTTTGATCAACTCGAGCCATCTACGTTGTCTCATGTTGAGCTCTTTCTGCGTGAATACATATTGCAGGCTCTTGTGATCCGTACAGACCACACACTTGGTACCATAGAGATAGTGCCTCCACAATTTCAACGCGAACACCACCGCTGCCAACTCAAGATCATGAGTCGGATAGTTGCCTTCATGAGGTTTCAATTGCCTTGAGGCGTAGGCAATCACTTTATCTCGCTGCATCAACACACACCCCAATCCAGAATACGAGGCATCACAGTAAACAATGAAGTCTTCAGATCCCTCTGGCAAGGAAAGTATTGGAGCCTCGCACAATAGCCGTTTCAAATATTGAAACGCCTGTTCTTGAGCTTCCGCCCAAACAAATGCAACATCTTTGCGGGTTAATTTAATCAGAGGACCCGCAAGCTTAGAAAAGTCGCGGATAAACCGCCGATAGTAACCAGCTAGGCCGAGAAAACTTCTAACTTCAGAAGGAGTTCGAGGAACTCCCCAATTCATAACCGCTTCAACTTTCGCCGGATCAACTTTCACGCCATCGCTGCAGATCACGTGACCAAGAAAATGAACTTCTCGTAGCCAGAACTCACACTTTGAGAATTTAGCGTAAAGCTTCTCCCGTTTAAGAGTTTCGAGAACCTCTCGCAAATGCAACTCGTGTTCAGCTTCTGTCTTAGAATAGATGAGAATATCATCAATAAACACAATCACCGATTTATCAAGAAATGGACGACAAACCCGATTCATCAGGTCCATGAAAACCGCAGAAGCATTGGTTAAACCGAAAGGCATCACCAAAAACTCGTAATGACCATAACGAGTACGGAAAGCCGTCTTTGGAATGTCTTCGTTAGCAACTAACACTTGGTGGTATCCAGACCGCAGATCAATCTTTGAGAAGCACGTCGCTCCTTGCAGTTGATCAAACAAATCATCTATCCGCGGCAGAGGATACTTGTTCTTTACCGTTCGCTTATTCAGCTCCCGGTAATCAATGCACATTCTCATCGTCCCGTCTTTCTTTTTCACAAACAGTACCGGAGCACCCCAAGGAGAAGAACTCGGGCGAATAAAGCCTTTGTCAAGCAACTCCTGAATTTGCGTCATCATCTCGCGAACCTCGGAAGGAGCAAGACGATATGGAGCTTTAGCCACAGGGGTAGCCCCCGGAACAAGATCAATTCTATACTCAACATCTCTGACTGGCGGTAACCCAGGCAACTCATCAGGAAATACCTCTGGATAATCTGTCACCACCGGAATATCACGAACAACACGTTTCTCCAGTTTAGCATCAATCACATGTGCTAAATAGCAATCGCAGCCTTTCGAAACCGACTTTCTTGCTTTCAACAGAGAAATGATAGGAATATCTAACTTTCGTCTCTCTCCACGAGCCACAGCATATGACCCGTCAGGTAAAGGAACTTTAATCAACTTCTTGGAACAGAAAATCTCAGCGTTCAACTTACTAAG
The DNA here is from genome assembly GCA_947179395.2 of Pulicaria dysenterica. NCBI lineage: Eukaryota > Viridiplantae > Streptophyta > Magnoliopsida > Asterales > Asteraceae > Pulicaria > Pulicaria dysenterica. The sequence continues at coordinate 56,531,939 of OX359295.1, forward strand.
CCAATCCATCCCAATCACAACATCGAATCCCGCAATCGGCATTAAAAGAAAAGAAACAGGAAAACTACTCCCGTCGATATCAATAACTGCTTGAGGGACACTATCTTCAACAGAAACTACTTTACCACTAGCAGTCTCTACTCTTACAGGCTCAGACAACACAGATACAGGCATTTGCAGTTTATCACAGAAAGATACAGACACAAATGAATATGTAGCTCCAGAATCAAACAATACACACGCTGGGGTAGAGTTAATAAGAAAAATACCCGTAATCACGTCCCCAGCACCCTTCGCCTCCTCTTTCGTCATCTGAAACGCCCGCCCTTTAGCACGGGGAGCGTTGTCTTTCTTCTGCCCTGAGGCAGATCCTCCAGTTCCAGCGTCTGACTTTGACCGACAATCTGTAATCCGGTGCCCTTGCTTATGACATTTATAGCAGACGTTCTCTTTAAACTCGCACTCATTCACCGAGTGCCCTTTCTGACCACACCTAAAACAACGAGTAGTGGCCTTTGAACAATCACCAGCATGGTAGGTGCGACACAGAGAGCACCAAGAACCCTCAAACTTAGCCTTCTTGAAAGAATCAGGCTTTCCCCCAGTCGACGACTGCCCTTTGGAAGTAACAGATTTTGAGAACTGCTGAAACTTCCTTTTCTGACCCTCAACAACATGATCCCCCTTTCCCTGGCGTCTATCCCCATCAATCTGTCGGGCTATCTCAAACGCCCGATCCAAAGTAGCCGCAGCTCTAACATGAGCGCGATAATCAAGTGGCAACATGTTTACAAACTTCCGCATCTTGGCTTTCTCATCAGTCACCAAATGCGGTATGAATCTAACCTTATCCGTAAAAGCATGAATAAGGTCCTCAACAGGCTTGTCCCCCTTACGGAGACTACTGAACTCGTTCTCCAGTCGTTCCAGATCATAATCTGTACAATACTTTGCTTTCAATTTTTCAGAAAACTGCTCCCAAGTCAGAGCATCAATCACCTCCGGCCTCAACGTATCTTTAACTGTATCCCACCAATCCAAAGCTGGCCCTTTCAACCTCTGAACAACATATCTGACGCGAAGCTCACGTTCACATTCACAAGCTTCGAACACCTGATCCGTCTCACGTAACCAACGAATAGTCTCAGAGGGATTATCACTACCCTCATAAACCTTCGGCCCGCAAGACAAGAACTTCTTGTAAGAGCACTTCTTTGGCTTCTTCACTGCCAAAGCATTTTGCAACAACTCCCTCGTCAATCGGAGCTCCTCCTCTAACAGTCTAACATATGCCGCCTGCTCTTGATCATGTCTTGGCGGTTCCACATTATGCTGAGAAGCCTCGTCCTCAGCTTCCCGTCGTTCACTTGAGGCCTCGTCCTCCATTCGTTTGAGAGCCTCTTCTGTCGTAGCTCTACGTTCGGCCATTTCTACTCAACTAAATATTTACACATAGACCACAGTTAGTACACCATTTATTTACCACATACAAATACTACAATTAATCTATCACATAAGACAGCCACATATCACTCAACTCAACCCCAATTACCCAGATAGGAACACTTAACGATGGTCGGGCCCGAGCTTGAGATTGAATACTTCTACGAGTACCCAATTCCTCAAACTTAGGCTCTGATACCAACTTGTAACGCCACCCCTAACGAGCTTAAATTTAGAGTTAATTTAAACTTTTTAAACATCGATTATCAAAAGTGTTGCAGCGGAATTAAACACCATTTACAAAAACAACAAGTTTGACTCGGCTAATTAATTACAACAAAAAGGTTAGCCAAGTTCAAAGCTACAAGCGTTACCAACTAGTTGCCGACCATCGGATCCATACATATAACAACGTGTTCCCCAAAAGGTATATACAACAAAAGCTACCATCGGTACCCGCCTCACCAGGCCTCTAGCATCAACCTGCGAAAAAGGTAAATCTTGCACCGTTAGCTACAACTAGCTAGTGAGCACCAATTACACATAAGCAACAATAAGCAGGCTATCATGTATCAGAACAGCACACAAGGCTATCCTATCATATTGTGACGTGACAAACGTGTCAGCAGTAGTCGTATGTTGCAGGGGAGCTAACCCCGCTCAACAACCCAAAAGCAGTCCACATAGTACGCCAATTATCTATCATGTTGGTTCCCATCTATCAAGGAACCTTACTCCTTAGAGGAACGGCGGCCTGCAGGACCATTACCCAAGCGTATACTACTTGAGTACCGTTAGTGCCCGGGTACTAACTCCCGTCTACCCGAGAACCCAGCCAAGTATTGACACCCGTCTACCTGACTGACCTCCGTGTTCTCCAATTCAGTGTCCGGACAAAACTTCATAAACAACTAGTTGATCCAATAAGGATCCAGTTCATGCGCGCATATAATCACAACAATATCTTTCATATCAACAATAATAATACTAAGCATGCTTGTACAACTTTGTCATAACATACCTCCATTTTCACGTATCAATACACCAATCATGTGTCAACATGTACTACAGATAACTTACCTACTGAGACTCATGGGAAACCGGTACTCACCTCGAAACTACAAGAGGCAGATATGCAATCGGGAATCCCAAGAGCACACAGAATCGTCTGAGTCACCTAACACCAATAAACACAGATAAACACCCCTTAGTATACACTACAACAGACTGCACTAACAACAGTCTCAACAAAAGATCAACATGGCTTCTGACAACCTCCTACGGCCGCAGGAACATGTTCCTACGCCCGCAGAACAACTTTCCAACATGCACTACGGCCGTAGTATATATACACTACGCCCGTAGGATCTCTTGCCAAAGAACCATGACCTACGGCCGTAGTAACCATATCCTACGCCCGTAGTAGGTACCATTTGGGCAACTACGGCCGTAGCAACCATTTCCTACGCCCGTAGTCTTGTTTCCATCACCCGTAGGTGGTAATCCTCATAAATTCAATCCTACGGCCGTAGCAACCATTACCTACGACCGCAGTAACATAAACAACACCCTACGGCCGCAGTAACATCATACTACGCCCGTAGGAACCATATTTACAGCGTGTTCTTGCTCTGTTCGTAAACAGACGCTGTTTTACGAGTTTTTGACTCAAAATCCAACTTGAATCCATATTCAAGTGTTTATACAACATTTCTAACATATATACTAACTTACTAACATGATTTGGACACAAGAACAACATCAAAACACTTCTAAATCTTCACTTTGACACCACACACACAAGGACATGAAGAACTAGGTTTAGAACAATAAATCTTACTTGAAGAAGATGAACACAGGTCTAATAATCTCGAATCTCTACTGAAATCAACTAGCAATTGATTCTTCTTCTTGATTTCTCTTTCAAAAGATCAAGCAAATGGGTGTGGATGGTTGTACGTACGCATGTATGTGTTTGTAGTGTGTGTATGTGTGTTTTAAGCTTATCCAGTAAAGAAGAAAGAGTCTATAGGCCGACTTAAGTGCCTAATACCCCCTCTCGGGTATTTCGTTCTCCTATTCAACTTAAAACTCAACTTAGGGTTATCCGTTTCAACTAACGGAGATATTTTTGGAACCATTATCCAAAACCGTTCAACTATTTGTCAACATGGTCAACTTATGACACTTTTCATAATACTACATTTTTATCCACATTTAACACCAGTTAACACCATTTAACACCAATTAGCACCAATTCATGTTTAAAACACCAATTAACATTTAAGACACCATTTAGCAACATTTATACTACAGTTAGCAACAAAACACCAATTAAAGTAAACGTACAACTGTTAAAGCTACATGTACTACAGTTTACAACTAGGCCCCATTTTGGGGTGTTACAAATCTACCCCCCTTAAGAAGATTCCGTCCTCGGAATCTGATCGTCAACAAACAAGTGAGGGTATCGAGCTTTCATGTCATCTTCCGTTTCCCAAGTCATATTCGAACCCAGGTTATGCTTCCACTTAACTAACACCAGTTTAATCAACTTTCGACGCAACTTCTTGGTTTTAGAATCAAGTATCTCTACAGGCTCTTCAACTAGGCGCTTTGAAGCGTCAACCTTCAATTCTTGTAGAGGCAGAATCTGGTTCTCCTCCACCTTACACTTACGCAGATAACACACGTTGAATGTGTTGTGAATTCCAGATAACTCTGGAGGCAACTCTAGCGTAACTGTCTGATCATTAACCACGCGAATGATCCGAAATGGACCAATGTAACGTGGACTCAACTTACCCTTTCTACCAAAACGAATCACGCCTTTCCAAGGAGAAACTTTCAGGAACACCCGATCGCCCTCCTGGAATACAACTGGTCTGCGTTTAGGATCAGCATATACTTTCTGTCTGTCACGGGCCGCTTTGAGCTTTTCCCGCGCAATCTTCACTTTATCTGCCGTAATCTGAACAATCTCAGGTCCGGCAAACTGCTTTTCACCGGGTTCTAACCAACATGTGGGAGTACGACAACGCCTCCCATACAACATTTCATAAGGTGGCATCCCAATACTGGAGTGGTACGAGTTATTATAAGCGAACTCGACCAACGGCAAGTGAGAATCCCACGCACCACCAAATTCGAGAATACATGCGCGAAGCATGTCCTCCAACGTCTGGATAGTTCTTTCCGACTGGCCATCTGTCTGCGGATGATACGCTGTGCTCAGATGAACACGTGTACCAAGTTCATGTTGTAAACTCTGCCAAAAGTGTGAAGTAAATCTCGCATCACGATCCGACACAATAGAACATGGCAAACCATGTCGTGACACCACTTCATCTACATACAGCTTTGCTAACTTTTCTAGCGGAGTAGACTCGCTGATAGCTAGAAAATGAGCGCTCTTGTTCAATCTATCGACAATGACCCAAATAGCATCATGACCCCTAAGGGTCTTCGGCAATTTCGTCACAAAATCCATCGTAATGTGATCCCACTTCCACTCAGGGATCTCTAGTTGCTGCAAACTGCCATAAGGCTTCTGATGTTCTGCCTTAACTTGCGCGCAGATCTGACATTTTTCCACAAAAGAAGCAATATCTCGCTTCAAAGTAGGCCACCAGTACAATGCCTTTAAGTCATGATACATCTTTGTGCTGCCCGGATGAACCGACAGCCTAGATTTATGAGCTTCCTGCAGTATCAGCTCACGATTATCACCATGAAGAGGTACCCACACGCGAGACTGAAACGTCTTTAGTCCGCGAGTATCATCAACAAGTTGATCTTTCAGCTTTTTCATCGTTTCTGCTTTTAGGTTTTCATCTTGTAACGCTACTTGCTGCGCTTCCTTCAATCGAGCAATGATATCGGGAACCACAGTAAGTTTCATAAATCTAGCATCTACTGTAGAGCTCTTGCGACTCAATGCATCCGCCACCACATTGGCCTTACCAGGATGGTAGCGAATCTCACAATCGTAGTCTTTGATCAACTCGAGCCATCTACGTTGTCTCATGTTGAGCTCTTTCTGCGTGAATACATATTGCAGGCTCTTGTGATCCGTACAGACCACACACTTGGTACCATAGAGATAGTGCCTCCACAATTTCAACGCGAACACCACCGCTGCCAACTCAAGATCATGAGTCGGATAGTTGCCTTCATGAGGTTTCAATTGCCTTGAGGCGTAGGCAATCACTTTATCTCGCTGCATCAACACACACCCCAATCCAGAATACGAGGCATCACAGTAAACAATGAAGTCTTCAGATCCCTCTGGCAAGGAAAGTATTGGAGCCTCGCACAATAGCCGTTTCAAATATTGAAACGCCTGTTCTTGAGCTTCCGCCCAAACAAATGCAACATCTTTGCGGGTTAATTTAATCAGAGGACCCGCAAGCTTAGAAAAGTCGCGGATAAACCGCCGATAGTAACCAGCTAGGCCGAGAAAACTTCTAACTTCAGAAGGAGTTCGAGGAACTCCCCAATTCATAACCGCTTCAACTTTCGCCGGATCAACTTTCACGCCATCGCTGCAGATCACGTGACCAAGAAAATGAACTTCTCGTAGCCAGAACTCACACTTTGAGAATTTAGCGTAAAGCTTCTCCCGTTTAAGAGTTTCGAGAACCTCTCGCAAATGCAACTCGTGTTCAGCTTCTGTCTTAGAATAGATGAGAATATCATCAATAAACACAATCACCGATTTATCAAGAAATGGACGACAAACCCGATTCATCAGGTCCATGAAAACCGCAGAAGCATTGGTTAAACCGAAAGGCATCACCAAAAACTCGTAATGACCATAACGAGTACGGAAAGCCGTCTTTGGAATGTCTTCGTTAGCAACTAACACTTGGTGGTATCCAGACCGCAGATCAATCTTTGAGAAGCACGTCGCTCCTTGCAGTTGATCAAACAAATCATCTATCCGCGGCAGAGGATACTTGTTCTTTACCGTTCGCTTATTCAGCTCCCGGTAATCAATGCACATTCTCATCGTCCCGTCTTTCTTTTTCACAAACAGTACCGGAGCACCCCAAGGAGAAGAACTCGGGCGAATAAAGCCTTTGTCAAGCAACTCCTGAATTTGCGTCATCATCTCGCGAACCTCGGAAGGAGCAAGACGATATGGAGCTTTAGCCACAGGGGTAGCCCCCGGAACAAGATCAATTCTATACTCAACATCTCTGACTGGCGGTAACCCAGGCAACTCATCAGGAAATACCTCTGGATAATCTGTCACCACCGGAATATCACGAACAACACGTTTCTCCAGTTTAGCATCAATCACATGTGCTAAATAGCAATCGCAGCCTTTCGAAACCGACTTTCTTGCTTTCAACAGAGAAATGATAGGAATATCTAACTTTCGTCTCTCTCCACGAGCCACAGCATATGACCCGTCAGGTAAAGGAACTTTAATCAACTTCTTGGAACAGAAAATCTCAGCGTTCAACTTACTAAGCCAATCCATCCCAATCACAACATCGAATCCCGCAATCGGCATTAAAAGAAAAGAAACAGGAAAACTACTCCTGTCGATATCAATAACTGCTTGAGGGACACTATCTTCAACAGAAACTACTTTACCACTAGCAGTCTCTACTCTTACAGGCTCAGACAACACAGATACAGGCATTTGCAGTTTATCACAGAAAGATACAGACACAAATGAATATGTAGCTCCAGAATCAAACAATACACACGCTGGGGTAGAGTTAATAAGAAAAATACCCGTAATCACGTCCCCAGCACCCTTCGCCTCCTCTTTCGTCATCTGAAACGCCCGCCCTTTAGCACGGGGAGCGTTGTCTTTCTTCTGCCCTGAGGCAGATCCTCCAGTTCCAGCGTCTGACTTTGACCGACAATCTGTAATCCGGTGCCCTTGCTTATGACATTTATAGCAGACGTTCTCTTTAAACTCGCACTCATTCACCGAGTGCCCTTTCTGACCACACCTAAAACAACGAGTAGTGGCCTTTGAACAATCACCAGCATGGTAGGTGCGACACAGAGAGCACCAAGAACCCTCAAACTTAGCCTTCTTGAAAGAATCAGGCTTTCCCCCAGTCGACGACTGCCCTTTGGAAGTAACAGATTTTGAGAACTGCTGAAACTTCCTTTTCTGACCCTCAACAACATGATCCCCCTTTCCCTGGCGTCTATCCCCATCAATCTGTCGGGCTATCTCAAACGCCCGATCCAAAGTAGCCGCAGCTCTAACATGAGCGCGATAATCAAGTGGCAACATGTTTACAAACTTCCGCATCTTGGCTTTCTCATCAGTCACCAAATGCGGTATGAATCTAACCTTATCCGTAAAAGCATGAATAAGGTCCTCAACAGGCTTGTCCCCCTTACGGAGACTACTGAACTCGTTCTCCAGTCGTTCCAGATCATAATCTGTACAATACTTTGCTTTCAATTTTTCAGAAAACTGCTCCCAAGTCAGAGCATCAATCACCTCCGGCCTCAACGTATCTTTAACTGTATCCCACCAATCCAAAGCTGGCCCTTTCAACCTCTGAACAACATATCTGACGCGAAGCTCACGTTCACATTCACAAGCTTCGAACACCTGATCCGTCTCACGTAACCAACGAATAGTCTCAGAGGGATTATCACTACCCTCATAAACCTTCGGCCCGCAAGACAAGAACTTCTTGTAAGAGCACTTCTTTGGCTTCTTCACTGCCAAAGCATTTTGCAACAACTCCCTCGTCAATCGGAGCTCCTCCTCTAACAGTCTAACATATGCCGCCTGCTCTTGATCATGTCTTGGCGGTTCCACATTATGCTGAGAAGCCTCGTCCTCAGCTTCCCGTCGTTCACTTGAGGCCTCGTCCTCCATTCGTTTGAGAGCCTCTTCTGTCGTAGCTCTACGTTCGGCCATTTCTACTCAACTAAATATTTACACATAGACCACAGTTAGTACACCATTTATTTACCACATACAAATACTACAATTAATCTATCACATAAGACAGCCACATATCACTCAACTCAACCCCAATTACCCAGATAGGAACACTTAACGATGGTCGGGCCCGAGCTTGAGATTGAATACTTCTACGAGTACCCAATTCCTCAAACTTAGGCTCTGATACCAACTTGTAACGCCACCCCTAACGAGCTTAAATTTAGAGTTAATTTAAACTTTTTAAACATCGATTATCAAAAGTGTTGCAGCGGAATTAAACACCATTTACAAAAACAACAAGTTTGACTCGGCTAATTAATTACAACAAAAAGGTTAGCCAAGTTCAAAGCTACAAGCGTTACCAACTAGTTGCCGACCATCGGATCCATACATATAACAACGTGTTCCCCAAAAGGTATATACAACAAAAGCTACCATCGGTACCCGCCTCACCAGGCCTCTAGCATCAACCTGCGAAAAAGGTAAATCTTGCACCGTTAGCTACAACTAGCTAGTGAGCACCAATTACACATAAGCAACAATAAGCAGGCTATCATGTATCAGAACAGCACACAAGGCTATCCTATCATATTGTGACGTGACAAACGTGTCAGCAGTAGTCGTATGTTGCAGGGGAGCTAACCCCGCTCAACAACCCAAAAGCAGTCCACATAGTACGCCAATTATCTATCATGTTGGTTCCCATCTATCAAGGAACCTTACTCCTTAGAGGAACGGCGGCCTGCAGGACCATTACCCAAGCGTATACTACTTGAGTACCGTTAGTGCCCGGGTACTAACTCCCGTCTACCCGAGAACCCAGCCAAGTATTGACACCCGTCTACCTGACTGACCTCCGTGTTCTCCAATTCAGTGTCCGGACAAAACTTCATAAACAACTAGTTGATCCAATAAGGATCCAGTTCATGCGCGCATATAATCACAACAATATCTTTCATATCAACAATAATAATACTAAGCATGCTTGTACAACTTTGTCATAACATACCTCCATTTTCACGTATCAATACACCAATCATGTGTCAACATGTACTACAGATAACTTACCTACTGAGACTCATGGGAAACCGGTACTCACCTCGAAACTACAAGAGGCAGATATGCAATCGGGAATCCCAAGAGCACACAGAATCGTCTGAGTCACCTAACACCAATAAACACAGATAAACACCCCTTAGTATACACTACAACAGACTGCACTAACAACAGTCTCAACAAAAGATCAACATGGCTTCTGACAGCCTCCTACGGCCGCAGGAACATGTTCCTACGCCCGCAGAACAACTTTCCAACATGCACTACGGCCGTAGTATATATACACTACGCCCGTAGGATCTCTTGCCAAAGAACCATGACCTACGGCCGTAGTAACCATATCCTACGCCCGTAGTAGGTACCATTTGGGCAACTACGGCCGTAGCAACCATTTCCTACGCCCGTAGTCTTGTTTCCATCACCCGTAGGTGGTAATCCTCATAAATTCAATCCTACGGCCGTAGCAACCATTACCTACGACCGCAGTAACATAAACAACACCCTACGGCCGCAGTAACATCATACTACGCCCGTAGGAACCATATTTACAGCGTGTTCTTGCTCTGTTCGTAAACAGACGCTGTTTTACGAGTTTTTGACTCAAAATCCAACTTGAATCCATATTCAAGTGTTTATACAACATTTCTAACATATATACTAACTTACTAACATGATTTGGACACAAGAACAACATCAAAACACTTCTAAATCTTCACTTTGACACCACACACACAAGGACATGAAGAACTAGGTTTAGAACAATAAATCTTACTTGAAGAAGATGAACACAGGTCTAATAATCTCGAATCTCTACTGAAATCAACTAGCAATTGATTCTTCTTCTTGATTTCTCTTTCAAAAGATCAAGCAAATGGGTGTGGATGGTTGTACGTACGCATGTATGTGTTTGTAGTGTGTGTATGTGTGTTTTAAGCTTATCCAGTAAAGAAGAAAGAGTCTATAGGCCGACTTAAGTGCCTAATACCCCCTCTCGGGTATTTCGTTCTCCTATTCAACTTAAAACTCAACTTAGGGTTATCCGTTTCAACTAACGGAGATATTTTTGGAACCATTATCCAAAACCGTTCAACTATTTGTCAACATGGTCAACTTATGACACTTTTCATAATACTACATTTTTATCCACATTTAACACCAGTTAACACCATTTAACACCAATTAGCACCAATTCATGTTTAAAACACCAATTAACATTTAAGACACCATTTAGCAACATTTATACTACAGTTAGCAACAAAACACCAATTAAAGTCAACGTACAACTGTTAAAGCTACATGTACTACAGTTTACAACTAGGCCCCATTTTGGGGTGTTACGCTCATTCCCAGCCGTTCAGTTCCCCCTCTTTCAATGTCATTGCCCACCAATGAATTCATCACATGCACCCTGCCACACACTATCCCCCCACGCTCTCCATCCATGAATTCTATTTACAAAATGAACGGCTGAGATTGAATCTCCCATTCTCATTTAATTTCTTATTCTCATTTGAACCTTCACCTATACACATACACACACACACACACACACACACATATATATATATATACAAGGGAAGGTTCAAATTAGAATGAGAATGAGAATGGGTGACTCAATCTCAGCCGTTTATTTTTTTAAGTGGAATTCATGGATGAAAAACGTGGGGGAATCGAGTGTGGAATGGTACATGTGAGGAATTCATGGGTGGGCAATGACATTGAAGGAGGGAGAATTGGACGGTCATTCTCATTTAATTTAATGTTCTCATTTAAACCTACTGAAGTTATATATATACTAACTTAAGATCGTTTTAATCTTAGGTGTCCCACAAGATTGTGAGTTCAAGTCCTGCTGTGGACAAAATGGTGTAGATCCAGGATTAGATTAGAGGGTGTGTGTGTTTAACCGTTCAAAAAAAAAAACTTATATGTTATTAAAGTATCCCAAGTTAGTATACTAAACAACACAAGTTTATTACACCTTAATGCATATTATTACTATTAAATAACAATTATTTTTTATGATTAATTTGTACTTTCTTACAATTTCTTCAACATTTATATGTGTATATTATTCAATTAATCTCTTAACATAACATGGTAGAAATTTTGCTTGGGCTATACAATAATAAATGTAAGGAGTTGCAGCCCATAACGATAACTTTTATTTTAAATTATTTTCCAAACTCCATAATTCTTAGAAGATGTATGAATCATAAACTCAGAATCAATTTTCACAACAAGAGACCGAGAGAGTTCAGTGAATGAGAATCGATTTTGCATCCAAGGTGGTTCTGTTATACTTCTGTAGATATTAGGGGATAATATGTTTGTATATGGTTCTTGAATAAAATTCAATTGTGTTTTGTTTGTTCTAAACTTCTAAGGTGAATGAGAACTCAGAATCGATTTTCACAGCAAGAAACCGAGAGAGTTCAATGAATGAGAATCGATTTTGCATCCAGTGGTTCCGGATCTGTTTTACTTTTATAGATATTAGAGGATAACATGTTTGTATGTGGTTCTTAAATAAAATTCAATTGTATTTTGTTTGTTATAAACTTTTAATCTCTCGTAGTTAAGTAATTTCTTCTTTCTCATGTAGTCATGTCCAATTCTTGATGCAAGATATTCAGGCTGCAACAAGAAATAGAAGATTGTACAGAAACACTAAGAAGGTACAAAAAAGCTTTGATTATAATTTATGAAATATTGATTGTATGTTAAAGTGTTTTTGTATAATATGCACCTTAACAATTTGTTTTAACTGTCAATTCCCTTAAATAAATATAATCACGCCCCTCTTTAAACACTTGGTTTTTTATATAAAATATTCACAAAGTGAAATAAAAGAATGAATGATCTTAATATAACAATTTTCAAACTTAGTTACTATTATATAAATTTTTTGTTAATTTAACATACTAATTATCCGAAAATAAAAAGTAACTTGCCCTCATAGTTTAAATACTTTTAATTTTCAGTTTTTACCATATGTTTGATTTCTCGGAGTGGTTAAGTGCGTAGCAAGTAGTTCGATTTATCCCTTTTCATTCTATTTACCATATGTAATTTTCCCTTTTATTTGGTATTATTTTTCTCGTAAAAGTCTAAAACGTGTGTAGTTACATGTATTTACTATTAACTAATATAGTATCCGCATAATACGATGACAACGAATAGTTTTTACACGACAATATTCCATCTACAAAAGGGTGGTTTGTCAAAGAGTTTGGTGAATTTTAGCAAGCGTGAGGGATTATGTTGCTGTAATAGAAGGTGTGTGGGCGTAATATAGTGTATTGATTAACTTTTTATAATTTTGAGATTTATATAAGTCATTTCTCAATTTTTGTTACTTCAAATATATATATATTCTTGTAGCAAAAAATGTTAAATGCATTATAATATAATTAAGTACTAGGTTTCAAGCCCGTGTAAACACGGGCCAACATATAAGATATTTGATATCTGGTTTTACTTTTGTGTGTTTTGATATATTGTTAATGCAAAAAATGTATAGCAACACCGTTTCCAAAAAAACGGCACAAAGTTTATTTTAACTTCAAGTTTGATCATTTATATGCTAAAGCTCAGTTTAGAAGCATGCACTTGAAACATCTATACATGTTTTAACATCAACAACATCATACAATTTGTCCAAATCAGATTTATATCGAAATTGACCCACTTTAGATCAAAATACCATATTGAACATTATAAATTATAAATTTATATTTCTATTCATCTAGAATTGCCTATACAAATTCATGGTTAAATCCACATACGGGTCAACAAATTCAAAGATGAACATGAAGTAGCATACAAAAACATACCTTATTGCAAGTTTTCATGATTACAGCTCTATCTTACTTCTGATTGATGGTTTGTTGCTCCTAACTTCCTGTCCTTCTTAAGTCTCCAAAGAGTTTTAGCTTATCCACTGATTGGTGATTTTTTATTTCATTTAAGTGAGACGATCGACCTCTCAAAAGTTGACTAATCAATCTTCTTTATCTTTAGTTTTGATTTGCAGTTTGATTCATATCAAGGCTACACTTGGTTTATTTGTAATCATTGTTAAACAACAAATTCTTTTTGTGGTCTTGACCAAGTAAGATTAAAAAGTTTGTGTGTAAGTGGGATCACTTCAATTAGCCGTAAAACCTGGAAAAAACATGTTAGCAATGTTATAAAAATAGACCACTAAATACAAAATTAAATATTTTAATATTCAAATGTAGACCAATAAAAATAATGAAAGGGAAGAACTTTGAAGCCTCTTCTAATCCAGTCTTCATGCTCTTTGGTTACCATTTTCAAGTTGTCTTGCGAGCATGTATCTTGGTCTGCACCATCAATAGGTTGCTCAAAGGGGGGTGTTATTGGTATACGGCCGCTTATAGAAGTGGATCCTTTGAAACCCGAAAACAAGAACAACAGAAAAACGACTCCTTGTGATACAGATTATCACCACCCAAAGAAATCGTTAGGCAATCCAACCTGGAAATCCGATACAGTTTACACCACAAACTTCCAAACTTGGCCTCCAAGATCACCTTCTAATCCTGCCCACAAATTAGAATAGCAATGGAAAATAATCTCTAAATTAAGAGACAGAAATTTGGAAATCAAAAAGTGACTTCTTTCATTCATTCGAATTGCTTTTACAAATGGTAGAAAGAAGCAACCACAACTATTCCACGTAGCTACATTTAGGGAATTAAATAACTCCTTTGAAAAGTCAATAACGAAATAATAGAAAATGAAAATAAATAATAAAAATCCATGTGAAACTGAAAGACTGGCTATGTAGCACAGGTGGAAGAAAAGCCTGCAATCAAGTGGTGGTACTAACCCACCCATGGCCCATCGGACTCCGTTCTTCTTAAAGCAAATATGAGCCCATTGTGTCATCAACCTGCTTATCAGAGGATTCCTGCCTATCATCCTACCCAGCTTCAAGAAAGTTTGTCCTCAAACTTGGAATAGGATCATCAGGATCATAGTAAGGTTGAAGATCGGTGACATTGAATGTAGCCGCTGCTGCAGGGGTCCCTGGAAGATCAACCTTGTAGGCGTTGTCATTCACCTTGGTGAGGATTTTAAAAGGACCTACAGATCTTGGACTGAGTTTGGAGCGTCGCTTGGCAGGAAAACAATTCTTGCGAAAATGAACCCAAACCATGGTTGTAAACCTGCCAAAATAATCTGATTTGCATGAACAGTAACACCATGTACTGCCTAACTTTCAACTCAACATTAAAATGATATAAGGCATCACCACCCTACACTCTTCGTGGCCAGCAACCCTCAACACCCCAAAAACAGCCAATTAGAACTCCCAACTTCAGCATACATTGAAACCCAGCAATGTAACATTATTTTTTAGCATCAAAACACGGTAAACAGTACCCCAAAATCATTTTTAAAAACCCACCTTCAACAACCATATACCAAGACTGCCAGCAAAGAATTCGAATGCCCAACTTCAAGTTAAATCCATAAGAAATAAAATCCATCAAGACCAAAAATTAATACCCCCAGTGATAAAGATCAGAATTAAAATTTAATTGATATTCAAGAAACCAAAACTTCCAGCAACTGTCCATGCTCAGCAATAGATACCAACTATAAACTGCAATTTGCTTTTCTGGATACCATCTTGAATAATAGTCCATATCTACCAATAATTGTGCTGCGTGAATAGTAACCACCACCAAGAGTCATAAGAAAAAACAACACATGACCAATCTGCTGGGCCCATTCGATGATTGCAGCAGGAGCACAATTCACAAGAAGTCAAGAATCCAATCAAAGTACCATAATTTTGAACATCTATTGAAGTCCTCTCGACAAAAGCTTCCATTAAATTTCCAAGAGAAGTAAGGCAGAACCATGCATTTCCAGTCACAAGAATTACCGCAAACATAAACAGTGTATATGCGAAAGTAGTAACACTTCAATATCCAATGGAAACCACATCTGATAAAAGAAATATAATCCGTTCCATATAAGAGATTGGAATGAATGAAGTCCCTGCATCGATCAAAAATAAAAGAACCCAATTTCTGAAGCTTCAAAGAAGGCCCTGTTTGTAAAAGGAAAAAACCAACAAACAGGGAAAAGGTAAAATAAGACCACCTTATAACTCCAAGGCTGACATTCAATCTGCAAAACTCCTGCAGTAAACAAACCAAATGAACCCTGCCTATAATACAAATATGACCAAGATTAAAGAGGTAACAAAGTGCGATTGACTGAAAAACAGAGAAGTCCTCAGTTCCTTTGATAGCATGAGATGTGGATATCTTTAAGTTTCTTTACAATCATTTTCTGAAACTACATATTGTTTATGCACTTTCAAGTTCAATGATTGCAGCTTATGGTTTCATAGAATGGGGAAAACTTATTGCATGTAGAACACAAGCTGGATGTTCTAAAAATACTTTTAATCAATATCAATTATAAAAACTTCGGGATTCAGACCTTATAAAATCACATTAGTCAAGGTGCTACGTTGTTAATCAGCAAGTGAAAGTCAACAGATTCATGTAGAAGCAGTTAAATCAAGGGCTATGTCATTAATTGGTTTTTGTCTTGAGTTCCTTGGTCAGCATGTTGTTAAGATGTGGACATTTTATGTACTCTTAAAATCATTTTTTGAAACTAATTTTTTTTATTCTCTTTAGAGTTCACTAATTGCAGCTTATGGTTTCACGTATTGAAAAAAACGCTATTGCTTTCTTTATTCCAAGGAAAATACACGTTTAAACCAAATAATGTTACTTTCCGGAATTAGTATATGTTTGTAGTCACTGAGGATTAAAGAATGGCCATATAAATTATTGATTAGAGGCTGACACTTGTCGGGGTTGGTTAATTAGCAAGTTATCAACTATTTACTACCTACAAATTGAATGTTTTTAAAGGCGATGGTGGTAGACTGCCACTTGATCCAACACTTGGAAAATAGCAATTGATCCATCACTTGTAAAAGAGCGTTCACAAACAATGATAAAAGGAGGAAACACAGTAGTGTATAAACATGTTAGAGAGGCAAAGAGTGGACTTGCTCACCTTGTAATTAGCAGGGTGTCCATTTTTGGTTCAAAGACGGCATACTCTCGGTTCTTATTAGCAAACTCCAAGTTCATATTTGAGACTTCAATTACATCACTCACCTCTCGAGGGAGCTCAACTTTAGCTATGTTTTTTATGTCTGCACATTTGACCTGTTAGAGGCAAAATATAACCCAAGTTATCATTTAGACATATATCAATCAATAGCTCTCAATTGTGAATTCTAATTTTGGACATATGTTTCCTCTACTTGTAAGAGATTTAATTAGAAGAAGCAAATAAACCTCACTTGCAACAGATAAGTGGCCTGTGGTTTGGTCTTTCTGCATTTGACTTTGACAAAAATATAGGTAGTTAGAGCACATAAAATCATAAAGTAAAATTACATAAATAAGAAACGTGGTTATCACCATTTGGTTGTTTTTGAACATCAGATTCCAAAGGATAGCAGCTTTTATTAAAGATAAAATCGTTGGCACATAATGTAAAAAGATTGAGTAGAAGTTGTCAAACATGTAATAAAAAATATTCATAAACCTTCATAAGTCAATGGGTATAAACCTTGTACAACTATCGTATTTTCATTTATAAATTTAGAGATATTATAATCAAAAATAAAAAATGTAATTCTTAAGCATTGCCATATTACTGCATACAATTTTTTAAGCCTTCCTGCAAATAGACTCACTTTCTTGTAAACTATATCCTCACAAACTTCACTCTACCCAGAACCACATTTACCTGTATTTTCTAAAATATCTTCACCTGGTAAAGATAAAATACACGCAATTCAAAATTTCGTCAAAGATTTTAACTAATCGTCATCTAAGGCATTTCAGCGAACAGTTAGCGGGCTATAATTTCTTGTGTATAAACTTTGAAATTTCTGGTGCATTGAGTGAAATAAGCTTAGAATGGACTTACAAAAACTTCTCTTGAACATCAAAACACCTGCGATGAAGCTATAAAACACAAAAACTCCAACTGAGGGCTATAAGTTTCCTATTGCTATAGCTCTCGTAATCAACTCCTAATTCCCACTTCTTAAATCATCAATAGTAGATAATAGAATTTCTTACATGTTTCTAGCTTTTATTGAGTATTATCAATTATGCATTCAACAAAAAAAATAATATGTTGGATTTAACAGGGGAGAGATCTTTGATGGGCACCAGTATGAATTGTCAAATGACATAACTAATTGGATTCTATGCGTAATATTTTAGTAATATTTGGCATATTAGTAACATCTGGCATTTTAGTAACATGTTTCTAGCTTTTAAGTCATATTAGTAACATTTGGCATATCCCACATTATCTAGGTAGCTTTAGTTGTGAGTTTGTGTATTCTATGCGTCTTCAAAATGATTATCACAACATAACTAATTGGATTCAGGTGATCCCTTGATTAAACTACAAACATTCCATTTACCTACTGCATTAATTCAGAATATTTTCAATAAAATTCTATGAAAGACACTCGCACTTAAATATGATTCTTGTGATCTCAAAATCCCCTTAGTCCTTAGATCAGTTTAGAGGAAGAAGAAATTAAGGTTTTCGAAATCCAAATAACAAAGAATTCAAGAATATCAGAAAATAAAACAGGAACTAAAGAATTACAATTCCTAATTGACCTAGGGTTTTCAATCGCAGGGACGGATGAATATACGAATTCGTAAAATAAACATAAACATACAACTAAATTCAAAAGTATCTGTGTGGAATTTATGTGCGAATTTACGAACCTCGAGAGCGAAGAGGTGGAAGGAGTTGCAGAATCTTTACGTTGTCGAGTCTACTGCACACCAACGTTTCAAGCATCTGGAGAGGAGAGTATACTCGATTTCTTCCCTGCCCGCTTTGGTTTCTTCCATGCCGTTTCTTCCCTGCCCCACTAAAAAAAATCGATTCCCCTTTTGGATCAGCAATCTTCCGATTGTATGAAGAAGAAATCAGGGTTTTTATGAGATTTTTTCGTGATTGAGAGCGAACGGAAGAGTAAATGCCCTACGGTAACGGTTCGATCGCTGCAAAGAGTAAATGGCCTACGGTTGGCGTCGTATCGGTGGAAGCGGGGTAGAGAATCCGGTTCGTCTTCAAGCGTCATCTCGGTGGAAGCAGGGTAATGAAGCTGGGGCGTCACAAACCGTACGGGAACTATTAATGGCCAGAGCCCAGGAAGACGAAGAAAGCCCAATCAACTTAAACCTACAAGCCCAAAACACCAATACATATGCCACGTCATATTCCAAACCATTTCACTCTTAAGACTTCAACCTTTTACAAGCAAAGACCATTGCCACCTAGGATTCCTTATATTTTAACTTATAGAAGATATACTAGCTTTCAAGCCCGCGTAAACGCGGGCCTGTATCTATGATATTATTTAAAAGTATTTCAATTTATGAGATTTTGTATAGTAAGTATAAAAGAAAGTTTATAAAATTTGTTTAATAGGTTTACTAAAACCTTCATAAACACATAACATAATATAACATACAATAGGTTTACTAAAACCTTCATAAACACATAACATAATACTTTGGAGTCGATATGCAAAAACACTAAACTAAAATATCAACCAACTTTAAAAACATTAAACACGAACGAAAAAATAACCTGTTAGTGAGCTAGTCCGCTTTAGAACCAATATAAAATAGATTCATGAACCACTTTCACAAACATTGGGCAAAAACAAAAACATAAGAGGTTATTGAGGTAGTCCACTACACATGGTCAACAAACACGTACATTACTTGATATATACAAGGATATAAATTCAAAGTAATTAAATAAAATGCTCATAACTTAATCAAAAAAACACTAAGGATGACACCTAATAACCACTTAAGCTGTAAGTGAATGACAATATTGTTTAGCATAAGAAATTGATGATCCCAAATTAAAGCTTGTATATATACATTGCCTTTAGGAATTATTCAGAAACGATCGGCCAAACTCTCTTGCGAAAGATGGTGAAGGTGCTAATGACATCTACAATTGTTGCTACAAATACCAATTTTTATGGTATACAAATCATAATGAGCATGAATTTACTATACAAAGTAATATAATAACATATCATTCCTGCCGCCGACAAACTTATACAAGTAATCAAGTGCATCAGGATGTGTTTTTGTTGCATTACATACCAGTGATAAAAGGCTGCTTGGGTACATTATCATTCACCGAAGTTGTTGCATGTACCCTGTAAATTTCTTGCCTGCATCCCATCCATGTGAAATCCAGGAAAATGGGCCCCTAATGAAGCCTCTATAAAATCTTCTACTGGTTTAGACCTCGTTGCAATTATAACCTGCAGTGTGAAGATGACTGATCAAATATTCAGCTTATTCACTAACACTATACATGATCATAATAATAAGAACGATATATGTTACTTATTTAGCGTTTCTTAGTTCAATTGACATGGTATGGTTTCATGCAACCTTGCCAAGGAAAATGCACTTACCACTCCATTAGTAACTATAAATCATACTCCTGCCATATTATTATTCAAATAAAAAGTTAAACAACTTCCACAAGCATTAATTGGTATTTTATATATTCTACAAATCAGAAAACTTGTTTAACAGTATGTAAAACTGTAAATTGAATCATGCATCTGATGTGGGACTAAGGCAGACATGTCTAGATATACATACACAAGAGTCATAAAACTTGAATTACCATTTCCCATGTCATATATAGGTACTTCTATTACATTAAAAAGAACAATGGTAAAAACATACAAATGTGAATATAGATAACATACCGAAGAAGCCAGGTCATCAGCCTTCAAAGTCTTAGCAAGTTCAAAGTCACCTAAAACGAAAGATAATAGTCAAATCAACCTATGACAATACAAGTTGAAATAAATAAAATAAAATAACAGTTACAAGCTCACCAAGACGAACATCTTGATCTTTGGTAAGGAAGATTTTAGAACACTGAAGATACAATGATGTAAGTCGGTATAATGCATTAAAAGTAAAAGAAACTTAAGCATCCAGAGTATATTATTACATACTTTCAAGTCCCTGTGACATAATTCGAATGCAGATATTCAACTGCCAATAATATCTAAGTAAACCACTTGCAAAGTTTCTATAAGGCCAAGAATACTAATAATCAGAAATCTTGTAACTGTGAT
Source organism: Pulicaria dysenterica (assembly GCA_947179395.2). Taxonomy (NCBI): domain Eukaryota; kingdom Viridiplantae; phylum Streptophyta; class Magnoliopsida; order Asterales; family Asteraceae; genus Pulicaria; species Pulicaria dysenterica. The sequence goes on from OX359295.1 coordinate 56,552,611, forward strand.
TAAAACACAGAGGTGGAACAACAATAATACCTCCTCACGGAAGTACTGCCCAGGTGATTTTTTCATCCATTAAGCCCTGCACATGAGTGATTGTATCAGCAGGTGATAACTATGATATGATATATTGGTATGTAATTAACGGAGCTTTGGTTTCTCTAAAGACTTACATGTCAGCAAACAAAATCGATAGCCGATCAAGTAATCTTCTAAATGACAGAGAGCCTCGAGGCGTTGATTTACCAGATAATACGGACTTTAAAACCGGGCGTGATGATTGTCTCCCTGAGTTTCTTTGCACATCTATTCAATTATATTCATCCATATCCCCTTTCATTTGTTTCAAGCAACATATGATATTAACACATTATTCCTTTGACCATGAGAGCATACATCCAACCGAATACCCATTACCTCTGAGTTGCACCCTACACATGAATATACATTATTTGAGAATGAAAATTACTAATTAGTTTAGGAACATTTGCTGCAGATTCAAATCTAATAAAGATACAAACTTAAAATCAACGACTGGACCATCTCATTGCAAATTAGCAGAACTTCAAATATACAAGTGAAAAGACCACAATATATCAGGTTCACACATAATAGATACAGATCCACTTCAGATTATGCCACAAACATTATGTAAGAGTTGCATTCTACACAGTTCAATACATATAGTTTCAGAATAAGAAATGCTAATATCCCGATACGACTGTCGTGCATAAGCAGATGTATCATTGTGCATATGTATATACCTGGACATGGTATGGTTTCAAGAAACGTATATGACTTACTAAGTTTACTTGATTAACACCAATATGGTCTTTCTTTGACATTTCAATAAACACGTGGCACACAAAATAGTTTAAAACAGAAGCAACTGAAGATTATAAAAAATTACAAATTGCACCAGCAACCTTGTATCAATTCATTCATTTGAACCTCAGCTTAACAAAACAAAATCATCACAATCAAATGTCCAGATGCATAAAATTCAATATGATGAACCATTGAGAAAATTACAAAATCACAAATGGTAAAGAAAACAACAACAATCGAATGTCGAGATGCATACAAAAAAGATATGAGTAAGCATTGAGAAAATCGCATGAGAGCAAGAGGCATTTATGGCTTACTAATTTCACTTGATTAACACCTTTTTTGTCTTTCTTTGACATTTCATCAAACACCTGGCAGATCTTTTTCAGAAAGCAATACTCAATACCAAACATAAAAAATTACAGTACACAACACATTTGCAAGTTGCAAATGCCTGCAAGAACATACTCAAAAATGTGTGCAACTTGCAAATGACTCATGCTATATTAGTCTAATGAAAGGCGTATCATGAATTGAAAACTGTGCTAATGATTTAAGAAATAATGGGTAGTGTCATACCTCAACTTGGCTAGAATAGGGAAAGTTTTGATGTTCTTGTAGTAATCAGCAATGAAATCTACCATTTTGTGGACATTTTCTCTTAGTTGCTTTGAATCAATTGCCTTCAGATTCAACCCATTCTCCCTGTCAAATATTCACAGCATGAAACACCCAATGCCCATAAGTAAAACCAGTCACACACATCGTCGAACATTATACATGCATTAAAGAAAAACTTCAAATTAGACAGCTTTGCTTACATGTTGTTGATAATTCTGTGAGGATTCCACAGGATGAAAAACAAAAAGCTTTTGGCTTTTTAATTGTAATTTTCAGTCAAGATTAGCCACTATATGTGTGTAATTAAAGGAAGAAATTCACCATTGATTTGCTTGAAGAAAAACACCATTGATTTGCTTGAAGAAAAAACGGATTCATCCTCCTCTTAGCTTATATGGAATCCCCAAACGGTCTGCACTCGATGTGTGTGTAACGGTCATCAGAATCGAAAGAGAAGAGTACCAATTGACATTTTTCACCAAACCGAACAAACAACCTAATCCCCACGTTTGCTGTTCAGGAATAAAGATCGCTCTATAAACAAAATGAATGAGTAGGCGAAGGGATTGTAAATTGAAGATCGAGAAACGGAATAGTAATGTTAAGGATGTAGGATTAGTAACCGATAACGCTTCAGGATCATAAATGGCGACGGCTTTAATTATTGGACTACCACCGAAGGGCCTCATTGAATAAAACGTTTTAGTAATAGAGATAATAGAAATGTAGAATAATTGAATTTATTACACCTGCGTATGTTAATAATTAAACTAATAGGTAAGAATGCCAAAGGTTGGTTATATTTATTAGACATTAAATTTAAGCAACAAATGCCACGTCACATCCCAAACCATTTCATTCCAAAGAGTTGATTTTTTTACAATCAAATACCATTGCCACATAGGATAGAGGATATTTTAACTTATAGAAGATATAGATAGATAGATGGTTGGAATTTAATTTGTATTGATTTAATTTTTAAATATTTTTTACTATGTAAAATTTATTTATTAATGTGGTATATAATCACACAATTGATCAATAATATATTTTAGTTTAATACTTTCCAATATAGGTGTGGTAACTTAGAAATTTTATAATTTGTTGATCGAAACAATAGAGTAAATGAACGTATTTGAATTATATTTTATTTAGAATATGCGAGTCGTTTAGAAAACCAGAAATATTTATGATGGGGTACGCCCTCGGACCAAGCACCGAAGGACCCAAGATCTCTTTCCCCCATCCTCACAGGACCATGGAAAGTGCTGGGGTCCTTATCGGCACAAAGCCATTTGCAACACCCCGAGAAACCACTTAACCCAGACCTTCCATCCAAAGTGAGCAGGCAGGAGGATCCCCTGTCCCCTGGGGTAACACCCAGGCAGGAGGATCTCCGGCCCTTTGACTCCGGCGGAATAAGCCTTGTTTTCCCAAGACATAGACTCACGTATCTAATCATAATTAATGATAAGTACGGAGAGTCTGATACGCAGGTACATGTCGCAGGCTTTTTAAGGATCCTTGTCGAGAAGATCCGCTACAAACACAATCATCAAAAGCCATCGATTCCAGACATGTGTACAATGATCCAAAGGTCTAGGTATGATTCCTTTCTATTATAAATATTAGAACACCTTTACATCAAAGGCCATGCACCATATACACATACAAACACATTCCCGTAGGACTAACTTGATCGTCGGAGAGGAATACGGGGACCTTCCCCGTCTTCCCCTAACGATAGGTGTTAAGCTGTTTTGCAGGGGTCACCCACAAGAACAAGCTCGAACCGACAAGGCACTCTCGTATACGACCTGACTCCAGGAAAGCTGTATGCGCGATCAATTTATAAATTCGGATTATATATTATTCATACTTATCAATTTTAGTTAGACACATTTTCTAATAATTAAGTTAATATATTTGTTATATGATAATAAAATATTCAAATGGAAGGTTTATTTATTAAAATATTTCTATAATAATTAAGTAGATTTGCATTGACTTGGTGGGTTATATTTTATATATAATACGGTTTAGTTATTAACATAAGATATAATAATTTCATTAGTTACATGTTAATAGTTTTCTTTTAATTTGATATGAGAGTTAAATTAGTTATAATCCTTTAAGTTATAATTCTTTAAATTACTCAAAATTAAAAGATCAAGACAATAAAACGGATCATAATGAGTTTTTATGGCCGGTTGATGGTAGCAAAGAGGAGGTGGCGATGACTAACCGTTGAAAATGACATTACAAAAAATTTGATATAAGAAGGAATACATAATTAATATAATGTCATTAAGATGAAAATAAGAGATAAACAATTTATTTTCTTTTTTATATAATATTTTAATTTCTAACGTCTTATTTAGATGTTTAAACTAATATTTTATAAAAAAATATCAATAAATTACGTATTTGTATGGTATTATATATAATTCATCTACCTATTTACTATTTATTCACATAAATATCAAAATCAATGATACTTATCATTATATATATATATATATATATATATATAGGGGAGGGTTCATGCGATAACTGTTGTTAGTGCGAGAACCGCAAGAACCAATCTCGGCCGTTACTTGGATATGGGAGGGTTCATGGATGAAGAGCGTGGAGGGATAGAGTGTGGCAGGGTGCATGTAAGGAATTCATTGGTGGGCAATGACATTGAAGGAGGGGGAATTGGACGGCTCAGATTAGTTCTCGCGGTTCTCGCACTAAGAATGATTCTCGCATGAACTTTTCTCTCTCTCTCTCTCTCTCTCTCTCTCTCTCTCTCTATATATATATATATATATATATATATATATATATATATATATATATTTGAAGGTTGCAGTATTTTGATAAATAAAATACAAAAAAAAAAAAAAATTCGTATATGAGAAAGATACATTTTTTTTGTTAGATTAGGGTATGGCCATGATGTTAAAAATATACTTTGAAAGTAATAGTCATGACTTACGACTAATCTATACTATATTATAAAACATTTAAGTTTCTCTCTCTTAAAAATTTTAAGACTAGCTACTTAATTTTAAGTAGTACAAATTTTTTTGCTTAAGATACAAACACTTAAAGCAATAGCCTAATTAATCATTCCCTTGATTATCTCAACTAATTTAAGGCAATTATTACTTCAATAAATCATTAAACATCACAAAAATTATTTAATTTATCTCATTATGGCTAAATTACTTACATCAATACAATTTTAAGACTATAATATTTTTTTCTCTAATTATTTAATAATATTATTTTTAGTTGTTTTTCAAAAACTATTTTAACAACTAATAAAATGGTTGATTGTAAAAAAAGTAAAGAAATCAGAAAAGGTAGAAAATATATTGATAGGTTGACTAACACGACATTTCACATACCATAACCTAGTTTTTAGATCAAACATGTTATCGAACACAAACTATTGTCATCGCCGCCGCATTGCGCGAGTGCAATGCTAGTAATCTCAAATCGTTATAAGTTGTCTCTATTTGAAAATTTTAGCTATTTATATTTATTGTATAGAGTTGTGTTCAATATAGTCCATAAAAAACATAGTCCTGAAATTTTAATATTCAATCACATGTGATTCAGTATACAATCACATGTTAATTACGAAAATACCACTCTGTCCAAATTTTTAAAATTCACTTTGAACCATTGATGAGGCTGATTCAAATGTTAAAATTAGTCCCTTAGGATTATGTATTATATATGAACTATATTGATCGAACATATCTCTTATTGTATAAAGATAAAATTATACCAAAATACTCTGAGATGAAATTGAGATATATTGTAAAATATATAAATTTTAATATAAGATTAATACTTATAATCATTATTATCATTATTATTATATTTTAAAGTCAAACTTATTTCCAAGAAGAGTTCCACGATTTATAAGAACAATGTTTTATTTATTTTGTATACTCTACCGATTCTAAGTTTCCATATATCTTATACTTCATCATTTATTTGGTGTCCTTCAATTATGACCATTTATAAGTTTCCTTTTAATGTATCAATCAGGTGGGATTTAATTATAATTGGGTGATAGGGTAGTTTAGTATTTTTAAAGGCTTATGATATTTCCACGGAGTAATTTTATAAATCTACTGAAAATTTGGTAATTTGACACTTATACCCTCAAGCCTTTTGATAATTCTCCACCATCTTTATGTCCTTACTCTTTTTGTCTCTATCCCTCTCTCTCTCTATCTCTCTCTATCTTTCTCTCCATGGTTTTTTAACTCCACCATCTTCCTTCGCCGCATAATTACTATAGCTTTCCGGCCGCCTCCACCGCCGACATCACCACCACCTCCAGCCACTCTCCGACTTCATCCCCACATCCCACCCCACTGGATGCCACCATAGTCTTCCACTCTTCCCGCTACCGCCGGTGTTTGAACCCCGTTTTCCGTTTCCAAAATTTACAGATCGAAGTGTTTCTTCTGAAATCATGTTATATTATTTATATATCTTGGGTTGCTTCTTTTCAACAAAAATATCAAGAAAAAAATCTAGGGTTGCTGTCGGTCCATCTTTTTATTCATGGGGCATGACCTGTAACAAAATGGTTGGGGGGGGGGGGTGTTCATTTTTTTCTATTTATTACTCTTCGGGTAGTGGCCGGCGACGGCATTGAAGACGTTGGCGACTACGACTGGGTATGGGGGTAACGGCGAGTTCGGATATGGGAGATGGAAGGTGCGAAGCTGGTAGTGGCATGTTGACAGTGGCGGCAGTGACGTTAGTGTTGGAGCGTTCGCCGAAAAGATCTTGTGCTTTTGAGATGGCGGTGGACGCCAAGGAAACGGTACGTGGTGGTCGATAAGCAGGCGGCTTTGACCAGTTACGTGACGGAGACGGCAGTGTTTGGTGCAGCGGCTTTGATGACAGCGGTGGGTGAGCCCAGCGAGTCTCGGAGCTCTTGGCTTAAAAGAGAGAACGCAGGTCTATCCATGGTCAAAGGGTCAAGGGATATGTAAATCAACAATAAATTTTTTCAGTGACAATATCAGCTCCCATTTTTAAAACACTTAAAATTTAAGAGTTTAAGAAAAAAGTATAAATATTTTATAATATAGTATAGATTAAGTTATTTAATTTATATCTTTATTATATAAGACAAATGATTTATTTGTTATTTTATTAAATATTATGTTTTAAGTAAATATGAGGTGATCGTCTGCAGGGGCGGACTCAGGAATTTTTTTGACCGGTAGCACTATATAATGCGAAAATAAAATTAAATAGAATTGATGGTCTGATTCGGGTTTTTTCTCGGGTTTCTGGTTAATCGGGTCGGTTTAACGAGGTTTCGGCTGTTGTTCTGGTATTTTAGGGTCAAAATTTAAAACAAATCACAATTTATATGAAGCAATGTTAACTAAAATCCTATTTTAAAGGTAAACTAAAATATTTTAAAGGCATAAATTGAAAGATTAAACTATTTCTTATCATTTTTTTAAAAAGTTTCATTTTTCCTTTGATTTTGGTGTCATCACAGGTAGCACCCCGAAAATTTACCGGTAGCACCGTCTCAAAAAATCGAAAATTAACACTACGAACCGTAAAAAGACCGGTGTCCCGTGCCCCCCTCGACAACACTCAGGTCCGCCCCTGATCGTCTGATTGTTATTTACGTTTCAAATTCTTTTTCATAAAAAATAACAATTAAAAAGCCAAAAACCGAGTAACCGAATTGACCGGCCATGCAATCCGAAATCGAGAAAACCGAAACCCAAGCAAGCCGTGACAAAAAAGACCATAATTTTAGGTACTCGCTAAGTAGCGGGTCAGAGTTAGACGGGGTAAATCCTGTAGAGGACTTGAAAGCTTAACGTTGTGTTCCCGACATGAAATTAGGGGAGAAAAGAAAAGATTTATGAAGGAAAATAAATACCAGTTGTGTTCCCAAGTTTTCTAGGGGAGAAAAGAAAAGATTTTGGAAGAATTTTTTTTTCTTATTTTCTTTCTTAATTTTCCTCTCAAAGTAGAGAAGATTTTGGAAGGAAACAAAATAACATTTCAATTTTTACTTCTCCTCTAATTTTCTTTCGAACTCGAGAACACACAATAACAAACACATTTCCTTTCCTCTTCCTTTGTCTTTTGTCGCTAATTTTCTATCATTCTATTTTCTTTTCACGTGTAACTGTGGAACACAACGTAAGTGACATTTTTGTGCATAGATGAGCGTGTGAGCCAATTAAGCTCATAACTTAGTAGGAACATTTTTTCAAGAAAGGTTGATCGATCTTGATAGATGAAAGCCAGACTGACATGATACTAATATGCATGTGCGGCTACTTAAAGAAGACTAGCTGTGTAATTTATTAACATGATCCCATAAATACAAGACATCCTCTAGTGTAGGTTCTTGTGGGGATGATATATAGCGAGCTATCTACGACAAGATAACATCTCTTCAATTCCTTCCACGCGTGTACGTACGTAGGGGGAGAGATTATTTGTCTGTTACATTCCATGAGTAGTACTGTTACTATATGAAATGAGCGAGGATGATCGATCGATCGAGACATTGCATTGCATTTCAATTCACATCCAATCCAAACGAAATTCTAATTGCACGATCAATCAACCATCACACATGGATGCAGCAATTGTTAACAAAAAATCTCAAATTTATAAAAATTAACAATTATATATAAATCGTCGGTATATGATGTAAAATCAAAGCCAACTATGAACAAACATACGCGTATTATATATATATATATATATATATATATATATATATATATATATATGAAAAAGTTTTTGCAAGAATCAATCTGAGCCGTCCAATTCCTCCTCCTTCAATGTCATTGCCCACCCATGAATTCCTTACATGCACCCTGCCACACTCTATCTCTCCACGCTCACCATTCATGAAACTTCCCATATCCAAGGAACGGCCGAGATTGGTTCCCGTAGTTCTCGCACTAACAACGGTTCTCGCATGAACTCTCTTCTCTCTCTCTCTCTCTCTCTCTCTCTCTCTCTCTCTCTATATATATATATATATATATATATATATATATATATATATATATATATATATATATATATATAGGGGAGGGTTCAAACGAGAACTGTTTTTCGTACGAGAACTGCGAGAACCAATCTCAGCCGTTCCTTGGATATGGGAAGTTAATGGATGGAGAGCGTGGAGGGGATCAAGTATGGCAGGGTGTATGTGAGGAATTCATGGGAGGACAATGACTTTAAAGGAGGGAGAATTGGACGGCTCAGATTGGTTCTTGCAGTTCTCGTACGAAAAATGGTTCTCGTTTGAACTTTTGCCTATATATATATATATATATATATATATATATAGGGGAGGGTTCATGCGAGAACCGTTGTTAGTGCGAGAACCGTTGTTAGTGCGAGAACCAATCTCGGCCGTTCCTTGGATATGGGAAGTTAAACGGATGTAGAGCGTGGAGGAATAGAGTGTGGCAGGGTGCATGTGAGGAATTCATGGGTGGGCAATGACATTGAAGGAGGGGGAATTGGACGGCTCAGATTGGTTCTCGCGGTTCTCGCACTAAGAATGGCTCTCGCATGAACTTTTTCCTATATATATATATATATAGACAAAAGTTCATGCGAGAACTGTTGTTAGCGCGAGAACCGCGAGAACCAATCTAAGCCGTCCAATTCCCCCTCCTTCAATGTCATTGCCCACCCATGAATTCCTCACATGCACCCTGCCACACTTTATCCCACCACGCTTTCCTTCCATGATACTTCCCATATCCAAGGAACGGCTGAGATTGGTTCTCGCGGTTCTCGCACTAACAACGGTTCTCGCATGAACCCTCCCCTATATATATATATATATATATATATATATATATATATATATATATATATATATATATATATATATATATATATATATATATATATATATTCATTCGGTGGTCAATGCATAAAAATAAATATATAGGCCTATAGGGCAGGCGGCATATATGGCATGGCTTCTCGACCCACGCCATGTGCGGATTTCAATCTTTTCATTATTCATGGGCCTAAATTCGGCGGATTTCAATCGTTCCATAATTAGGAGTACCTGGGCTTGTGAATGTTCCCGGAAGTCGTATCCTTATTCATGGGCCTAAATTCTGGCGAATAGCATTCATTCCATTTGCTCATAATAAAACATATAATCTTAGATTACTATAAACCCAAATTCCATAATTAAAGTTTGACAACACATACTTTTATACCTTGTATCATCTGTTGTTTCACAATTATTAAAAAATAAATCGAATTATATAGGATAACTCTATCATTCTTGACAAAGCATTCATGAAGCTAATCTCTTGCTTGAAATTCTAATTCCATATTAATGATATATAGTACGTAACTATTTTAATAATTAACTTTTGAAATTGGATCATAAAACTAACTCTCAATGACAAAAACGGTGCAAGATTTATTAAAAGACTAGAAACTGAACAAAGATGAAAATATGTACGTAACTATTTTACGTAGGACGTCATATCTTGAAAGATGAAATTTCACAAATGGATACGAAAAGGATACTTCACCTCACAAAATATGTTTTACGTTTTAAAGATAAATAAATATTGCAGTATCAAGTCCGTTAAATTAAGGCTTAAAGTTAAACTCAATCAGTTTGTAAGGGTTTTGTTATAATAATCTAAAGTTCAACTTTACGCACATGTCATTTGCCAAATCATATCGAGTTTAAACTCCTCATTCAAACTCCTTCAATTTTTTTTTTTCTTCCTTAAATAAATACAGAAGACATCTTCTTTGAGTGTTTCCTTACAAATCATTTATTTCCTTGCTTAAAGAATACACACACTATATATGAATATCAGAATATGAATGTGTGAAAAAAAGCAGATGGAAGTTTTTATTTTTTAATTTTAAAGTATAAAGCATGTAATTCTTGCATTCTAATAGTCGTGAATGATAAATGCAGGCAACAAATTAATATTGCATTCTAATATATGTGTATATTTTTTCCTTCAAAATTACTTCTTATTTTTCAAAGAAAGAAAGATGGTATTATTCTGGTTTTACCATCCAAAAGCAGATATGGAAGTTGCAGATATCTTTGTAGTTTTCTGTAACATTCTAGCCTATTTCATCCGAATCGGTTTGCGACTCACCGCTATTTGTGACTAAATGGAACCAGAAGGCACATCCTCCGGATTGGCATCAGCATCCAAACCTTCCAGTACTGGATCCAAACCATTCACTGGCTCTAAACCATTCACTGGCTCCAAACCGTTCACTGGCTCCAAACCATTCACTGGCTCTAAACCATTCACTGGCTCCAAACCGTTCACTGGCTCCAAACCATTCACTGGCTCATTTGCCACCAATCTTTGTAAAAGCACATTTGGTTGTGCTGCTATGAGAGCACGCATTAAAATCTAAGGTAAAAGGTAAGAAAATATAAGCAAAGATTAGTCACATAAAAAACTAACTCTATATAGTTAAACAGCAGGGTACAGAGGCATGCAGATGTAGGGGGGCATTTTTACATCACTTTTCATTAAAAAAGTACTTACTGCTACCACTGTAGCTGCAATTGTGGTCAACAAAAGACGTAGATGTGCAATGTGCACTTCTGCGTTTAGCAGAACCACCGAAAGAATCCCTGTATTAGACAAAATAATCGATCATTTATCGATAAACAACATTCAACCAGCACCTAGACCTAGATTAAATGATCAATGCAAGCCTGTGTTGCTGTACTAACTTAGGTCAAACACAGAAATGGAAAAGTCATGTAAAGCTTCGAACGTTTAAATGTTCCAGATTAATTACAATCCATAACTAATTTCAGATTCAAATTAAAGTAATTAAGGTAGTTAATGCAGATGCTTCGAACGTTTAAATAATCAGTGAAAAGCAGATCAATTCCTAATCCATAGCTTATATTAAACTGTAGAATGTAATTAATGAAGGTTTAATGCAGGCTACGAACGTTTAAATGTTCCAGAATCCTTAGCTTAAAATCGCATTTAATTAACTCATTTCAGATTCAAATTAAAGTATTTAATGATTTAATGTAGAAGCTTCGAACGTTTAAATAATCGATGCAAATGAAGCAGATCAGTGACAATTCATATTAACGCCGGTAATTAATGAAACTGCAGATTCAAATTAAGGCCGGTAATTAATGAAGCTTCGAACAATGATAAACAAAGCAGATCCATAGCTTCGAACGTTATATAATCAATGCAAAGAAGATTAATTACAGTCCATATCTTCGACGTATTTAATAAACTGCGGATTCGATCAGAGAACGTATTTAATGAAGATTCGAAGTTTAATGCAGATCGAGCGCGAATTTAAATGATCAAGCAAGCAGTAGAAATTGCTTTGAACGTTTTTATGATCAATACAACCCTAGCTTATAGTCAATCCACATGATCAATTGCTTCAAATCAAGTACGAAAACTCAGTTTTTACCGTATAAAATCAGAAGGAGCATCAGCAGACGTGTGATCATGATTGAAGTTGGTAATGGCTACTGTTACTGTGAGGATGGTAATAGAGGGATCTTCTAATATATATAAAATACTAAACTCCCATCAATTCTATTAAATAATCATAACCTTTAAATTTAATTGAAATTAAATCCTAACTATTAATTTTTTTCCAAATTAAAATTCAATTTTAACTTTATAAGATCAAAATTGAATTTCACTTTTAACTTTAAATCAATAATAATCACTTAAATTAAAACATTATATATGAAATTTGATTGGTTTTTACTTTTTAAATATGTGCATAAACATAATATACGAATTGCAATATATAAATATGGCTTATTTTTAGATTGATTATTAATGGTATATAGCTATATGTCTATATTTTATTTTCTATAAGATTAATATTAATTAAATTAAAAATTATTGTCTTCTAATATTATAATTAGTTAATATATAATTATATAAGTAACGAAAACAAAATTGAGCTCTTGCAATACCTTTTTTTTTACTTAGCGGTAGGGATGGCAAAACAACCCGAACCTGAAGGGGAAAACCGAACCCGACTAGTTTCGGGGTCGGGTCGGGTCGGGATGATATTTTCGGGTTAGGGTCGGGTTCGGGGATTTTTCGGGTTCGGGACCGGGGCCGGGGTACACTATCCCCGCCCCACCCCGCCCCGCCCCGATATATGTTTATATATTTATGTAAATAATAATGTATATGAATATACAAAGATAATGTTGTATATATATTAATAAAGAAGTTTCTAAAATGATGAAGTTTTTTGTTAAATGATAATACTTATGTTCTTTTAAGTTTTATATTAATTAAGCTTTTTCGGATTCGGGGATTTTTCGGTTTCGGGTTCGGGGTCGGGGTCGGGGTCGGGTTTCACATACGCCCCAACGGGGTGCCCCGAAACAATCCCCGACGGGGAACGGGGCGGGGACAGGGACGGGTTTTCATTTCCGGTTCGGGCGACCAAAACCCGCCCCGAACCTGCCCCGTTGCCATTCCTACTTAGCGGATTGTTCTGGCATAAGGCCATGTGTTATACCTTCCTTTCCCATTTTTCTTACTCAATGTCATATCAGTGTCACATCATTTCTTCCTCCTTTTCCTTATCCTTACCTAATTTACTAGTTATACTTCTCTTTTAAACTCTCACCATTTTTTATTAATATATTAAAGAATTAAATTAAATGTGTGTGATTATGATCGGTTAAGAGGGGGTAGGGGGTGGGATGGGGTGGGGAGCCTACTCGCTCAAGGCGTTTTGGTGTTCCCCAAAGGTATATAACATGCAACCTAACATGCATATCACAAAACAAAACAAAACTATGGTAGTAATAATTTACATTACTATGGATAATTATATATAGACATAAGTATATGCTAATATTAGATAAATAAGTATTATATAAAAGTTTTATTTCTTGAAGACTTGTACATTTTATACCTATAAATAGATAATCATCTAATACGTAATTTTAATTTTTACTCTTTATTATCTTTTCTTTGTAATTCATAATATGTTGTTAGCAAGAAAGCTTTAGGAGAGAAAAACCAACGACAAGGAATTAGGAAATGTAGTAAGAGATTGATTATTGATGTTTAATATTTATTATTTTTTAAAAGACTCGTGTATCACACAGACATCTAATCTAGTATATAATAACCCTCTAATAACACATAATTAGAATTTTGTCATCTTTTGCTATTATGTGTATCAAACTTTAAAAACTACCATTTAATATATCAAACTTTTGAAAACTACTAATTTATGTATCGATCAACCTATCTATCAGGCTGCAGATAAATTTTGTTATTTTTGATTTATTTTTATGCTTTTGAATTACCACGTATGCTGCCTAGTCATAATTTTATGCCATCATATTTTGAACCAACATTATTGTTCCTATAATTTATAAATATGGGTTAAATTCTGTGAAGATGAACCTAAATCCAAGTTTGTATCTAAACAATCAAAAGCCTAAATACAATGAGCAATCAAAAATACGATGAACAACTTGAATCTAGTTCATATATGAACAGTCAAAACTTTAGAAGATGAACATAAATTCAATGAGCAGATTTAGAAAAAAATCATGTGAAGCATTCAATAAAAAAACCCAAAATCCTATGAACATCGTGAAGATGAACCATAAGAAGATCTGGGTTCGTATGATGATCTGAAACTTAAATAATCGAAATATGAAAACGATTAAATCAAACTTTAAACAAATATATCTGAATCGTTTTTAGGGTTTTCCAGATCTGGAAAGTATGAAGAAGAAGAAACCCTGACAGAAACAAAGTCGTGTTTAAGTTGAAACCTTTCACAAACTTTCGTAAATTGATTGATGAATAAAAGATGGTGTTTTTGAATAAACGCCCCAAACCACGAAGCTTGAAGAAATGCATATAGATTGATGGTATAAAAACACAAATCGATTAATGGTTTGAAGAAACACAAATCACAAATCTTCCTCGATGAAGAAATCGTGATTTTGATTATCTTAAAAAACACAAAATCAATAAACCCCTATGATGAAGATGATGACCCCTAATTTGATGAAGAAATAATCATACTATGAATTTTGCTCTGAAATCCTTTGAAGAAGATGACGGACACTAATGTGATGAACCCTATTTTGATGAAGAAATCATGCTCTGAAATTTAAATTGATGAAGATGACGAACCATAATTTGCTGAAATTTAAAAGGTTATAATGTGTGTCACATAGTTTTCTTCCACCTTTTACATGACTTTCGTCATGTTTGTGTTGCAAACATTGGAATTTGAAGGTATCCACAAGGCTTTACTTTAGCTGGAGTCAATATGTAAGTTGAAGTTGCTCGTGTATTGGTTCTTACTTTAAATGTGCAATCTCAAAACACAATTATTTGTTTCGTGCAACTGAAATTTTTATGGGAAATTTCATGAATTTTTATGCAGAATGCTGATTCAAAGTTTTCTACTGGAGAACGTTTGAATATCTTCCTCGTGTTGCTTACAAAAACCTAAATGATGTTAACATTTGAAGGGTTTCTAAGTATATCACAGCTTGAGAAGAGATCTACTTCAAGATACTATCTTTGGTAGCATTATCGTGGGGGCTGTATTTGTGTAGGTCAATACATTATTAAATCAGCCAACAAGCCTGTATGTTAAAAAATTAGTCTCTACATATGCTTCAGGTTCACTTTCGTTTGATTTTTTTTATGATACATCTTAAAGTTATTTAGCCTAAACACTAGAGGGTGGGCTATGCATTTGCACAACCAAAAAGTACCTTAGTCATACTAATAAAACAAATATATACAGGTTTCTAGTAATTTTCATATCCAATTTTAATCAAAATATGAAAAATTTATATTAAAAGTAGTTAACTAATAAAATATGTAGACATTATCCTATTAAACAATATGGTTGAGAAACGTGGTTTAAAACCGTAATTGATATTCGAGATAAAGAAAATCAAAAATTTTATATATATACACACATATGCTATTATGTTTTTCTCCAGATTCATTAACATTTTTATATAATAAATTGAAGATCAGATCATCGGAACACAGTATCTATTATTTATATGATGATATTAATGATATAAATATTGTTTCATCACCTCAACAAATTACCTCACATATAAAATTCTGATACAAGATTTCAGATTAACGAACATAGCTCTAAATTGATGGTTAGAATTTCAGTGCCTATCCTCTTGAAATTTCTTTGTGGCCCAACTCTAAAATTGTTCGATACTTCAAAAGCGGTTGCCGGCATACGTTATTCCTCCTCCAATATATTTGAGAGCTTCGATTCACCTCTAATCAATTTAAAACCATTCCAAAATATTAATTTTTTGCAGGGAAACTAATTAGTCGTGATATAAGTCGAATGCAATATGTTAAAACTTGAAGCAAGCGTTGGTTTCTCTTAACAATTGGTTATTATTATTTTTTTTTAACTGTGGATCCATGTAGTCTGTGAAGAAATACGGAGGCGATGTAGATTGGTGTTGACCTTCCAAATCCATTGTTGTTAGCCTACAAGTAAATGTATGACAGTGTGTTAGGAGTCTTTGCTTCTTGTACTCAGAAACTTTCTGGTAAGCGTCAAAGAACAACTTTAAAAATGTTATGCTTCCGTGTGTTGTATTATTTTTGGATTCCATAAATATTAGAAACGACTGATAACAACTTGTGCGGTACAACTTATCAATGCATTTGGCTAATATGAGCTTATCTGGTTGAACTCCTCTGAGATGAATATATGCAGGATAGTTAATGTAAAAGAAAGTCGTCTTACAAAATGAGAGTTCATTAATTATAACAATGGTCAAAACTTGAAGGTCTTGTCCAAATCCATTCCTCATTTGCTACTCCAGTCGATGTGTTTCTATAATTCATCCAAACCGAAAGAACCGAATACAAATAGTTTTATTAATTAAATTATGTGTGAGTGCTTCATCAGAAAGAATAATAATAAATTTAAGTTCTACATACTAATTGAAAAGTGAATGTAACATGCTGATCACAATAGCTGGGCTCTGAACTGTACTTAAAAACTGTTTTTTTTACAACAAAGAGCATGTGTTAAACATATGCAGTTAAATTACACTTCGGACCATATATTCTGGTAGGATTCATGATTTGCACCAGTTCTTATCCTACATATATATATATATATAGAAAAAAGTTCATGCGAGAACCGTTGTTAGCGCGAGAACCGCGAGAACCAATCTAAGCCGTCCAATTCCCCCTCCTTTAATGTCATTGCCCACCCATGAATTCCTCACATACACTCTGCCACATTCTATCCCTCCACGTTCTCCATCCATGATACTTCCCATATCCAAGGAACGGCCGAGATTGGTTCTCACGGTTCTCGCACTAACAACGGTTCTCGCATGAACCCTCCCCTATAAATATATATATATATATATATATATATATATATATATATATATATATATCATTCACACACTTGTCCACTTTGTTACCCTTCTCTGGTGCATTAGACAGAGTCAAGATTTTTTTTCTTCTTGAATCTGTGCAGGTAAGCTGCTGTTGGTTTCTCCCCTGAACCACATTCTTGTTCAAATAACTTTTAACAATAACAACTACTTCATTAACACAATACACGATAACAAAAGTTCTTTATGCAGGCACTCTCTTTTCTTCCACAGCTATGGTTCAGTTATCAAAGCAATTGAGAAGATAATGAAAGAGCTACGTGGTTACTTTTATGCAGGTAACTTGTTTGTGTTAGAGAACAAATTAGGCAATAAGGCATGTTATAGGTTGAGAAAGTGTGTTGCTATTCTTACCATTCAAAGTGACAAAAGCTAAACACATTCACTGCGTTAAACGATTATTTGCAAACAATATATATTATTATTCCGCCAGTTAGTAGCCTAAATCAAATGCACAAGAACCTTTGAAAAAACTAAATTGACCTACCTTGCATAGAACAATTTCTCTTGAAAATTAAGTAGTAAGTAATGATTGATTAGTAAGTTTAAGAAAAGGTTCTAGAGCCAAACGCAGAATATGTGTTAAACCTAATTTATATATCTCACTGAGACTTGTTTTTGTTTTTGTTAGCAACAAGTGATTTGGACTTGTTGATAGTGGGCATTTTAGCAGGAAAAGCCCATCTCAAGAACCTTTCCCAAGTATAGCACCCAAGGAACATCAATGCGGCCCAAATCAGAAGCTTGTCACGTAATCTCCTTGGCAATGGCACCAGCTGTAGCCATTCATTCAAATCCCTAAGCAAATCACAAGTGATGATGATGAAGAGCACAACTGCACCCAAAAGAGTAAACTTAAACAGCTTGTTTTCTGATATACTCTGGTTAAACGGGTGGCCCATGTAGTTGACCGCAAACGTAGAAACTTGGATCATCATGCTCATCAAGTAGGAAACCGTATTTACCAGATTGCTTTCAAATGCAGAAACAGGCTCAATGCATTCATCTGGCATGTGTTTCTCAGCTTCTTTCACGGATGAAATCAACAGGAGTAGATGGAGAGCAAACTGGCCCAGTAGAGACAAGAAGACGTAGAAGCAGAAGATGTTAGGGTGGGGCCGTTGAGGTGATAGTGTCGGCAGTGGGCAGGCTTGTGAGATGGAGAAGAAAAAGGCGGCAGTGAAAAGACCACTAACTGTGGCTTGAACATCTCCTAACTTGACACCATCTAAATGCATGACACTCAGGAGATAAGCAGTTGCAAGGCAGTTAAGACCAAGAATCTTAAACATTTGCAGGGTAGTCACCAGAGTACTACGCCCCTGGCGGATTATATCAGTAGTTGGGGAGACCGATGCAAGTTTTGCAGTGAAAGGTGATGCCATTGATGTGTCACCAGGTTTGACTAACAATCCGTCGTCTACTTTGTTTAGTTCATCCATCATCTTCTTTACCCTCAGCCTTTGAACCTCTGCTGGTGTAAGATTCTGGTTACTGATGGAACTTGGTTCAGTAACAGACTTTGGTTTTGTAGGTGGTTTTTCATTCAGTAAAGCTACTCCTGCGTGTGCCTGAAAACAGAAATAGAAAAACCATCATCAATACATGGAAAACAGCCATATCAGAGGCCACCACACACGCTTGTAAAATTTCCCAACTTTACCTGCTTCAAAGCTCCTACGTCATTAGTGCCATCACCACACATCAGAGTTATTCTTCCAAATGATTTATAAGTGGTCATTATAAGTTCTTTTTGCTCTGGTGCAACCCTTGCAAATACCTTATATATGAAAAAAAATGTTCTGTTAGCATAAAAAAGACAGAGTAGTGTTAAATAATCCATCTCAAAATATAATTTAGTAACTTACAACCTTCACATAAGGAATGACTTTGACAAGAGCAGAAGTCTGCAGCAACATTTCAAAGCAATCACCTCCAATACAGAGGTCATGACCCTCGGCTAAAGCCTCAACCGTTTCCTCACTGAAAATTAATGGCAAAAACATATAATGTCTTAAACAAACAAAAGATTTGAAAGTTTTATTATCTCAATTGAAGGAGAAAAGAAAAGCTTGTGACTATGTTACTTGTAGCTCATAACTTCTGTTTCATCAGGAGAAACCCACTCATAGTGTTGCTTGTTCTTTGTAGAGACAAGAATTAATACTGGCTGTGATATTATATTAACTTCACGAGCAACATGGCAAGCTGTCAATGCTTGATCACCAGTAATCATAACCTGATTCACAAAAACCTCGTCTTGATAAGAAACACAATATAACTATATAAGTAGCCCACTAGCCCAGTAACTATAAATTGGTAAAATAAAAAACATTGGCTGAAATTCGCAAACTGGTGCCACTCACCAAGTCATGTGAAGATTTCTTTAATTCAGACAACACAGTGGCAGAATCTCCTCTGACGGGGCAATTAAATACCTGACATTTAAGTGATGATAGTATTAAGAATGAAAGAAAAAAAAATAAAAAGCAAGTACGAACTGGATTTGTAGAAAGAGCTCTAGCTCTATATATGTTCATACCGCAAAACCAGCAAATATAAGCGCACTTTCCACTACTTCCCTGTCCAGTTTTTTAGCTTCACTTACCTATAACCATTGAACAATAAGGAAACTACTTTGTACAAAAAGTAGAAATGAAAAAATAAAAACTGTTGACAAAAAAATTTGTTACCGTCATATCAGGAAGACGTTTATATGCTAAAGCAAGGACCCGGGATCCTTGACGTGTGTACCTCTTGTAGGTGCTTACATATAATGCCGGTATATCATTTAATCTTTCTTGAATGGTCTCTGGTGCACCCTGAAATTACAGCATTTAAAGAAAGAGGAATGAAACAAATGCAATGGGAGGAACAAATAAGTGGTATATGATATACGCCTTCAACCATCTTAAATAGTATTCACCTTCTACATACCTTTACAAATGCATAAAATTGCTCTTCTGTACGAACCACAACTGCCATTCTTTTCAAATGGGATGAAAAGTGATGTCTCTCAACAATTTGGATTGTGCTGATGTTTCCTCTGCAAACAATGTGAAAAAAGAAAAAAAAAGATGACAGGTTTCAAGTAAGTCTCTATTCAAACAGATAGCATATAGAATTTAGAAACACATAAAGCATAATCAATTCATAAATTATAAATAGTAAATAATGAATGGGTTACGAATTAGGTATGGCCTTCTCATTGGATTTATAACTCCAATCAATCCCCTTGATTGCAGCCTTCTCAAGAGGATCACCAACCTACAGCATACAGTATCGCTATTAAAATATATAACGTGCCAGGGAGCCAAACCAAGTACATTTGCAATGATTTCTTTTTATAAGATATGTAGACTCCAACTGCAAGACATATCTGATAGATATATAAGCACATTGCATGGCAGACAATAATAAATCTTCAAGATAGTGTCATCATCTCTCAATTAAATAGGATCAATCAGGCGGGATTGGGTATCATTGTTGTTGTTCTTTAGTTCTTAACTTCTTAAACCTTAGAATGTTCTCAGAATGGATTACGTACCTTTGATATGCAGAAACTTTTGCTTCAAATCTATACTACTATATTAAGCATACAACATTCTCTCTCCTTTAAATTTAAGAGTTCTTAATTTTTCAATCAAAACTAAATCTCCACACTTGATTTTATTTACATTAATCTCATCCATCAATTCATTAATTGTTTCACCTCCTTCTCTTCTTTAACACATAAATGTTTTGATTACAATTAATTATAATTATATTTCTCTAAAAACATATATTACATATTTTTAAAATAATACTTATGATATTCAAATTCAACATATAATATTAGCATAATTTAGAATATCTCATATCGCTTTTAAGTAAAAGTGTATAAACGAAATTACCACACTATTAAATCAAAACTCTCGTATTACGAAAATTTGATGAAGAATACGACTTAAATAATTTGAATTTTATTGTAACAATATTCAGGCTTCATTCTCGAGCATTATTGTCTCCTCCTTCCTCATCACCAGAAGTGTTTACCATCATCCTTCTTTGATTGTCGCCGCCGCTTGCGCGGGTACACCCACTAGTCATATATTGATGACTAAAAGAATAAAGTAAAACATATCAGATAAGGATTACATCATACCAGTTTGTTTTCCACAAATACCAGTGCATGGCAAGAAGCAAGAATTCCTAAAGTGCGAGTTGGCACTTTCTTAGGATCCGTTTCGAGGTCCATACTGTCATTTAACCCACCAACTCCAGAGAATTCCTGAAGATCATCAATGAGCATAAATGGGAGACTGTTAACAAAATCTTTTTATGTCATCTTACAACGAATGCATACCATGTCATCAGATGTCAGTGTTCCGGTCTTGTCAAAACAACATATATCGACCTGCAGAATGATAAACTTAAGGACGGAAAAATGTAATGGAAACTTAGAAAAAGACATTAAACTTGAATAACACATCATCAAAAACTATCTTGTTCACCTTCCCAGCAAAAGGTATGCGAAAAGGTTCTGTACAATATATACCACGCCGCGCCAGTCGAGCCAAAGATGTATTAACAGCCAGTGCCAGCTCCATTGGCAGCTCAGGGGGGACAACCGAAGTTATAATTAAAGAACAATCAAGAAGAAGTTTGTATCTACATCTGTTTGGGTCCTCAAGCCCCTAAAATTATCAACATTAATACCTTAGACATGCCGGATGATACAATTACAAGTCGATCCATGGTTACTTGTGAGTATATATAACAAGTGTACCTTCTTAAGTACGTAACCAGCTGCGACAATTGCAAAAAAAACTAAAAACAAAATAAAGAGTCCACTCTCCCAACTGTTGGCAGTAACCTTCATGAACAATACATAAATTTATCAAAAAGCTACAATTAGGCAACAAGAAAATAAAACGAGAAGCCATGTATATAATTAGTTAATTACCCTCTCGGTTGAAAACAAAATCGTTTGCATCAGTTTCCCTTTGGTTGTCTCGAACCCGGTTCGTAAAACAACTGCTAAACAGCCACCATCAGGAGTTTTCATATAAAAAGCCTGAGGTGACGGAGAAAAGGAGCATGTTAACTGTGAACGGCAGATTGAGGCTAATTAATAGATATTTGATGTAACACCGTGCACCACCTTATCAGGATTATGCTGTAATACTTTGGTGCCACCAAAAAGGACATGTTTTTTATCTCGTTTACAAGACAAATGCTCTTCTGGTCGTCTGCCCAAGATTGAAACCTGTAAGTAAACATACATTCGTGAAAGGTTCCAACATACTTTTGATATCCCCAGAAACATACTCCTCTGAAACCACACATGTATGCATATGTTTGAACTCGTATACGTAGAATAACAACAGATGCGATAGTTAGTCATTCAACCCACCAATATAAAAAACAAACAGGTCAATTGGCGTTGTATTCTGGTTAATAACCGGTCAAATAAAAAAGTAGCCCAAAATGAAATGGGCTGCAAGAGTCAAAATTTTCTTACATGTAAAATAACGAGTCCAACTTCCTAAATCGTTTTATACAGAACGTAGAAGTATATTATTATTCATTTACAATCATGCATATAGTTTCTTGAATCATATTCAATACATTAATTATTTTCTTAAAAAGTTAAAAGATGGACAAAGGTCAAAGGGTTTTGTCGGTCAGCCCAACCGATACCAAAGTTTGTCCAACTGTGAAGGAAACACCACTACTAAGAATTGCAATTAAAATTGGAAGTAAACTGAAAAAACGGATCCACCTTCCATTGGGGGGTAGATTCGCCGGTGAGGATAGCCTCGTTCACTGTAGCAGTCCCAGCAATTATAAGCATATCCGCAGGGACAGAATTTTCCTCTCCATTCTCACCAGCAGCACGAACGATAGACACAACATCCCCTGGCACAAGATCAGTCCCTGGTACCTTAGTCCACCTGCAATACAGGATGTCTAAATAAGTCAAAAACCTACAAACATGAATGCAAAGTTAACACAATTACTAAGTTCTTACTCAGATAAACAAACTTACTTCCCACATCGATACACCATTAGCATATGGGAATCTACTCCTACGTGTCTAAGCTCTGACAAAGTCTTCAATCGACTTATTACCATAATTGACTCAACCACAAAGAGCATATTGAGGGTGAACAGACTGTAATACCAGTATTCATCTAGACACCAAAGTCCTACACAGAAGACCTACAGATTAAATGTATTAATAACTTAATCAGTTACGAAATAATAAAACAAGCACATGCTAAAGATATGTTTTGTATAAGCCTTTTCCTAATATGGCGTTCATCATGTCGAACCTGAAATACAAAAAAGGGCTCCATGCAGTGCTCTTTCATTAATTTTTGGAACGTTGGTTGTGGATACTCGAACCTACACAGATGCCAGTAGATTTAACAGCAAAATATGCAAGTTAACAGCGATAAAAATATAAGATCAACCTAATTACACGAGAAAAGTAAATAGAGGAAGTAAAGAAGCTCACATATTGCGCCCCCACTTCTCAACAGCAACTTGAACTTTAGTTTCAGTACCATGTCCAGTGCATTTAAGATAGTAGGAAAAAGTTTCCTTGGATGGGTAAGAAATCTTACAGAAATTATTTCTCTCACTTGAATAGATGAAACGCAGCTTACGGAAGTCAAAATATATCTCCTCTGTCAAATAGCCTGCCAGCTGAGCTAAGCAAAAATATTGATGTCAAACATGTGATACATTTAAATTCAGCCAAATACATGTATAGTCTAATAAACTGCCGCTGTTCCAAAAAAAAGAACATGTATAGTCTAATAACTTCCTATTTGCATGACCCATTGAATGGTAATTCAACTAGTCATGGAAATTATAGTTCCCATATTATAAAACACCAAGTGCCATAACATCTAAGAATATAATGTTGAGCTTATAACCTTCCTGAAACGTAGTGGTACTACTTCTTTGTAACCAAAAAATTTGGCTGGAGTAATTTTGCATGCGTTTGCAAATTGAATATCTTTAACCTGCCAAATCAAGACAAAAATCATAATTCAGGTATATAAATACAGAAACCAAAGCATGAATAACAGCATTATGTCTTTCAAAAAAAAAAGAATAACAGCATTATAGTTTATATCAGAACACCACTTAACCTTTGAATACTGAACAAAACATTTAAAGTCCACGGACCATACTGTGAAGAGGAACACCAATATGTGGATAGTCAACAGGCCACCAAGAACTATTAAGGCATCAAGGACATCTAAACCGGGTGCAATAACGATCATCCACGTAGCATAAAGTATGGCAAATAGCCATATGTCGAATCGCCACTGCCAGTCCCTTTTCCTTAGCAAATCAACAGTAGCAACTAACTTTCCATTGACATGAAACCTAGTCATCTCTCTTCTTATTAATAGCCCAACCTTTAGAGTTTTGGACTGCAATAAAGCACGTAAACCAAACACAAATAAATTATACCGCTTTTTGCAGGTGATTCATTTGAAGTACATTTGAGTTTGATTGTGTATTATAATTCGAGTGTTTTACAATTAGGGCGAAAAAAAAAAGTTACGAAACCGAAAACAAAAACCCGCCTAACATGACAGAATGTATGCGTAAACAGCCAAAATCGTTAATCAGTAAGAACAATCAAACTCTATAGACAACTGGAAATCGATCGCAAACTTGCTTACTGAGGCAATGTCTAGGAAATTAGGTTTCAAATGCGTCGACGGAGATCAAGGCGAAATTGATGGACAACCACCGTCCTCTCTCTCTCGGCTTGAAAAGCTGTGATTTTGTTGCCACGGAGTGAGAGTTTTATACCTTTAGTTGCATTGTAAATGTCACGGATGTTCCCTATAATTATTCCCTTCTTCTAGTTTAGTCCTTTAAATACAAAAATTATACTAATAGTCTTTAATATACAAGTTTTGTTACACCCAAAATCCTGTTTCTAACTCTCCGTCTAATCCTTCCTTTACCTTTATTATGTAAGGGGCAAAATAGTCTTTTTACACAAGCATGTCAATTATGAGTTTTCCCTCCATATCTTTGATACTCTTCTCTCCGATTTCAACTTCCAAACCACATGCATGTTGTTTTCTCTTTGTAAAACCCTAATCTCTCTACTTACGAAAGGCACGATGGTATTGACATTATGGCAGATTATGTCAAAGGATCTTGGGAAAGAATAAGTGCTTCAATTTTACGATACATTGACATCTTCCTTTTTAATACTTCGTAACAGTTTGTGTTAACAACTTTGAAGTGTAATCTTCTTAAGCTATCTTATTTGTGAAATTTTGCACATGAGAATCCGACCTCCTTTTCCTTTAAGATTCACCATGGGGGTGTCTTTACCACCAACAAGCCCGTAGGTATGTGAATGGAAAAATTAGCTATGTTAATCTTATTAACATAAATGTATTCTCAATCATTAAGCTAAATTAAATTTTGAAGAAAATTGGACATCATGGGAAAGACCTTTATGTTTTATCATTTTCTTGTCCCTGGCCTAACATTAGACTATGGGCTAAAAGCTTTGGGTAGTGATCTTGATGTTCGTATCTTAACCAAACACTTAGGAAAAGAGAAAATCATTTGTGTGTATGTTGAACATGATATAACCAATGTGAACACCCATTTCAAATCACCAACCATTTCATCCGTTAGAATTGAAGAAATAGAAATGAAAACAGTAATAAAAAAGTGACTAACTTAAAAAGGCCATTGTTAAAAGGAAATTGCTTGAATGGCATGATCCTATTGATAACTATGTTGGGATTTACATGATACAAATGCACAGCGGAAAATAAACTTAAATCCCATCCCAAGATCACAACTGGATCAAGTAGGGGAACAGGACAAATATATATATATATATATAGCAGTAAATAAAGTATAGGAAATTATACCCTTGGACTGCTATAGGGAGATACACAGCTACTGCACCATTGAATTGGCTGCTAGACCGCCAAATCAAATAATACCCGTGTCAAAACGCGTCCCGTGTGTGTGATCCACCAAAATCCGCCGGCTTTTGGTTCTTTCTGATTGCCGTCTAGAGCAAAACCGCCGCAAGGGGGGTCTCAGCCGTGGGTTCGATCGCTGGGAACAACCACCGCTGCCGCCGCCTTAAACCGCCGTCGACCAGCGTCGTGGGTGGTGTGGTTGGGTTCGGCCGCCAATCAAGAGAGAGAAGGGGAGAGGTTTTTGTGTTTTGTCCTTTTCGCTTATGTCTCAATTAGATTAGGTTAAGTTCATTTTCTAAGGGTTTAATCCTTATTTATACTTAAATAAGGATTAAGGCCCTTAAGCCCATAAGCCCGGTCCAACAGATTAATAACTTTGGTCTTTAACAAAAACGATCCCTCCAGTTTGATTAATATTAATTAATTAACTATTAATTAATATCTCTTTAATAAAAACATATTAGTCAAATATCTAACTAATATTTAATTTCTCTCTTAAATAATAAACGTCCATTTATTATTTTACTGAATAATTAATTAACTATTAATTATCACTATACACACAAAGTATTATTTCTTGGTTCAAAGTTGGATGTGCAGCTGTGTGACCCTTTAGTGACTTATAGTGTCTGTATATGATGACACATGTACAATATCCCTGCACACAATCCATCAAACCAAAGTCAAAGTTCTTGCATTGATGAAACTCAGATTACACATGAACCTAGTGTGCATGTCAATGTGGGTGTTAATGTACATATATTTAAATGAGTGGTTAAGATTTAATTATACAAAAACAAACATAAAAATTATTAATAAAAGTTAGTCTTTTATTATTAGAGATACCATAAGATTTTAAAATCACTTTAACTATCTCATATGGTATTATTATAGAAATAATCAATTAAATAGATTACATATATATTCAATTTATTAACGGTAATATTAATGATGTTTATCCAATTAAATTTATTCACTTAGCTAATAATTAGGTACATTTGTGGTTTATCTAATGTACGTATATAATTACACATTAGTAAAAAGGGTTTAGTTACTAAAAGTACATTGAAGTTGTCACCTTTTGCTATTGTGTATACTCATCTTTCATTACTCCCATTTAATACACTCAACTCTTAAAAACTCCATTTAGTACACCCGATTACCTGCTCAGCAGGTAACCGGTAATTTGTTTTATTTTTACTTTTTTTTATTCCACCTCATCATGCCATCTCATAAAATTTTGCCACATCATACAATTAAGAACACCTTCATATTGGTGTTCTTCCTTCAAGAACATCTTCATATTAACAGAAACTTGAAACCCAGAAACATGAAATCGAATGTTTAGCAAATGAAAACGCAATGTTTAGCAAATGAAATCGAATCTTGTAACCAAGAACATGAAACCCGGAAACATGAAGAACATGAAACGAGCAAATGAAACCTAAAAACAAAAACAATCAATACCCTAAATCGATGAACAAAACCATCGCATATTAACAGATCTGTGAACAAGACCATCGCATATTATTAGATGAAACCCAGAAACATGAACCATGATTCGATGAACAGATCTGTAAACAAAACCATCGTCGATGAAGATGAAACCCTAAATCGCATATTAGCAGATCTGTAAACAAAACCCTAAATCGCATATTAACAGAACCCTAAATCGCATATTAACATATTTGTAAACAAAACCCTAAATCGAATCTTGTAACCCTAATCGAATCTGGAACTTACTCGGAGTTGAAGGCGGCCGGAATCTGTCGATTTGAATCTGGAATCTGAAACGATGGCGGTGGTGAAGATGGTGGTGAAGGCGGCCGGAATATGTCGATTTGAATCTGGAATTTGGAACGATGGCGGCGGTGAAGGCGGTGGTGAAGGTGGTGTTGAAGGCGGCCGAAATCTGTCGATTTGAATCTGGAATCTGGAACGATGACGGTGGTGAAGGCGGCCGGAGATATTCAACCAGATCTTAAACATAGCAGATCTTGAACGAAGCAGATCTTGATATGGGTTTCATCGACGTCACCAAGCAAATCTTGAACAAAGGCAGTGGGCGGTGGTTCTCAAATCCATCGATGATGTTGAAGGCGGGACTTCACCAAGCAGATCTTGTTTTATTGTTTTATTATTATTATTATTATTATTATTATTATTATTATTATTATTATTATTATTATTATTATTATTATATTATATTTTTAGTTATTGTTAAATAGAAAATTACACATCATCACTCAAAACACATGCCACATCATCAAAACCGGATCCACATCACCCTTAACCTGCTATCACAGGTTAAGATGTATTAAACGGTAGTTTT
This sequence comes from Pulicaria dysenterica, assembly GCA_947179395.2. Lineage (NCBI taxonomy): Eukaryota > Viridiplantae > Streptophyta > Magnoliopsida > Asterales > Asteraceae > Pulicaria > Pulicaria dysenterica. The sequence goes on from OX359295.1 coordinate 56,580,848, forward strand.
GAAGAGTTCGGTGTATTAAATGGGGAGTAATGAAAGATGAGTATACACAATAGCAAAAGGTGTCAACTTCGATGTACTTTTAGGAACTAAACCCTAGTAAAAACTAGTGGTAGTTTACCCGCGCTTCGCGTCGGGAATTAATAGGTTTTGATAATAAGAGATGAACTATAAAAATATATGTCTATTATTATTATTATTATTATTATTATTATTATTATTATTATTATTATTATTTAAAAAGAGTTTTGATTAAGGTTAAAAATAGTTTAAGCATTAAAGTAACCATTACCTTTATTCTTGAATTGTTTAAGCATTAAGAGTTTTGATTAAGGTTAAAAATAGTTTAAGCATTAAATGTTTTGATTAAAGTTAAAATAGTTTAAGAGTTTTGATCAACGTTTGTTAATAACCATTACCTTTATTCTTGAATTGTTTAAGCATCAATGTTTAAGTTTATTTTTATTAACCATTAAACTTATTTTGTGTGATGAATTTAATTATCGTATTATAGTTTGATTATTAGGACATGATGTAAATATATCGTTATAGAGCAAATGACATTTTTGACGTTACAACCCCTGTCTTTTTGAGTAAGATATAATTTTTTCTTGTACCAAAAGACAAAAATTAGATGAAATATAAAATATATGTCTTTTTAATAATAATAATAATAACGATAATAATAATAATAGTATTAATAATAATAATATCTAATAATAATAATAAAATAATAATAATAATAATAATAATAAGTAGTAGTAGTAGTAGTAATAATAATAATAATAATAATAATAATAATAATAATAATAATAATAATAATAATAATAATAATAATAATAATAATAACTTCATAAAAAGACAAAGATGTTAATTCATAAAAAGACTTATGTATATATTATATATTTAGTTGGAGATTAAAAAGTTAAAATTGGTTTCTTAAAATTACATAAATAAATGGTTAATATTAAAATTTGGGTTAAAGCTATAAAATAACGGTCTACTTTTCTCATTTTCCCATTGTGGTACGTCATGTTTTTTTTTACACATTTGGTTAGTAAACTTATCAAAACCGTGTTGATGTGGCCATTTCGTGACCTGCAACCCGTTTTTCAGCCCGTTTTTTGCGATTTTTGGATCGGTTTTTTGATCGTTTTGTGTGAATTTTTTTGTAGAATCTTTTAATTTATCATTATACCTTTCAAATGACACCAAAATCATGAATTTTCGTCAAGTATAGAGGGAGAATTTCGAGCTCAAAGTCTCGACTTTATTGGGTTTTTTGTTCGAAAACAGGGCAGAAAAAAGACTCGTTTTTTGGTCGATTCTTGATCATTTTACATCATTCTTTTTATAGATTGTCGTAGATAATCTTTTTACCTTTCAATGGACACCAAATTCATGAAAAACCATCAAGTGTAGGCCAAGTTATTGCTAATTAAAGTCGATAATGATCCTATTCAACACCCTTATGGTATTTCGAAAAATTGACACATTTTAAACTCGTTTTTGTTCGTTTTTTGTACTAATTGATAGATAACTCGATTACCTTTCAATAGAGTCAAGAATAATTGATTTTCGTTAAGTGTACATGGAAAATTTTGGCTCCAAAGTTTGTTTTCGAAATGAAGGAAATTTGGAAAAAAGATGACCTGCTATTGCAGGTCAAAATCACCAAAATGGGCACATTAACACGTTTTTTATAAGTTAACTGGCCAAATGTGTAAAAAAAATGACGTGTCATAATGGAAAAATGGGGAAAGTAGACCGTTATTTTATGGTTTTAACCCTTAAAATTTCTATTAAATGAAAACGTTTAATAATTTTTTTAATTAGTCTTTTATACATATTAGAATATTATTATATTACTAGTCTAAATGCCCGTGTGATACACGGGTTAGTTTAAAAGGTAATAAATATTAATCATTAATAAAAACATATTAAATAATAATAACACACGAATAAAATGAGAATTTAAAAAAATAACGATATACGACATCAAATCAATACTCTGATCAGGGTAAAATATAATATGTACATGAGGGGTAGCAAACGTAACAACAGAAATAAAGTATCATGATACAAAAAGACGTGATTGTATATTTTATATATATTATTTATCATTATTGTTACAATTAAGGGAAATGAAGTTAAACGTTATTTATTATCATTAAATAGAATTTATAAAAATCATAAATGATTTTAGAATAATAAAAGTAAGAATTTGGTTAAATATAATTTTTTAAAATATTATAAAGGTAAATAAGATATATGTAAATTAGAGTCAACAATTACCATATTTTAAATAACTATTTTGAGCGACCATGATTTTTTATTTACCAAAACCAATAATAAAATTGGTTTTTCAAGCTTTACGTTAGTAACTAAATTTTAAATTCATTAAAAATACTACATCCTATCTTATTTCTTGAAATTTAATTTAAATAATTACATGTCCAATTAAATTAATAGCAACATAAAACGATTTTTTTTAAATCAAAAGTTTATCCTTTTAAGTTTGTATTACTTTGACTTCGTAAAGTCAAAATTGATTTTTTAATTTTAAACAGATTAATGATGAAGATTAAATCTTTTACTAAATAAACAGTTCAGATTGTTTAATAACTTTTTTGTAATTAGTCTTTTATATATATTAGATTAGAAGATTATTAGAAGATCGGAAATATATATGTTTGATTTAATTTTATTTTATTTGCAATAACCACGATTATTCCATGAGATTCTTACATTAATATTAGCTTAATTTGTAAAAATATTTTAATTGAAAAACATAAATCATGCACCACCGATTATACATGCATCTCATCGCCGTTCCTTTTTCTTCAACACAGCTTTGCGTCCATGCTCTTCTTCAATTAATGTCTTTTCCATTTTCCGATCATCTGCAAATTCCGTAATTTCCTTCAAATTAATCCCCAACCTTCAATTCCTTTCTGAGTTAATTAGGTTCTCCAATTCCATATTCATTTCATGATCTAATATATATTACCCTGAATTAAGTTAACCCTTTTGCGCGGGGAGTATATCGAAATTTTACAAAACCAAAACGATGATCAGAAACTCACCGCCACGAGATATCAAGGCAAATTCGTACAATGACAGCAATGTCACACGCCAGAAGCCGCCGGTCGGCAAGGACATGGCGGAGGAGCTATCTTTCCGCCTGAGGAACATGTCTGACAACAATCCTCCTCAGCAATTGGAGGACATTGATTCTCCAACAGAGGAAGACGTGCCTCAACGTGATTCATACACGTCACGTATGTTCTTCGGTGCTTCGACTTCCAACCAGATGTCTCCATTAACAAGGTCCCCATGGTCATCTTATGTTGAAAGATCGGCACCGGATTGCTCCGACGCTCATTCTAGTTACACCGGTTTAATGGCTTCCCTTGTTCGTGAAGAAGGGAATATATACTCGCTAGCTGCGACAGGGGATTTGTTGTACACCGGCTCCGATAGCAAGAACATTCGTGTTTGGAAGAACCATAAGGAATTCTCATGGTTCAAATCGAATAGTGGATTGGTTAAAGCAATCGTAATTGCTAGTGAGAAAATCTTCAGTGGTCACCAGGATGGCAAGATTAGGGTTTGGAAGGTATCGAGTAAGAACCCTAGCGTCCATAAACGAATTGGGACGCTGCCCACATTCAAATCGGTTGTAAAGAAATCAATGAAACCAAAGAATTACACGGAAGTAAGAGGAAACCATAAAAACATTTGGATAAAACATTACGATGCGATTTCTAGTCTTAGCTTGAGCGAAGATCAATCGCTTCTTTATTCAGGTTCATGGGATACAACGGTTAAAGTGTGGAGCGTATCAGATTTCAAATGTTTGGAGTCAATTACTGCACATGAAGACGCAATAAACTCGGTGGTCACCGGATTTGACGGAATGGTGTTCTCGGGATCGGCCGACGGGACGGTGAAGGCGTGGCGACGGGAATTTCAAGGGAAAAGAACAAAGCATTTCTTTATCGATAATTTGTTGAAACAGGAATGTGCGGTGACGTCGTTGGTTATTAACGAGGCAGGGACGGTGGTTTACGGTGGTTCGTCTGACGGATTCTTGCACTTTTGGGAACGGGAGAGGTTGTTGTCTCGAGGTGGGGTTTTACGAGGTCATAAACTGGCGGTTCTTTGCTTGGCGGCGGCCGGAAACCTAGTTTTCAGCGGTTCTGCAGATACGAACATTTGTGTGTGGAGGAGAGAAGAAGGGGGAGAGCATATATGTTTGCATATGTTGAGTGGGCATACCGGCCCGGTGAAGTGTTTATCAGTGGAGGATGAGCGGCGGCCGGGAACAGTTCGTCGGTGTAGTAGTAACCCGGTCTGGACGGTGTACAGTGGGAGTCTGGATAAATCGGTGAAGATTTGGAGGGTGACGACTGAAAAGGCGGAAGTTGAGAGTGAACAACAACTGCAGCTGCCGTGTTTACCGCCACATCGACCAAGTGGTGGCTCTTCACGGCCGAGAAGTTCTTCGGGACAAATCTTTTCACGTATGCGAGAGTAAACTTGACTCGAACTGTAAATAGTATGTGTGGCCGTGTGGATGCAACGAGTTAACGGCGTGTTCTTGAGTTATTTTAAGGTGGGAAAGGAGAGGGCTAGGAGGGATTGGGAGAAGGAATCATACTCTTGAGTTTTTTTAGGAGGGGAATGAAATGGTTAGGAGGGGCAATTTCACCATTTTTATGCTTAAAAACTCCCCTCCCACTTTTGGGATGATTGGGAGGGGGAGTTTTTCTTTCCTTCCCTTTCATTCCTTTCCTTTTCTTTTCATCCCTTCCCTTCGCTTCCCTTCCCTTCCCTTCGTTTCGTTTAAAAACTCGAGAATAGGCCGTAAGAGTTAAATGTACAAATTGTTTGTTTTAAAATTATATGAATTGATTTAAAGTTAAAGATGGCAACTTTTCTTTTCTTTTTTGAAATTACTAGTTCAATACCCGTGTATAAACACGGAGATTGTTTATTTAAATTTTAAACGTTTATGGTATGAAATCTTAAACATATAATAAATCCACATATCGATGACAGATCAAGAAACATTCATGTAAATGTGAAAAAAAAATTGATATACTAACAGATTTGTGCTAATAGTTGTTAGCTATTTTAAAAAATAAATAAAAATAATTAATGGAAAAATTTTAAGAATAATTTAAAGCCATTTTGAAATAGAAGATTTTAATAAATGATATTCTAAAAATGGTTTGATGACTTTATAAAACTATTCCTATAATATTATAGATTAAATATTAAAGATATACTTGAGTTATATACACTAAAATTAACATAATTTTATCTCTTTTTTAAAAGGCCAGCCGATTTAATAATTACAAAGAACCGTAAATATCCTTACATCGGAGTAATGTCATATTTAGTTACTTTAAAAACTAAATGAAAAAATTAAACTACTTTATGAAAGATCAAAAGAAATCTTTTATTAAATAAAGGGTCCAGATTATCTAATAATTTTTTTCTAATTAGTCTTTTATATATATTAGAAGATTTACGGATTTTGTCGTAAATTTGTTTTGCTATTTTTCATTTGAGAGTTAATTAGTATATAATCTATTTTTTCATGCAGCTTTAAAAATAAATTATTTGAGTACAGATTTTACCAATTAAAAACAATAGATAAATAGGAGCGAGATCATAAAGTAATTTGATTTAATTGTGTATATAATAAATTAATAAGCATGGCCACATGGTTGGTGTATATATCACCTTCATATTCATTTTAGTCACTTGTAGTCTTGTTCAACTAATAATGTAATGTTACCAAACTAGTCTCGAGTCTTGACTCTTAGAGTAGACCAAGTGACCGAAGAAATCCGTGTGACAAACCTCCATCGCGTCGTGGTAGACGGTGAAACTACATCATGCCAGTGTGGTGTTTTTTTTGGCGTAACATAATTTGCGTTGTGGTAGTTCTAAGTTTGTGGGATTCCAACTCAAAAACAACATCATGAAATTTACGAAGATAAACCATTTCACTTTTTATTAATTTATCTTTATTTTTCTCTTGATGAAGATATTCTTGTTCTAGTTTTATTTGTTGTTATTTTTCTCTTGATTTATTCTAATTTTATTTGAAGCAATCTGCATGTCAAAAGAGGTTGTCCCTCGTTACTCGTTATCTAATATTTTAATTATTAATAAGATTGGTTTTACATTTGTCACTTCCCAGTTTCTGTTATTTGTAGGATGAAAGCATTAAGCATCTAGTCAACTGCCAAGTCTCAAAGGCATCAAGATTGAAATTTGATGTTATGTTTATTTTATGCATTATGTTAGACTTTCGTGTCGTATGAACTTACAATAATTAAGACATGTAAAGTAAGTACTAAATTCCGTATAGGAAAAAGTTCATGCGATAACCATTCTTAGTGCGAAAACCGCGATAACCAATCTGAGCCGTCAAATTCCCCCTCTTTCAATGTCATTGGCTACCCATGAATTTCTCACATGCACCCTGCCACACTCTATCCCTCCACGTTCACCATCCATGAAACTTCTCATATAGAAGGAACGGTTGAGATTGGTTCTCGCACTAACAACGGTTCTCGCGTGAACCCTCCCCATGCCGTATAAATGTCTGGATAATTAGAATGTGGGGACGATTGCATATATACGAAGAATGATGTGTTTTTTGTTTTTTTTAGCTGAATTTGATACTAAAGCCGCATATTCGGATATTTTGGATTATCCAAACTCATGGATGGCGAAATCTACTATTTGAACTCTGATGCTCTAAAAGAGCACATATCATATAACTTTGATGCTCCAAAAGAGCACATCTCTGTCTAACATCATTTTCATAAACGACATTATAATCATGTTAAATAGTCCTCTTGTCAAATAATCAAACAATATGCATTTCTATTCAATAATTACAAATACAATATTAATTTCAAAATTATGCACTACTATAGTTACCATACACACCCTATAACACGGCAAAGGCACGACCATGTCTTATTCACACACTCCACAAGCACGACCACCACGCTCATGCCACACGCCTATGCCTGAACCCTACACCACAGTGCCTTCAAGGTATGCCCGTGTGTGTTTCACTACAAGACATCGGTTTGTTTGATCAGATAAAACTAAGCCAACACTTCATCAAGTGTTTCCAACACTTGATATTCAACCAAAAACTACTAATAACATTACAAACAAGAAGAATAACAAGGATTGATCATTCCAATATCAATATACTCTGAAGTCATTATAAGACCCATTATAGTCCTAAACTCGGGTTTAGTAACAAATTAGTTATAAAATCCAGTCTTTTTTTAACAATTTCATATAACTCAAACTCAAGATCAACATTCTAGTCTCATAAGAACATCTAGGATTGCTGATAGCATTATCATTCATCTATTATTACCTAAATCTGTTACCAAAAAACTAAATTAGAGTATAACATCTTACCTTGATGTTTATATCACAACTAGTGTACATAACCACACTTCGTTGCGGAAGCATTAAACCAAAATATATAAATAGAATATTAATAAAATATTAAGTGTAATTTTATTTAGAAATAATAACTAAAAAAAGAAAGAAATAGAATGATCATAGTTATCAAATAAAAAATAAAATAAACAACTACACTACATTGTCTCAGACATAAAACAAAAATTTATAAATATAATAATAACAATAATAATAATAATAATAATTATAATAATAATAATAGAGTTTAAATGTAATAACATAATTAGTAAAAAAAGAAATATAAATATAAAGAATCGAAAATATTTTTCAACATGGTTGAGACGGGATGAGAAGTGCAATCTTTGATATCACCGACTCCGGTACCATTTCTACTTGAACTTTTTGGAATGAAAATTGATTGTATTTTTCACCACATTGCCAAGGCAATTAAATTATTACATTCATTATTATTTAATTATTTGTTAGTTATTAATATGTTATGCTTTGTATAAATCAAAATATGAATTTTAACTAATTCATGTTTATACATATTATAATAGTTATATACTTATATAGCAAAATGTATTTTTTAGTAGAGATGTGGTATGTTATCATACTTTTTCCTCCTATTAATCCATCTACTATTAGTTGACTCTAATGTCATATTGTAGTGAATAAAAGGATGAAATAAGAGAAAAAAGTAGAAGTGTATATCATTTTTTTAGTATTATATTAAAAAAATACATTCTTAAATTAATATTGCACCATTATTATAAAAGAAGAAAAGAGGCCAAATAGGTAATAAAAGAATGAAAAGAAAAATGTAATAAACAAATATGTTATTATAAAGCAAAAGCAAATTACTGAATTTGTAGAAAATATAAGAAAAAGAGAAAAAAGTCAAAAGAAGAAGTGGAGGTGTTTATGAAGGTTCGAACTCAAGATTGAAGAGCAAAGGCCTTAACTATCAGGCGACAACAAACAATTGATTCTTAACAAGGTATTATGTAACCCGCATTTCGTGGCGGGGTTAAATTATTTTTATCTAAAGTTTTAATTATATTATTTTTGTTAAAGAATACCAAATATAAATTCGGATATACAATCACGTTTTTGGGGCCATCTATCGTAAGCCAAAATAAGGGAAAGTCATGGTCGACCTTTATGCTGCTCTCAAGTTAATATTAGGGGAGAAAAAAAGATTTAGGAAAAAAATTGAATTTAGTTGCGTTCCTAAGTTTGTTAGGAGAGAAAAAATTATTGTTCGAAGGAAAATTACCCTTATTTTCTTTCCTGATTTTCCTCCCAGAGTAGAGAATTTTTTAAAGGAAACCAAAAAACACTTCAAAATTCACTTCTTCTTTCATTTTCTTTAGAACTCAGGAATGTCAAATACCATGAATTATAACGGGTGAATTACGAACGTTAGATCTAATATATAAAAAATCTAATTGATAGCTAGGATTTATTCTCTTATTCTCACATAAATATCTATTTTTATAATAACACACACACACATATATATATATGTATACATAATTTAATGATGAGGTAGGTAAAAAAACTACTTTAACGATCAAAATATCATGAGAACTTCAACTTCTCCAGGTTTTATATTAAATTATAATAATGAACTCAAAAATCTTATGATAAATTACAAAATTAGTTAGCAAATTGATAGAAAGTATACTATAATCCTATCTATAAAAATAAAAAACAAAAAGGTTAGCTAAAAAAAAAGTAAAAACATAGCAAAGCACATAAAGAAAGGGAGAAAAAGAAAGTCTCGAACTTCATTTCAAAAATCTAGAACTCGCAACCTAGTGAATAGTATACACCTTAACCATTCCGCCAACAGCAATTTTTGGCTAAGACTTCCAATATTTATTATTTATCTAGCAAATGTTCTTTTTTCCTCTAAAATGTATGGTATGTAATGTGATAACTCTTGTCCAAGCTTTGACTTTAAAAGTCAAATCCTCTCTTTATACTTAGTCAATAATTGGAGCATGGCAATACTAGTCCCTTGAGTTCTATTTCTTTTGTTTTGGCCACAATATAAATTTTTCATGACTTATTAAAAGTTAGGCAATATTAGTCATTTGTTATTAATTCATACTAGTACTCTTCAAATTATTTAATATATTGGATTAATTAACAAGCCTACTTTTTGGGTGTTACATGTTAATTTTACATTTCTACACATGAGTTTGAAACAACATTAAATGGTGTCAATCAACCAATAAACAATGACTAACAATTTCAAAAGCTGCCCAAGTGCTTCTTGTCATACATAGAGTTGTAAACGGATATAAAATAAATTGATTTTTATAAAAAGTAAAAAAACTAATTGTTATGAATTTTCTTACTTCACTAATTCTATGATTTTTCATATAAACAAAATCAAAGATTATTTATGGATTAATGATCAAGAGATATTTATAACCAAAGGTGAAGGACGGACTCAATAATTTTCGTTATTATTATTATTTTTGACACATGCATTGTGGAATGAAATGTACCGGGTTAAAAATAAGAAGTGGAAAAAAAATTAATAAATTACATATGTATTAGTAGAAGAATTAAATAGGAATAAATAATGTACTTCTTTGTCAAAAATGAGAATTAAATAGAAAAGTAAACATTGTTTGAAGAAGATTTTGTTTAAAGTTATAATGTACTACTCTACTTGACAATATCCTCGTTTAAGAAAAAATATCTTCATCGTCGGTCAGAGTATTGCCTGGCAAACGCAAGCGGTCACGGTTTCTTCCATCCTGTTATTAAACTTCCATGCCGTGTTTCACATAAAAGAGTTTGCCGGAGAAGGATCACCGGAATCCCTCTCTGCCCCCTTCTGAATATTTACTACTCAATTCGATTAACAGTGAAGCTCTGTCAATGGCGTCTCGCTTTGAATTTATGGAAACATTTCATTAAAAGTCAACCAGTCATGTTACTTGCGTCTCTTACCTTTCCTACATTTCAAATTCAAAAGCAAGCTCTGTGTAATTTCTTTGAAATCATTTATTGAGAAAGCAAATGTTATCAACTACATCAACTGCACCTATTTAATTTCTTTCAATAAATGATCCATCAAAATCTATTTTTCGTCTCAATTTCCTTTCCTTTTGTGCTACTACTTCTTCAATGTCACTTTGATTTTCAAACATGATTCTTCATCTTCTCCTTTTCTGTTCGAGTCTGGGATTTATATTATCATCAGCGTCCGCTGAAGCAGATTGCAATCGGGTTTGCGAAGGAGGGAGTCGTGAATTCCCAGTTCGTTACCCGTTCGGATTCTCCGAAGGTTGTGAAATACGTCTTGAATGTGCAGATACCGGGGAAATCCGTCTTGCCCAATATCCGGTTTTGAATTTAACCAGTGACATTATACTGATCCATTTGCCGGCTAAATGCGACCGCCCGTTTTCAGAACTCCACACCCAAAACTTTGCTCCCACACGGCGAAACTGGTTACTGTTGGGAAACTGTAGCCAGACGTTGAATGATTGCGTGGTGCCAACGAGTATAATCCAGAGTGGCTTCAACTTACCAAGTTGTGAATCGACGAATAACAGCTTAACTTGTTACTCAGATGATAACCCTCACTACGAAGCGTTTATTAACATGACTAGATTGAAAAACGCCGATTGTCGGGTTTTGTACTCGTCGATTACCGTTTATCTGGACGGGAACAGTACACCGAGGTCGCCGGTCTCGATGGCGCTTCAGTCTGCGGAGTTAGGGTGGTGGGTGAAAGGGGCTTGCCATTGCCACCAGAAGGCGGTTTGTGAAAACGTATCATATGCTAACGAGATGGGGTATCGATGCCATTGCATCAAAGGCTACGACGGAGATGGGTTCGTCGACGGCGATGGTTGCCGGAGAGGTTAGCTCCCTTTTCACCCACTTTAATTATTAGGTCAATTTGAAATCCATAGCCTATATTATTACTTTCATGAGCAGGACATCAATTGAGCAAGAACAATTAAGGTTGTGATTCATTGTTGCTTCAGTTGTCAAATTTTTTCGACTTCATTCTGTTCTCAGCACCAAGAATGGTGATGAGCTGTAAAATTTCTTGCATTTAGTCAAAGATAAAATAAGTAAAGTCGCCATTTTTGGTTCATACGAATTAATTATGTATAATTGGAGTAGACCATAAGGAACTTAAATTTGATTTTCTTGCCCACCCATCTGTTTTTGTTGGTTGTGATAATTGATCTAATTGCTTTGACTTTAGGCAATGCCCAAATATGTGGATCTAGATAGGTGGTCTTATTAAATATCTATCTTCTTCATGAATCTTGGAATTTTAAACCACATAGACATAGTATTCTTGAATTCACCTTCTACTGTGTGATGTGAAGATTACTTTATGTGTGAACTGTTAAGACACAATATATGGTTACGGGTATCCTTAAGGCCCCGTTTGGTTGGGCGGAATTTGAATTGGATTGGGAATTCTCGTCTTGTCTTGTTTGTTCGGGCAGGAGCCCAACCCTATGATTCAATCCTGTTTACTTGATATATGGAGAAATAAAGCGAACTCAAATAAGAGATTCTTCCACCTTTGAGTGCCTACTGAGTTACTCTTAACTTCAAAATCAATTAAACATACTTTCTCTGTATAGAAAAATTGATAATACTATGTAACAGTTTAAAGTGTTAAATAAATTTTTTTTTGGGGATAACACTGTTAAAGTTTAAAGGTCCAAGTCAAACTTAGATCAGAAAGCAGGTAAGTTTGAATCTTTCAAATCAAAATAAGACAAAAGTGGGCTATTATTATCTTTTTGGGAAGATTTATCTTCTGTAGCTTTCAGGAATGTTGAATATATAGCTGCTTTTGGATTTTGAAATTTAAGACAATAATTTTATTTAAGGTGGGAATATTTAGAGACCTTGTAATCGTGGGATTACAAGTTATTAAGATGGTTTTGTGGTAAAACAAGGCTAATTTACCAACTCTTGAAAATTTCCTTCTTTTGACTTAGTTGAAGGATTGCAAGTTTCTAGATCCATAAATGGTATAGTGTGATGAAAAAATCAACATCAATTAGATCATATGGAAAGATGCTTTTTTGAAAGATATGTATTTTAAATGTTGTATTTAGTCAAATGATGATTTATTATGCTACGAGGATCCTTGACTTTGAAAATCATATAATAATTTGAGGCTTTCTTGATTTGAGCAAGAGTCTACTGTGTGATAATGGAGCCATGGAGGTAATTAATGTATAAGGAATACATCTAATTTTATTAATGTTTAACTTCAATTCAAACAGGTGAAGTATGTAATGATACAAATTCATGTTCTTATTCCAAGATTGTACAAAAACATTGCTCAACTTTCATATATACATGATCTTTTGAATTATTTGTTTCTTGCCTTACTTGCTGTCGTTATGCTGATCAACTTGTTTCATTGTACTGACTTGCACCAGTGTCGAATTGCAATGTTTCAAAATACATGTCTGGTGAATGTGGTGGAACTACAAGGATAGTTGTTCTAATTGGAGGTAATTTTCACCCGAGCAGTTAAAATTTTGACCGCTTTTTAGCCATTCGAAGTAAATAAAATGACTTTTATGTGTCCGTATAATTCTTAGGGATTATTGTTGGAGCTTCTTTCGTGTCAGCACTTGCACTTATCTGTCACTGCATCAGAAAACGAGCAACCTTAAGAAGCCAAATGAGTGCAAAACGCCTGCTTTCAGAAGCTACAGAGAGCTTCAATATCCCATCTTACCCTTACAAAGAAATCGAGAAGGCTACAAATGCTTTTTCAGAGAAACAAAGATTGGGTATTGGAGCCTATGGCACAGTTTATTCTGGAAAACTCAATCACGATTGGGTTGCAATAAAAAGGATTAGACATAAAGAGACACATGGAATTGATCAAGTAATGAATGAGATCAAGCTTCTATCTTCTGTAAGCCACCCGAATCTGGTACGCCTTTTAGGATTCTGTATTGACAAAGGCGAGCAAATCCTCGTGTATGAATTCATGCCAAACGGGACCCTTTCTCAGCATCTACAAAAAGAAAGAGGAAAGGGTCTTTCATGGACTGTAAGGCTAACCATTGCTACCCAAACTGCACAAGCCATTGCTTATCTTCACTCTGCTATGAATCCACCAATTTACCATAGAGACATAAAGTCTAGCAATATACTTCTAGATTACAGCTTCAGTTCAAAAGTAGCAGATTTTGGTCTTTCTAGACTTGGGATGCTTGATGAGTCACACATCTCGACTGCACCTCAAGGGACACCCGGCTATGTTGACCCACAATACCATCAGAACTTCCATCTTACTGATAAGAGTGATGTTTACAGCTTCGGGGTGGTTCTTGTAGAGATAATCACAGCCTTAAAGGTGGTTGACTTATCAAGACGTAACAGCGAAGTCAACTTAGCTGCTCTTGCCATTGACAAGATTGGAAAAGGTCGTGTAGATGAAATAATAGATCCGTTCTTGGAGCCAAACAGAGATGCATGGACACTTTCATCAGTTTACAAAGTAGCTGAGCTGGCATTTCGATGCTTGGCTTTTCATGGGGACATGAGGCCTTCAATGACAGAAGTTGCAGATGAACTGGAGCAGATCCGACTCAGTGGGTGGGCCGGGAATGATGATAATATAAGCAAAGCATCTTTTTCGGTTGCATCAAGCTCTTCATCACCATACAATGGAAGTGATAAACCAAAGCAGGTAGAGATAGCAAGCAGGAGGCTTTTGGTTCCACACACGATATCTGATTTGAGTACAGGAAAAGATAAAGACAATTCCCCTGTCTCAGTTCAGGATGGGTGGTTAAGCGAGAAGAGCTCACCTTCAACCAATAGCTTGTTAAACAACATTGTTCAGTGAACCTAATCGCCTTTTATTTGTTTATAACATGTGAGTAGCCTTTTTCCTTTTTGTTGGTTCAGTCACACGTAAGATACGTTGGTTAGATCATTGGATCCTAGGAAAACCCATTTGGGGATTCATTTGTTGGGTTTGAGTTTTGACTTTGGTGTGTTTGATTAAACCAAAGAAAAGAAACATCAGACGTGGGAATAGAGAAATCCAACAATGCCCAATGAAAATCGTTAATTTCAACACGAGGCCCCCACATGTTGCAATTAGTTGATGATACCAAAGTTTTGGGGAAGTATAAATAAAGTGAGAAAGAGTAGAGAGTGGATAGAAAGAGCAATGTGTTACAGGGTGGAGTGCAAGAAGTGTGGGAAGTATGGGTGGGGAGGTTGTGGGGAGCATGTGAAGCTTGTGTATGGAGGTATAGAAAAGGGTAAGCATTGTATGTGTAGTTCGTGGCCCGGGGTTGTGATTGCATCATCTGAGACGGCTTCTGCTTCCACAACCACCGCTGCTACTACTACTACATCTACTGCAGGTTGTACATCGTGTTTTGATTAATTCTTTTACTTTGCCTACTCTTAAACCGTTGTTTTGTTAGAATGTAAAAATTATATCTTTTTGTTGCCAAATGGTTTTTCTGCAATGATAAGAGTTTGATCTTGTACTTGCAAAGTTTCTGATGAATTGCGATGATGATATAATATACATATGACTGTGAAAAACTAAGATCTTACACTTTTATAATGGCAGGATAGATTGACGGTTATGGAAGGTGATTAATAATGGCAATTTGGAAGACACTGTCTTTGTGTCTCTGGTTTATTATGCCAAGTAGAAATAATTATCAAGCACTGTAATTGAAATAAAAACACGAATGTGGGTCTTTAGTCTTTACTACTTCTGTTTATAGGATTTTGATTTAGTCAGAATGTGTTGTACCAGATAGTTATCACGCACTCTTTGAAATATATATTTGTACGAATATTGCACCTTTTATAAGAGGTAACAGATATTATGGGTGGATCATGGATGAGAGCTAAGTTGAAATTATTGAAAACACAATGCAATATGGAACTTGAACCTACAACCTTTTCAAAAGGGGTACCACTTCACAATATCAGATATCATTAGGCTACAAGCTCTTTGGTGACGAGGGAGGTACACATAGATGTTTTCACATGAATTTGTAAGGTATATGATCTGTATACTTAATTGTATAAAGATAGATATAGTTAACATGTGACAATGATAGACCCGTGAAAACTTATTATTAAAAAAATTAAGTCAATGAAAATAAAATTAATAATTAAACCTTTCATATTAAATATTCTATCATACAATATATATTTTAACTTAACTATTAGAAATTACGTATAACTAAAGTTAATAAAGATAAATAACATATAGCTTGGATTTATAAGTTTTTTTTGAATTTTTTAAATTAGTATTAAGTTAAATAAAATACAATTATGATGCCAAAACTCTCGTGTATTCTAAATCAATGTGAAATTTTATTGACCTGTGATAATTTAGAAAAGCACATCATCCTTGTTTTGAAAACAAACAAATTGCTAAGCAAAAAATATTTACCGCTGTTGCATTGCACGATTACCGTATTAATCCTTTTATAAGTAGATGCAAAATCATAACATACTGAATTCTAATCATGATGGTGCTATATATACTTGATATGCGAAGGTTATAATTTTATATGAGCAACACATTATTAATCCCATATATTATGACGGAAATATCAAACATACAATTTGTCCTGCAACAATTTTAACATTTGATTTAGATTTTAGCATATGATCTATTAATGGGGAGTGGTATACTGGTATTTTTCAACTTATAACATTTGCTGCTTAAATCAATATATGGTGCAGGAAAATCTTTCGGCCATCATCAAAAATATCTAAAAGTCACTAGGTAAACCGCAAAACAAAAACAAAATAAAATTGTGAATTTAAATCAAGAAAATGCAAAAATATCAAATAAAACGGTTTACCTACCTGGTAATTTTTTTTTACAAGACAAGATATTAATCACTTTTTTTAACTAGCTAGTAGAAAAAGAAAATTTTAATTAGATCCAACATAACAAACCATGACTGCCACATGGCAATACAGAAAACCATTAAAAACAACTCAGACCAGCCAATGGAACACCATCTTATCCTATCTGCTTATCTTCCTCTAAGCAACTCCACCAGATAATTTGTCCCTATCAACCCTTCTTCCCATGCACCACACAATTTCCTTCCCTACTTCAATCCAATTGTCTGCAACTAATTACTAGAATCACAGTCTTTCAAGAGACTGAACAAAAAAAGGGAGTGGGGGAATTGGGCTTTGCCAGCTTGTAACAATGGCATCCTCATTACAAGCAGCTGCTACATTCATGCAACCAACCAAGGTTGGTCTCTCAACCCGCTTGCAGCTCAAGTCTGCTCCCAGCGTTTGCAAGGCTTTCGGTGTCGACCCAGCAGCACCAAGAATCAGCTGCTCCCTTCAAGCTGATCTCAAGGACTTTGCTCAGAAGTGCACTGATGCAGCCAAGATCGCCGGCTTTGCTCTTGCTACTTCTGCCCTCGTTGTTTCGGTATGTTTCCAAGGTTCTTAACCTTTTTATGCTACTTTAATGGTGCTTACCACTGAGTTTTGAAACCGATTATCTGATTATTGTGTTTTCACTTTTCAAGTAGCAATCCATACACCGTAATGTAATTGCTGTAACACAATCTTATTGCTTTAACTGCAGGGAGCAAGTGCTGAAGGAAGTCCAAAAAGGCTAACTTTTGATGAAATCCAAAGTAAGACTTACATGGAAGTCAAAGGAACAGGTACAGCTAACCAGTGCCCAACCATTGAAGGTGGAGTAGACGGCTTTGCTGTCAAACCTGGCAAGTACAACGCCAAGAAATTCTGCTTAGAACCCACATCTTTCACAGTCAAAGCTGAGGGTGTGAGCAAGAACTCTGCACCTGACTTCCAAAAGACCAAACTAATGACCCGTTTGACCTACACCCTTGATGAAATCGAGGGCCCGTTGGAAGTATCTCCTGATGGCACCCTCAAATTTGAAGAAAAAGATGGAATCGACTACGCTGCAGTCACGGTCCAGCTTCCTGGCGGTGAACGTGTCCCATTCCTGTTCACAATCAAACAGCTTGTAGCATCTGGTAAACCCGAGAGCTTTGGTGGGGAATTTCTAGTGCCGTCCTACAGAGGTTCTTCTTTCCTTGACCCAAAGGGCAGAGGTGGGTCAACCGGTTATGACAACGCAGTTGCTCTTCCAGCTGGTGGGAGAGGAGATGAAGAGGAACTTTCTAAGGAGAATGTAAAGAATACTGCATCTTCAGTAGGGAAAATCACTTTGAGTGTCACCTCTAGCAAGCCTGATACTGGTGAGCTGATTGGTGTGTTTGAGAGCATTCAGCCCTCTGATACTGATTTGGGAGCCAAGGTTCCCAAAGATGTCAAAATTCAAGGTGTTTGGTATGCTCAGTTGGAATGATAGATTGTGTTTTAGCTCCATGTATTTGTTTTCTTGGATCTGATTTTGTGCTCAGCTATAAATAAAAAAAAGTGCAGTGGTGATTAAAAACTTTTTCTCTGACCCCAACTGATATTATCTTGCTTGTATATAATCAAGAATTCTTGCAATGAATGTTAATGTTTGCTTCTATATTACCAAAAATCTTTACAGGAACACTGGCCATCTCTAAAATGATGAAATCTTAATGAATCTCTCACGATAATCGTCACACCCACAATTTTTGCAATAAACTTGATGGCATTATGGCAATCCCCACAAATTCTTAAATTCTTGAACACTGTTATTGACGATTCGCCATTCAAGTTCAGTATTCCAAAAGCCACGGCAAGTTTCTCGCTGTGATTGCATAAGCTGTCTTCTTTCTCCTCATGATCCAGATCTTGTAGGACAAACTCTGTGTCAGGCAAGTACCCAGCGTGCCTCATTTTTTCACTCATATCAGTCAAGAACTTGTAAATGGAATCACTGTGTTCATTGTTCTTATCGCCGACCACGAAAGTGTGTACCTTGTTCTTGACTTGTACCCAACTACAACCTGGCTCTTTCTTGATTCCTCTATCTCTCATCAATTTCCTAGTTTCTGATGCTTCTCCCCATAGTTTGGCATTAACAAAGATGTTAGATAGTAAAACATAGTTACCAGGGTTGTGTGGCTCGATTTCAAATAGACGTTTTGCTGCAATTCGTGCCAAATCAACATTCTTATACACTCTGCATGCACCAAGCAAGGCACCCCAAGCAGAAGCAGTTGGTTCAATCAACATGTCTTGTATGAAACGATACGCCTCTTCTAACCGCCCAGAACGGCTCAGAACATCTACTATACACGAGTGATGCTCGGCATCTGGTTCAATCAAATGAACCCGTCTCATTGAGTTGAAAACAGCAAGGCCTTCATCTACTAGTCGAGAGTGGCTGCAACCAGAAAGAACTCCTGTAAAAGTTACTGCATTGGGTTTGGCACCAGAGTTTAACATTTCATTGAAGAGCCTTAATGCTTCCTCTCCATTCCCATGCATTGAGTTTGCAATAATCATTGTGTTCCAAGCAACAGTATCCCTTCTGGACATTGTCTCAAAAGCCTTTAGAGAGAATTCAAGTTTGCCACACTTAGCATACATGAAGATAAGAGCGGTTATGGCTGTTGTGTCATTCAAGAAAGAGTGCCTAAAGATATAACCATGGATCTCCTTCCCTCCCCGCAAGCTTTCTAAATCTTTACATGCAGTCAAGACAGCTGTCAAAGTAATATGATTTGGGGTGAACCCTGCTTGTTGCATTTCAGCAAGTAACTCTAATGCTTGTTGTGTTCGTCCAGCTTGCAAGCACCCACAGAGAACGGCGTTCCAAGATGCATAATTTAACTTTGAACCTTCATCTTTCATCCTTCCAAATATAGCAAGTGCTTTCCCTGCTTCGCCATTCTCAAAGTATGCTGATATCATCACATTATGTGACACGATATCTCTGTTAACCATTCCATTAAATACTATTTCAGCTTGTTTCATGCATAAGCAAGTAGCATACATATTCACAAGCGCACTACTAACGAATACATTCACCCCTGCTCCATTTTTCACCACAAATCCATGTATTTCTCTACCCAAATTCAAATACTTCAAGTCAGAACAGGCAGGAAGAATTGACGAAAGTGAAACCGAGTTGGGTTTTACTCCATCTAAAATCATCTCTCTAAAGGCTTGGAGGCCCTTTATGGGCTTCCCACAACTAACATAACAAGAACAGATTGAAGTCCAAGAAATCACGTCTCTAAACTGCAAATCGTAAAACGCTCTTTTTGCACCTTCAAGATACTTGCACTTTCCAAACATATCTATCATTGCGTTCCCCAACAGGATATCACGATGAAAACCAAACTTAACAGCATCTGTGTGAGCTCTTTGAGCCTCAATAAGATCTCCAGATGTGGCACAAGCCTTGACAACAGACAAGATTACAAATTTATCGGGTTGAATTTCCCGGTCTCTCAATAGGGTATACAGATTTATAGCTTCTTTTTGGAAACCGCGTCTTGTATAAGCTGATATTAAAACCGTCCATGAATGCAAATCTGGGTTAGCAATTTTATCAAACAGCTGGCGTGCACGACGTAAATCGCCGGAATCACAGTACGTTTTGATGAGTTTGAGACTAAGATGGAGCGGGAGGTTGCTTGGAAGCTTCGACAACATTTGGCCAAGTGTAACGAAGCACAAAGCTTAAGAAAAGCAATAAGCCAATTGACGTTCATAGAGACACCGTCTTGGCTGCGAAAGGTGGTTTGACTCCCAATCTCACATACTTGATGAGTATGGTAAATACTCTTACACCTAAACTAAATTAAATCCCATCGCACCACACCGTCCTGGCGTCGTTCATCCACCATCGTCACCACCCAGTCACCCACCACCCAGTTTATAATATATGGACTATAGGATTATAACAGGTTTTTCTGGATAGAGGCCACTACCCTAGCCCACATCAGATTAGTTATCTTAGCGACTCCCTGACCCAGGTAGGCAGGTACCCAACCAAAAAAATAAATAAGACTCTCGCCGGAGTTTGTGTAATTCGTCTAAACGAAAAAAAGTGCTTGAAAGTTACTGACTATGATAGGAAATAGATATATAGTATTTGTAGAAGGGCTAAAACAGTAAATTAGGATTAATAAATAGATGTAGGGGAGTCGTATGTAGGGCAGGCAGAAAATAGTAGTGCGTATTGGCTCTTTGAGTCGGCTCGTAGCCTTGGCTACCGAGAGAGGGCTTAGCCCTGGGCAATCATCCGATTTTGGATTGATTGAGGTTATCTTTGTTCAATTTCCGTTCATTATCAAATCAGATTTCAATTTATGTTGATCGATTGGTGTTATTTGGCTTATCTCTATTTCTGATTCTTAACAATGGTCCGACCTGCCCTGACCTGCCGTTAGTTGCCATTTCCGATCGTTCGCTTGCCATTACTTCATCGATCGTTTGGTTTGCTTCATTTCGTTTGCGTGCTATCGCTTTGGGTTTCTCGCTGGGTTTTAGTCGCTATCGATGTTTCACGTCGGGTCGTGGGTTTCAATTTCCGACCTGACCAGACTTGCCGTTTTGCTGTTGGCTTTCACTTTCGGATATATCTATTCCAGTTGAACAACGATTCCAAATCCAGGTCACGTTCTTCATCTGATGTTCGTTTTCTGTTGGTGGAATTTGAGAATCGCTTTGTAGCTCCTTGCCATTTCCGATTCAATTTCAGTCTGTGGGAATCGGTGTTTGCAATCTACTCTATGTTCCTATCCAATTGCATATTCAATCTACTATTCTACATCCGATTGCAATCACGTTCGGTAAGTAGCGCTGTTTCACGCTTAATTCCAGTACTAGGTCTGTTCGTTTGTAGTGCGGTCCATTTGAGTAATTATCCATGGCAGCTTGCAATTTGGACCTACGATCGATCTTATTTTGAATTTGGTTATGCTGTTAGCACTTTCTGTTGGGGAATTTCTTTTTTTTCCTTTCGATTAGTGTTGTTGATTTGGGATCTCTCACTAGTTTTTGAGTTGTTGACTGAATTACCAATTGGACCTGTCGCTTTTGACTGGATCTGTTGTTAGCAAGTTCAATTGGGTGGATCTGCAATTTGACTTGCAATACATTTTTGCAATTTCTTCTGTTGATTGCTATCGTGTGCTTTGATTGGGGTAAGGAGTTTTTGTTTGGAGGATCTGTGATTCGAATTACACCACTCCCTATAACTAATTGCTGTCAGATTGAGGATTGGTTGATTAGATTACTTGGTTCTTCTTGACATTTTCCATGGATATTCACAACTCCAATTTGATGTTTCTGAATTCAAAAAAAGGTGGGAAGCAGATCGAATTGAACAAAGGGAATTTCGTAAAGTTATGTTGGAGTGGATAAAACAACAAGACCCTGATTTTGTTTGGGAGGGAGATCGAGGTCCTGAGAATGTTTTCGATTCTGATAGGGGTGTGAAGGGTGTCGTTAGTGATGGTGGCAATGGTGTTTCTAGTTGTGGTGATTCTCATGAGCTTCATGTTGGGGAATTCATTCTAGATGTATCTCCAATTTCGCAAGAGAATAGAACAATTCTATTGGCACCTACGCCTATCCTCGAAACCACACTCAAGCCACCGGAGAAAGAAACGGGACCTAAGCTAACCGCTATAGAGGACTTTATTCGATATCCCACTGTTATGGTTCCACAGTTACATTCCAATACTCATTTCACCGTGAGTTACTTAGTGAACCAAGTCTTGGGTTGTGCACACAAGGTGCTTGATGAATGTCTTACACCAACTTGGGTTAGAAAATTGATGATGGCGATTCTGTATGTCGTATGGAGTCGTAAGCCACTCAAACCCCCAGATTGTGTAAAGTTCTTTGTTACTTGGTGCTTGTTTCATGATCATCAGCCTCCAGGTCCTCCTAAACCGCCGAAACCACCCGATCATGGTCTCGTTTGGAAGCAAGTCTTGAGGACAAGACTTTTTCGAAGGCGGAAGTAATGATAGGAAATAGAAGAGTAATGTATTTAGAGGGACTAAAACAGTAAATTAGTATTATTACTAAATAGAGGAGAGGGAGTCGATTAGGTTAGGAAGAATTGATATTACATTTGGCTTTTGAGTCGGCTCGTGGCCTTTGGCTCGAGAGAGGGCTGTGCCCTGGACCAATCCTCCGGTTGAGGAGTGATTGGGGTTTATCATTGTAATCGTTCCTATTCAACTGGTTCTAAGCATCGATTGTTAGCTATTGTTCTAGCAGAAGTTTACGTTTCGTAACAAATGATAGGAAATAGAAGAGTAATGTATTTAGAGGGACTAAAACAGTAAATTAGTATTATTACTAAATAGAGGAGAGGGAGTCGATTAGGTTAGGCAGAATTGATATTACGTTTGGCTTTTGAGTCGGCTCGTGGCCTTTGGCTCGAGAGAGGGCTGTGCCCTGGACCAATCCTCCGGTTGAGGAGTGATTGGGGTTTTATCATTGTAATCGTTCCTATTCAACTGGTTCTAAGCATCGATTGTTAGCGATTGTTCTAGCAGAAGTTTACGTTTCGTATCATTGGTCCGACTTTGCCGTCGACCTGCCATGTTTTGTCTGTGCGATCTCCGATCTATTCAACATCAAAGTGATCCTTCGATCTGCCCTGCACTCTCAATTTCGCTTCTCACATTCTGCCGATTGCTCCTTGATTGCATTTTTTGGTGCTTCTGCCGTGTTTTGTCCTTGATAGCTGAGACACCTGTTCGATTTGGTAAGTTTTAAATTTGGAAACGATAAAATTGGACACTGTTGATCGATTAGGAAACTACCGGATAATCTGCCGATCCGATTTGGAAACTAGCGTTTTTTCGGGAAGGTACAAAATTGGAAACCGCCGCTGATTTGGAAACGTCCAATAATTTGGAAACTACGAATTGGAAACTGTCCAATTTCGCCATTTCCGATTTGGAAACTGTGGAATTGAAGCACCAGTGTCTATTTGGAAACTATTCTCGTTTTGGAAGTGGCGCAGATTTGGAAGGTAATAATTTGGAAATTACTGATTTCCGATTACCTTCTCGCGATTGGCAGTATTGCCATTTCCGAAACCACCAGATCATTTGACTCGTTTGGAAGCAAGTCTTGAGGACAAGACTTTTTCGAAGGCGAAAGTAATGATAGATATAGTATTTGTAGAAGGGCTAAAACAGTAAATTAGGATTAATAAATAGATGTAGGGGAGTCGTATGTAGGGCAGGCAGAAAATAGTAGTGTGTATTGGCTCTTTGAGTCGGCTCGTAGCCTTGGCTACCGAGAGAGGGCTTAGCCCTGGGCAATCGTCCTATTGTGGATTGATTGAGGTTATCTTTGTTCAATTTCCGTTCATTATCAAATCAGATTTCAATTTATGTTGATCGATTGGTGTTATTTGGCTTATCTCTATTTCTGATTCGTATCAGACTACGAAGATATTAACGCCCTGTCTCGAGTTTTTTTGGAAGGAAAATAAATGATTTGAAAGGAAAGATTTAAAAAAAGTTGTTCTTGAGTTTCAATTAAGGAAGGAAAAGAAAGGAAAGGAGGGGTTTGAAGAGGGAATGTAAGCTTCAATTTGATATCAAAACTATCCTTTTAAAATTGGGATGATTTGGATGGATAGAATACCCTTTCGTTTCTTTTAAACTTGATAACAAGGTGTAACTGCCAAAGCAAAGGTCAATCTACATGTTCCCAGCTTGCTTCTTTCTCTTGAAATTACTTCCATACACCAAGGGATACTAATAGATTCATTTTGATAATTTTGCATTAACAAGTAGTATGTTTGACTGAAATTCTAAATGTGGCTCTTTTCTGGAAACAAGAAAGTTCTATGTTACTGGTATATCAGGTGGTGCTGTTTTTAAGTATTGAATAGAGATAAGCAATACTGTGCAGTTTCCCTCTCTCTCTAATGGTCTTTTCAACATGTTGAACTGTAGAATTTTCTTAACTAGGATGCCTAAATAGACGTTGCTATTTTTAATTACCTCAATTGTTTTAATAATGATATACATGTCTAGTTTTGCTTTTAACCTAGTACTTTGCAAACACAAAAATGCATAAGGATTTTGCTGCAAGTTTTCTCCCTGCAAGGTCTGAAAATATCCCCGCAATGTTCCATGATGGATACAGCAAGTTGAGATTATGGACTTATAGCTCATTAGATATGTACAAGGTGCCCATAAATATTTCATGTTCTCTAATCCAGTATTTACGTTTTACATATTCGTATAAATTTAAATTTTAATGTTTTAACAATGCAGCATGAGTTGCCGCGTGTTCTGTATCCGGTATTTATCCACTGTTTCATGGATCTCATAGCAAAAGGTCATCTTCAAGAAGGTGGGCCTATTAATATATCATGATTATACAACATATAAGCAGGTCATCTTCAAGAAGGTGGGCGTATTAGACAGTCATTTTACTTGTAAAAATTCGGTCTTGGATTTTCAGGGCAAGCCTTTTTTAGTAGCTTCCGTGAAGATCATGAGACGTGACCTCACAAAGTTGGAAGGTGTTCTTTCTCCATCTCATCTGGAGGTTAATTACTAATACCTTAACCCTTTTAAATACGTGAAGTATTTTTCACTACGTCAGCATAAACTCTTCTTCCATGAGTATAGGAGATGGAGTTTGCACATTTCTTAAGGCAGAGCAAGGTGAATATAAAGATATGTCAGGTTATCTTTTTATCCTCATGTGTTTTCTTATATTAACATGTGCCAATAGTCTAGCTAACACATTTAGCAATTTTATCATAACTACATATAAAAACTTAATTTAGATAGCTAGCTTTCTTTTTTTTGTGTAATTTTATTTCTTGATTGTTATCCTGCAGTATTCTTATGAGCTTCTTTTACAATATGTAAACGAGGCACAATCAATTACAGTGCTTGGTATTATCAATGAGCATATTAATCTCGAAGGTAAATTCTTGATACAAATCAATATAGTGCAAACTACCCCAAAAGGTTTCCAACTATACACGTTTTACTATTGTTTTTGTAATGTTCAAGACTTGCCTTTTGATGTATCAAACTTCTAAAACTAACCTTTTGATGTAATCAAATTACGTCAAAAGGTAAGTTTTGAAGTAGGGAGCCGGATACATACAATAGTAAAACGTATATAGTTGAATGCATTCCAGCCAATTTATACACACACACACTTGTTCTGTTCTAGAGTTCTCTCAGAGGCTTGAAAAACTATAGTTAATCAATAACCCCTTTATTGCTGTTTTGGCAGTCTCTCCTGGTCAGCCCAGCGAAATTTGTGATGATGCTGAAGCTTTTTCACTTGTTGGGAGTGGTCAGGATGCTGCTTACCTAATAAACCAGAAAGAAATACACTGGGGGGTTAGTGAAAAAGCACTCTGGTTTATATTTCAAGTCTTCCATATGACAAATTGTTTATCTCTCAACATAGGATGCAAGGTTTGATTGTCTTGGTTCACTTAATGCTTGCCACAATCCCAATATATTTAGTAGCTTCACTGCATCAGACCTACATCACTTATATAGAAATGAAAACTTAACTTAAGGAAGAAGAAACTAATTAATCCTAGACTAGCCTTAATAAAAGGTAAAGCAATTAGATAGTCATACACTACATATTAAAAATAAAACATATTACTTTTTCAAAGACCCCGTTATTTCTTTGTCCTCTTTAAGAAGTTATAAGATGTTATGTCTATGGTAGTTATGTTAAACACTTAAACCTTGTGGAATTGGAACAAAGGGAATATGAAAGGTTGAGAGCATGTTTATAAATCAGCCATTCGTGTGCAATGTAAAGATAATTTTCTGTTCCAGTATCTAATTAGTAATTTTAAAGTTGACTTTTCAAATCATAGCAAAAATGCAGCCTGCCCTCAAAGTGTTATACCCTCAACTTGGCTAGATGTACTGTTTTCAGCTCCGTAAGTTAAAACAGAAAGTAATGCATCAATCTGATTGTCGATAAATGATATGACTTCCAACCTTGCACCTATATGTAGCATAATATATTAGAATTGATGATTGTTATTTTTGAGGTTTCTACTCCTTAAGGATATTCTAGTCATCCTTATTATAATGTGCAGTTGCTCGAAGATTCATTAGAAGATCGGCTTGATAAGGCAGGGGGTTTGCTCTCAGACTCGGACAAAACAGAAATATTGACACAAAAACTCAGATTTATAGCATTAAATAAAGGTATTCATCACCCCCAAGTTTAGGAATGTAATATTTTGCATTGAAAGATGGATGCTTGTATTAGTTTTGTTTCTTTCTTTGCAGTTTTCTTTTTTTTTTTTTATTGCACACTCCTGAAGTGCCCACTTTGAGTTTTGGTTTACATGTTTAAATACTTGTCCACAATCTAAGGGGTTACTAGCTGTGTTCTGCATGAAAGGACATGAGTGTTTAATTGGCAATCTCATATATCATGTGCCTTTTTTTTGCTTAATTTCTTTCCTCACGTTTGTCCCTTGTAAAACTTCATATGCAGTTTAGTCCAGTTGGACATTATTTTGCAAGTGCATCTCCTGACAGAACAGCAAGGGTTTGGTCAATGGATAGAGTACAACCTAAACGAATCCTGGCAGGACATCTATCTGATGTTGATGTGAGAAATATAAAATCTATGACTACAACATTCTTTCCTATTGATGATTTTCCTTTATAGAATGGCTATAAACTTTTGGTCGATATCTGGCATCTGGTGATGAAGATGGAACTATAATGATGTGGGATGTCTCTAATGCTCGTTGTCTCACTCCTCTTGTGGGCCATACATCTTGTGTTTGGTCACTTGCTTTCAGGTAAACTTTTTTTTTCGCTTTTTGTCTACATAATACATATCCAAAGGCCTCCAAAGCGGCTAAAATATGCGGGTTAAAATGAGATAGAAGTTATTTGTTAATTCTTTTAACAAGAAAACAGCTAATCTCTTATTCTTGCCTAACGTTGTCAGCTGTGAGGGATCGCTTCTTGCATCTGGTTCGGCTGATTCAACCGTCAATTATGGGACGTAAAAACAAGTACAAAGCAGCCAAAATCTGAATAAAAGTATGCCTTCACAATCATTTCCTTCCACCTTTTTTAAACTGTACTTTTTCAGTTCAATTATATGTAGCACTGTGGACACCTAATTTTCCCATTTCTTTTTCGGTTCCTTAGTAAAAATGGAAGTAGTGCATTTAAAATCACTTCTTGTGGTTTTTATGAGATACCTTTGAAACAGTTACAGATACTTCTTTATATTGTTTTTGACAGTTTTCATCATGAAGGAATCTTCTTTTTGCTGCTGGGGCTCTTTCAACAAATCTGTTAAACATCATTTTAAACAGGATATCTTTCTTGGTTCAGCATGAGTCTGTATGTACGCTGTTAACTAGTTTCTACCTTCTATTTTAGTAAACCCCAATTTACATTTCTAGTACAGTGATTATGTCGGAGTTACAAGTAATTAGGCATTGTAATTAGAACCATCGATTTTCACCCGAATCAATTAATTAAGATGGCTCTATTTGGCTCTCTAATGTTACAGTTACTTGTTAATTTCACAAAAACTTAAGTAAGTTGAAAATAATCAATAGTTTTGTTTTCTACAACATATATCTAGCACTCTTCAATAAACACTTCATAGGATATTAAGGGTAACCCATCCTTTGGGAGCCTTCATGACTGATTGTAAAGTGCACTATTTTTATTGTTAGAAACTTAATGATTTAATTGTATTTGTTGTTGATACTTGTAAATATCTTAGAACGATTAGTATAGTATTATGTTAGCTTGAATAAGGTTTAGTCGAATTAAGTGGCAAATGGAATCTGTTAACGGCCATTTGCAACTGCCAAACAGATGTTAGAAGTTGTCGTTAGGCAGTTATTTGGCGGGTGATTAACCGCAAAAAACGAAGCCTATATATGTATGTAAACACTGCATTATCAAAGTAATCGATTCCTGTGTTTTTCTTATTTTTCGTACTGTTCTTTCTTCATTCGTATATAACACACACACACACACTGATAATTAAGAATGCAAGGAGGCCTACGAAAACAAACATGGTATCAGAGCCAAAGGCTCAATCGATCCATGGAAAACGGCAACCAAAGGGGGTTCTTGAATCGGAAAGCAGTACACGATGTATGGAACAATTATGGGAGTGATTTCTGGAAGTTACGGCAAAAGGAAGTGTTACAAAGTTTCAAGAAGATGGGATTGCAATCGTTTGATCGTCCAGTAATAACAAAAGTGCAGAATCCATACTTACAAAAGAAATTGAAGCATTCAAGGTGTTACCTTTGTCTTCAAAGGGGACGTGCGTTTTGGAATTTCCCAAATAAACGCACTGGACTACAGCGTATGAAGAAGAAGAGGAACAACCAAACGAACACCGTAAGTAATACTGTTATTAAGGATATTTACGATAATGTTATTGTCCCAACAATGAAACGGACAGTATATGGTTCGGATGATCAAGGATGGGATGAAATCTGGTACATATCAGATTCTATCACAAGACACATGACTGGAAATTATAACCTTTTTAAGCATTTCAAAGAAGAACAAACTAGCACTAGTATTATGGGAGAAGAAGGAATAAAAGTGCATGGTTTGGGTGAAGTATATGTGAAAACAGATGTGTATACATATGTAATTCCAGGGGTGTAATTTATACCAAATTGCACTTTGAACACACTAAGCCTTCAACAATTAGAAGCACAAGGTTTTAGTGTTAAGTTCAAAGAAACGGAGACAGTTTTGCAAAGATTGTTCGAAGATGAAAGTGATGACAATAACAGTGAGTGCGAAATGTTTTCAAAAGCAGATTCAAACATATTTGAACAAGAAAAGGACAACAATGTTTTAAGATCTTTAGATGATCTAAAATCAAAGGCTGCTAGTTTGATTTTGAAGCACTTTACGTGTTTTTATGACTTGTTTTATGAAATGAAAGATGACGGTGAAGAGATGCCATCAAAGAGTGATTTTGATAGTCTTATGGGGTTTATGAATATGCTTCATGACGAGGAGATTAATAAAGTTTGCAAAGACATCATTAGAAAGCATTTTGAAAAATTAATCTCATGGTTTCATAAGGTGTTTGTGAATGAAGTGGATCGAAGTTTTCCAATAGATTTGAACAACAATGAAGTTGATATTTTGGAGTTATACTTGACTGTGAAGAGTTTTGGAGGATACACAAGTGTGTTCCTAGAAAACAAGTGGGATTTGATAGCAAATACATTGTTGGGTTCAAAGGAATGTGCAGAAGCAGTGAGGGCATGTTATGAGACTTACTTAGGGGTGTTGGTCGCATATGTAGAGATGGCTAGGAGGTACTCAAAGAAAGAAATTGCATTCTTAGCAGGGAAGTGCGTGAATGCAGCACCACTTGGAGATCAAGATGATGGTGCGAGTGCGAGTGCAAGAGCCAAAGAACTGCCAGAGGGTTGTGATATACCTGGGTGTGTTGATGCTGACCAAGATGAAGACCCTATAGAACGTAGCAGCTATGAGAGCAACGAAGCTACAAGCCCTGCAGCAGTTAAGTGAATGCACAACAAGCATATGAAACCATTAAATCATTAGGGGGAAGTGTTAGAAACTTAATGATTTAATTGTATTTGTTGTTGATACTTGTAAATATCTTAGAACGATTAGTATAGTATTACGTTAGCTTGAATAAGGTTTGGTTGAATTAAGTGGCAAATGGAGATGTTAGAAGTTGTCTTTAGGCAGTTTTTTGGCGCGTGATTAACCGCCAAAAACGAAGCCTATATATGTATGTAAACACTGCATTATCAAAGTAACCGATTCCTGTGTTTTTCTTATTTTTCGTACTGTGCTTTCTTCATTCGTATATAACACACACACGCTGATAAATTAAGAATGCAAGGAGGCCTACGAAAACAAACATTTATCACTTTTGATTAAGCCCTAGTACTTGTTGGATACATTATGTTGGAATTTCCAACATAAGTGCTCAAAACATTTAGTGGCGAGCTTTTATTAGGAGTCTAAGTATCCAAATGGAAGCAATACTGCCTTCAGATTTAATTTCATCATATGCATTTTGAAGTGACGTTCTCATTCTCACTCACGTCTAACCACACGATAAACTGATGATACAACTTAGGTAATGAACTCATGATCATATCGGTAGCCAACTTGTGGCTAACTCAAGGTGCGTTGGGTTGGTCAAGATACTCGATAAGCATGTTCATCCTATGAACTTGGTTGCTAACTCAAGGTTGTGCAATCATCGTGCAAGAGGATAGAGTTCTGGTAACATCCTCTATCTTTTGTTTTAATTATCCGATGACGAAACATCTTTATTAGACACGTCAAAAATCTCGTGAGCTCCTAAGAGTTTGAGATCCTTTTGACAGTCCAAACTCGTAGTAGCTAACATCAATCACACTGGATCAATCGAGTCATAGATGTGATTTTTGTAAGTTCCCTGAATTGGGTGTAGCTAGGTGCACTATGGAGGGGTGCTGGTGCGTCAAGAACAAAAACTTCCTTTTGTATCTGACGATTCTGACTACTACGTACTATTGAACTTATCCTTAGAGATTGTGTAACTTTGTTGTCCGTTACCTTGTTAAAGACGATCATTTGATATGTTTATTTCGGGTATATATGTACGTTTAGCAAAACTAACAGCTAAAACTAAAACTTCAAATTAATTGTGAAGCAATTAATTTGCACGCATGATCGAGTTGCTGGATAACCTAATCATTGAAGTCGGTATATATGGAATCTTATGATATGGCAACTTTCCCATGTAATCTCTTTACTAGTTGAATCTTTCCCTAAATAAATTTCTATAAATACATATTAATTTAATTATTAATTATAAGTTGTTTGATTAAAGCAAGTGGCCGATGATTAATTAAAAATAACATTATCAAAGAATCGATCAGTAACCAATTTTATAATCAACAACCAACACGACAGCTAGCTAGCTAGAAGAAGAAGAACAAAAACTTTCTGTATATAAATTAAGTTAGACATCCATCATTGACATTAACTTGTTTTATTAATTAATAATGAAGCAACCATACATGCATACGTACGTGTGGATATATAAGTTTGACCTACATATATATATGCCTGCCTCCGGCCACTACCAATCATACTAGCTGCATGATTCACCACACTTAACCTAGCGAGCGAGCTTTAATTAATGAGTGAATGAATGGCTAGCTAGCTAGCTAGGGATCGAGATATCCAGCTATGCATGGATCATGGAGATGAATATATGTTGTTGCTCATTCTCAGACAATAACAGATAAGCATGTTGTATAAAAACATTTAATTATATATACGTACAACCAAGACACGTATTAATTGCATGCATATATAGGAACATGATCACCAGGAATATGGGCATTTCTTATATCGATCTAGTCCTAGTCATTGCTGATACACTTTTCTTTTTGTTATGTTGCCGGTGGTTTGGTGAACTTGTGAACGTGGCAAGTAATATGAATTCTTGAAATCCATTCAGTTTTGGAATCTCTGTCTGTATATATAAGAATCGAGATTATATATATGCATATTAAGCGAAGATGAGTGGAGCCTGATATATACAGCTATGCGTGGCAGGCATATATGGTAGCTAGTTGCACATGATTTCTTTTCATATGTATATGTATGTTATCATTTATTTATCTATTTGTTGAAGACAACGTTGAAGGAGGCCACGAGGGTAGTAGTGTGTTTTTATATTAATTAAGGAAGCTTCCGTAAAACAGGTGACTCGATCGAGGTTGCATGGTTTGGTTTCAAACAGGACACGGTCGATCGGGTTACTTCAAAATTTTGTTATCATTTTATTTATTGGACTACATGAATAATTATGCTTTTAATATGATTATGACGACCAGTTTATTATGATTATAATAAATTGATTTAATTAGTATGATCGTGTACATGTTTAAGATAAACATAAACAATTAATTATATATGATTTACCTTGAAAACTTATAATTAAGGTGGTTGATTTGTAGGAACTCGGAATGAATGGAATTTGACTGCTAATTATATATTAAAATCATGAAGACATTGGAATTTGAATACGATATATCTTAAGTATTGTGTTTAATTTGGTTATCTAATTATAAATCCGATTCCACCACTATATATCTCATATCCACCTACTACAACTTTTTACCCTAATAAAACCACCACGTACCCTAGATGAACCCTTGTAGATCCCTCGAGTTTTTTGACCCAAAATAAAGGCTCTATCAAGAAAATACCTCAGTTTTCAGTCCTTAATTCGGCTTTCGCAAACTAACCGACAAATTGCAATGACAAGTGAAACAAAAGATGTGATGACAGATGATGAAGACGACAAATGAAGAATTGAAGGACATCTGCATGGAATTAAATTCTTTAGGTTTTGAAAGGTGATAACGTATCACTCCAAAACCGAAATCTACTTACGGATCCGGACCTTATAATTTACCCAACGTATATTACGCGTTAACCACCGTGTAATAACCAGGAGATCATCCAAATGTACAAAAGGTATTACCCACCAACTCTCCTATAAAAGGAGAGTCACTTACCAGGTTCAAAGGATCCCTTTTTCTCCTCTCTTTCTTTCCTCACTATCATCTAAACCGACCCGGCGGATCAATATAGCAACAAAAGAAATGTAAATTTACGGAATTATAATAATTCATGAAATTTGATAGAAATTATATTTCATTCCAAATGTGTCTAATAAAGTAGAGTCAAACATAGAATAGAACAAAAATATATAAAACTTTCATTCCAATTACATGAAATGATGAAAATTTAATGAGATTTCATCTAAAAACAAAGTCAATCTTATTCCAAGATGGAGGTCAAATCGATCGATCGGTGCAGAATAAATGCTTCTGTTGTTTTATACATCATTTACGTGTATTGTTTGTTCAAACTTCAAATGGGTATGTGGGTAGGGGCATAAACGTAAATTGAGTGGTTGGGCTGCAGGTTCAGACAGAGGAAGGGTGGGTGTCAGTCTTATGGTGCGCTGTAGGCTGTAGCGGTGCCATGTTGTTTTCCATTCTTCCACGTGCTCACTTGTTGCCCTCGCACCGTGGCTCTATGCTCATATGGCGCTTCCCACCAACACTAAACCTCCTTACCCCTCAATTTGCCTATAACTACCATAATACCATGACTAGCTACCTCTACCACCTTATTAGTTTTTGAGAAATGATATATCCTTCTAATTTTTGTTCCTACTTATCCTTCTACTCATTTGATCAAGATATGTGTCAAAATCAAAGAAGGATATGAGGAAAGAGAATTAGTGGAATACACATGTCATCTTGTAATGACTAGGAGGATAAAGTAGGAGTAAAAAATAAAAGGATATTTTATTTCTTTTAGTTTTTTGTCTAAACTCTTGATTATAGCTCTACCCTATTTTTAGAATTTATAATTAAACAAAACGCAAAATGACGACAAAATAACAAACTATACGTTGCTTGGAGTTTAATAACGCCCGCCAAACAACAAAGGATCAATTAATTACTACACACATGTGTATATATATATATATAAGAAAAAGATATTCTACAAATAGCATCCGACGTAAGCACTATTTAATATGTGCTAACTAATTATCAACACGAATTAAATTATCATCGAGTACGTATAACTATATTTGAAACGATGTTTTGAATGAACACCATATATATATAGTATTAATAAGTTGACTTGAAAATTTAGTTAACAATTGAAAACACGTTTACGAAGAGAATTAATATTCCATAATTCATACACATATCCAAAGTTTACGATTTCTATATTAAAATAGAAAAAGCTTTAATTGTAATATTGTTCACTCAAACATGTTTTTTGGTTTCAAAAGATGTACGTTATGTGTATTGTCTATGGTGGATGGTAAGTGCATGTGAACTCAGCTTGTCACATTTAATTCACTACTAGAAAAACTGCTATTTCCGACGGACTAAATTCGTCGGAAATTTTCCGACCGATTACAGACAGATTTGAGACGGAAGACACCTCCGGAGAATTAGCGACAGATTTCAGACGAAAATTCCGACGGAAGGCAAGTCGTCGGAAATCCGTCGGAAGTGATTGAAATTACCGACAGATTTCAGACGGAATTTGCGATGGGAGGCGATTCGTCGGAAATTCGTCTAAAGTGGTTGAAGTTACCGACGGATTAGAGACGAATTTGTGAAGAAAGAAAGTCGTCGGAAATCCGTCCGAAATTTCCGACGGATTTCCGACGGTGGATAGTCTTTTTTTCATTTTTAAGTGTTTATCACCATGATTTGAAATACAATTGTATATAACCTTAATATAATAGTGTTAATGTATATAAATGTCCATTTGCATGACTCGAAACACGTACTCGTATGCGTATCTATATGAAGTTTCGTATAAAAGTGTTTAGTATAACGACGTTTTAAATATGTACGTATATGTACGAGTATACTTAACGAACTAATTTATTATATATTTCAAGGGTAATACATATAAATGCGTATATGTATGTTAACGTGTGAGAAAACAAGTCGAAAACTCTTAAAATAAAGGATTTTATGAAAAGGTCGTGTTTTTTATAATTTTAAATATTAATTTGCTTTGAATTTTAATTGTTTCCCTTGAAATTAAACTCAAATAAGGACAAGAAATAAGTTTGCGACTTATATATATATATATATATATATATATATGGGATGGTCGAGAACCGCGAGAACCAATCTCAACCATTTCTTGGATATGGGAAGTATCATGGATGGAGAGCGTGGAGGGATAGAGTGTGGCATGGTGCATGTGAGGAATTCATAGGTGGGCAATGACATTGAAGGAGGGGGAATTGGATGGCTTAGATTGGTTCTCGCGGTTCTCGCGCTAACAACGGTTCTCGCATGAACTTTTGCGTATATATATATATATATATAGGGGAGGGTTCCATCGAGAACAAAAAAAAATACGAGAACTGCGAGAACTGATCCCTATCTTTTTAAAACTAAAATATCTACCAAACAGAAAGATATAAAATTATGAAAATTATACCATTAACGACAAAAATATGCTCTTTAATATGACATCCATATTGCTATATTTTTTTCAACAAAAAAAATTTGTTACATATATGTAACATAACTTATAGTACTGATTACAAATATGTTAAGTACTGATTATATATATGTAACATACCTTATAGTGATAGAAAAAAAAACCCGGCAAAAACGAATTTTTTTTGTTGAAAAAAATATAACAATATGAATGTCATGTTAAAGAGCATATTTGGTATAATTTTCATAATTTAATATCTTACGGTTTAGATCGGTTCTCGCAGTTCTCGCATTTTTTTTGGTTCTCGATGGAACTTCCCTCTTGCTCTCTCTCTCTCTCTCTCTCTCTATATATATATATATATATATATATATATATATATATATAGGGGAGGGTTCATTCAAGAACCGTTGTTAGTGCGAGAACCAATCTCAGCCATATATTCCATGGATATGAGAAGTTTATAGATGGAGAGCATTGAGTGATATAGTGTGGCAGGGTGCATGTAAGGAATTAATGTGTGGGTAATGACATTAAAGGAAAGGAAATTGAACGGCTTAGATTGGTTCTCGTAATAAGAATAGTTCTCAAATGAAGCAGTGACGGATCCAAAAATTCATATATAGATTATATATATATATATATATATATATATATATATATATATATATATATATATATCTTATATCCTTATTAAAAGAAAATGATGCTTACATCATCATTCTCCTTCCCTAAAAATTCTCCACCAATCACAACCATTCATTTTAAAAAAAGAAATTAAAAAAATGGATAATAAAAGCATTATGACATCATATGGGACTTCAAATGCTAAGTCTTCATCGATTACTTTTGCATAATTACATTAATTGGAAGTGGTAGAATGTAAATTGTTAAGGGGGTAGTATGAAATATGTGAGGGGGTTTTAAGAAAATTGTATATTAATGTAATTAATTATAAGTTGTTTGAAAATTATGTTTAATAACTTCAAATATATTTTGTTTTGAGAAAAACTAATTATATATTTGTAATCGTCTCATTTTTATCTATGTTTTGATATAAATTTTATTGGAATATGAGGTTTTTTAAAAATTAGTTTAATTTAATTGTTTTATCAACATCTAAGTAGTTATTAGACATTTTATTCATCTTTTATAGTTATTCCCTCTATATAATGTAGTCGATATAATCACTGATTTCTTGGTATTTCGATAAAAAAATTAAAAGTATACTGTAACTAATGGTTAGCGGCATAAAGTTGTTTACAAAACTACCACTACCGTTAGAGCTTTTTAAAATTAATTGTTAGTTGTGAGTAAATAACCTTCAGAAACTAGAACTTTACATAATTACTGGGTAGTGAAACAACTATCATGATAGTGAGTTTTGTAACTACACATACAACTTGAAAATTTATATAAAAATAGTAATTGTCTATGTTTTCTTATTTTTTAACTAATACATTGATACATAAAATAAAATTTATTATTACATGGATATTTGAATTCAGTGAGATCTCGTGTTTTCAATTATATTTAATTGAACAATAAATTACACTTAAGTGATTTACGTATGTATAGACATAATATATTCTATGTTAGAATCTTATTTTTATGCGATCTAATTTGCGTATACTTAAATGAATGTCATCATTATTTAACTTTTAATAAAGTTAGTATACAATTTCAAATATTCAAATATATAATTGGTTAATAAAAATGTATTTAAAGCACTTGATATTATAACATTGACAATAATATTATAGTTATGTCTTTACAATGTCGGAATAAAGCTCCATCACGATAAACACATTAATATTATACTAAAAACTTTTACACGTGTAATGTAACTTTATATTTCTTATAAAGAGTATTTATAAAAAGTATTAAAAATACCCGTTTTTACACATGGATAGTTATATATGACGGTTTCTCTAGTGAAGAGTAAGGATTGGTTAAAAGTTTTAATTTGCGATGATGAAGGAAACTATACTAATAAAACCATGAATGTTGTTTATAAAAAGGTTTTACAGAAAATTTAATGACAATCTTATGTATAGATATCAAAATTCTGTAATGGTTATTCATTTCTTATTTTCTTACGAGAAACAATTCTTGCACGAAAAAACAGTTCTCGTTTGAACTTTTGCATATATATGTCCACATTATTATAAATACATATATAGATTAATAGTCTATTAACGGATTAGGAGCAGTGACGGATCCAGAAATTCTTTATGCGCGGGGCGTTATATATTACAGATGCCAAATAAATTATCCTATGAATTGAAACAAATTCGGTTTTAAACGGACCGGGTCAACTTTTTTGCTAGCCAAATAATCCATTAGAAAAATTAAAACCTAACATTCTATTAAGCTCTACATTTATCATAAAAACTTACAATTTAAATGTTTCTAGTGATTCAAATAACTATCAAGAGCAAACCTAAATTAAGAAACTTGAATGACTAAATTAAAGTTTTAAATCTAAATCAACCTATAAAAATATAGTTCAAACCGATTTTCATTTCTTATGTAATTTTTTTAATATAAAATGACATTGGCCTACATGCAAGAAGATTAGATAGATCATAGAAGGAAATTTGATACATAATATTAACATAAAAAAATGTATGCATTCACTTGGAGAAAATTTTGGGACATGTTTTCACTTTGTCTAATTTTTAAGGGACCCAAAGTAAAAATCATATGGTGACTATACAAGAAAATTTACATGATATTACTTTGTCTTTGTGTAGAACAAAATTAAGGAGGACAACTCCCCACATCTTCTAAAGTAAACCTGCCACTGATTAGAAGAAGATCAATGCAGTGTATTGGGTCATTTTACCTTATATTTTGGAATAATACGTACATAAGTAAAACACATATAAAATTATTCTATGTGATAATTACATAGTTTATAATGGATTAAGCTGTATCCAGTTTTTTTTTTTTTTTTTTTTTATTCAATTTCAACG
Organism: Pulicaria dysenterica; assembly: GCA_947179395.2. Classification (NCBI taxonomy): domain Eukaryota; kingdom Viridiplantae; phylum Streptophyta; class Magnoliopsida; order Asterales; family Asteraceae; genus Pulicaria; species Pulicaria dysenterica. The sequence continues at coordinate 56,619,306 of OX359295.1, forward strand.
TACTTCCAAACTAAATTTTAGTGTAATTAAACTAATTTTATAATTTAATTATATATTGTATATATCTGCAAATTTGTTAAATGTGTTGCAGGTTATAAGTATATATTTGATTAAATATTAATTTATTACTTATACCAATTCAGACAGTACTAATTTAATTATTATTTATTATTGTTGTAATAACTAATATTAATTTACTTGAATGGTATGTGTGCTTTAGATATGGTAATAACAATGCCGAACCTTTCATCTTTTATTCCTATTTTTGCTGCTAAAAAAAAATTGATTAACCTGAAATATGTGAAGGATCCCACCAACACGTACGGCGAACGGTAGAATTCTTCTCCCATCTCCAAAAATTGCTCCTAACACCACCAAAATTAATGAACTCTATGTTGGGACAATGAATATATAATATATGATATTAGCAGGATATAAGAAAAACTGCCGTCACAACATAACCTAATTAATATCGCAAATTATTTTTGTACATCCTTGACAATCTAAAAGTTTAATACAGTAACAAATAATCACTTATCTATCACATCGCTAGCTCCGTTTCAAGAATAAAACACGCACGGCTTTAATTGTGTTATTGGCAATAGATGCCACTTTCTAAGGCATATTGTTGCTTTATTCTGTTCCCACAAAGTAAATTACTTATGCCTTCTTATAATATATAGCAAATGCACTTGATTGATAACTCTAGCTTTGAAGATAAGAATACATAGCTATATGCACTTTCCATGTAACTTTTGCTAGCATAATATATAATGATAATGTAAAGTTATATATGCTACAAGAAAGTCTAGTAAACACATGTTATATACTTGTTTAGTTATTTTAAATAAACTAGTTCAATATCTGGTATGTAGACGTAGAGAGGTTGTTAATTTAAATTTAAACATATTACAAGGTAAAAAGTTAATAAGTATAGTAAAACTATTATAAACGATAAAATTGTCTAATTGAAGTTTAAATCTGTTATAAATAAAAATTTATACATAAGAGCATAATCATATATTTTTTTAAAATCTCTTTTTAGACAAAGTTTACCATTTATATGTGAGTTTACATTCTTTATCACAAACAGAAACTTTGAAAGTTATTTAAGAAAATAAAAAATTATAATTTGTTTGTACATCAACAAAAAATTATAAAAAATGACATTATACTATTTTTATACTAATATACTACTTTATATATTTTGACTCTGATCAATTATAACTTTTTTACAATAGAGAAATTATTTATAAATTTAAACAGGAAAAAGATGACTTTAAGGACCATGAATAAAGACAAAAACAGTGTTATCTTAATTTTTTAGAAAGGTTACAATTAAAAAAGGAAATTTAATAGAAAAAAATAACATTTTATTAATTAAATATCAGTTCATGGAGTACTAATTTAGAAATAAACTAACCGAAACGAAGGGTTCTCTTATTGCTGCTATAAACGCATCTGCTTATCGGCAACCGTCAGCACTTATCACCTCAGCTGGTCCTTTACTCGTAATTTCTTCGAAAATCGTGGGTCTACTGTTTATTGATGCTTACAGCCTGTCATCCACTATACACAGCTACACCCGGGCCTCTTTTATACCTTGAGTCCCAAAAATCCCATTAATTACGCTTTTGCCATTCTCTGACGTCTATTGCTTGTCCTTTGTCTATAGTCCCTCTCTCGTTGTATATATACACCCACCTCTTTGCTCTCACCCACCTCCCAACGCCATTTTCATCTTCTTTCTCTCTCTAACTAACTTTCTCTCTCTACAAAAATGGGGATTTGCAGTTCATGCGATGCAACAGCAGTGGCTACAGCTAAATTGATATTACACGACGGCAGCCTACAGGAATTTTCTTATCCGGTGAAAGTTTCATACGTTCTACAGAAGCATCCTTCCACCTTCATCTGTAATTCCGATGAGATGGAGTTCGACGACGTCGTTTCCGCCGTCCGTGACGAGGACGTGCTTCTACCTGGCCAGCTTTACTTCGCGCTACCGTTGACTCGATTGAGGCGTCCGCTTCTGCCTGAGGAGATGGCTGCATTGGCCGTCAAGGCTAGCTCCGCATTAGCTAAAAGCGGCGGAGAGAAATGCGGATGTCGTCGGAAAAACGTGTATTTCACGGGACCTGCGTTTACCGGTGGTCAGTGTCAGACGAAGAGTTCGGGTCGGGTATCGGATGTAGGAAGTATTGGATCTAGAAGCGGAAGAAGACGTAACTTTAGGGCAATGTTGAGCGCGATACCTGAGTAGATCGAATTGAAAGTGAAGAATTAATTTGATACGTTTTGTTTTGTAAATACTTACTGTAATGATTTTTGTAGCGATCGAGATCTATATATGGATTGCTTGAAGCAGTTCAAATATTGTCAAAAACACCTTCCATTTTTGAGGGCGATCTTCGCCGGAAATTATTTCCTGATTAGAAAATTCCACGTTCCATGCAGTTCTTCATCGATCTTTCCTGTAAATTATTATTTTATTAATTAAGTCATTACTCGTCATAACTACGATCATTAAATCATTACAAGTTTCAAAATTCAAAATCCGATGATTTCTGTATCATTTTTTTTCACTGGTAAACCTTAAACCTAGACAATTATAAGAAAACTAATCGTCCTCTTGAGTGTTTTTGAGTTTTATTGAGTGTTTTTGAGTTTTATGTTTTCCTTTTCTTTCTGTTTTGTACTTGGGTGCTAGCATTTTGCTAGTCTTCTTAATAAAATTGGTTGTGTTAGGTGGTGTGATGGCCGAGCCGAAGTACCTCCCTAGCACAACTTTGCCGTTCAAAAAAAATGTTATAATAATAATGTGTTAACTATAAATAAATTCGTGGAAAATGAAAAATGCCATTAATATCGCGCGTGTAACATTTATAAACTCTCATTAAACAAAGAATTAAGTGAGCTTTGTTTATAGCATAAACTACATCATAGATAATGTTAATTACGTACAAAAGTTTTATAGCTAAGCGATATTTAATTGTATTTAGCGTTCCGATCAACCTAAAACATAGTTCTTAAATCGTGTGTTTTGCGGTACGATTTAAAAGAAACAATATACATTTTTTCTTTGGGTTGTTTTTTAAAGCCTTTTCTTGATTGAATAGCTGAGCTGCAACGTTCAGTTTCTTATGTTAATAATATTAAAGTGGACAACTATCGAATTGGTTGTGTATTTAAGGTGTTGTTTGTTTTTTGAAGACATAAGTTGTTAAGGTATTAGGCCATGTCTGCGAATGTCTTATTGGATAAGCTAAATTTAAAAGGTCTTATGTCTGCGAAAAAATATTGTTTGTTTTTTTAATTTTAAAAAATGTCTTATTTACTATATTTACCAATCGCCACTTCCCCCACCATCACCACTACCAACCGCCACCGCCACCTCTAACGGTGGTGGTGGCGGCGGCGGCAGCGGTCGGCGGCAGTGGCAGCAGTCGGCGGCGGTGGCGGGCGGCGGTGGTCGACGGCGGTGGTGGTGGCGGTCGGCGGTGTGAGGCGGCGGTGGCGGCGGTGGTTGTGGCGGTCGGTGGTGATCGACGGCGGCGGTGGTGGTGGCGGTGGTCAGCGGCGGTTGTGGCGGTTGGCGGTGGTCGGCGGCGGTGGCGGCGGTTGTGGTGGTCGGCGGCGGTGGTGGCGGTCGGCGGTGGTCGGCGGGGGCGCTCGGCGGTGGCGGCGGTGTGGTCGGCGGTGGTCGGCGGTGGAGGCGGTGGGCGGTGGTCGGCGGCGGTGGCGGCGGTGGTGGTGGTCGGCGGCGGTGGCGGGCGGTGGTGGCGGTCGGCGGTGGTGGTGTTGGCGGTCAGCGGTAGTGGTGACGGGCGGCAATGGCGGTCGGCGGTGGTGGCGCTCGGCGGTGGTCGGCGGGGGGCGCTCGGCGGTGGCGGCGGTGTGGTCGGCGGTGGTCGGCGGTGGAGGCGGTGGGCGGTGGTCGGCGGCGGTGGCGGCGGTGGTGGTGGTCGGCGGCGGTGGCGGGCGGTGGTGGCGGTCGGCGGTGGTGGTGTTGGCGGTCAGCGGTAGTGGTGACGGGCGGCGATGGCGGTCGGCGGTGGTGGCGGTCGGTGGTGGTAGCGGCGGTGGCGCCGATGGTGGTCGGCGGCGGTGGCGGGGGGTGACGGTAGGCGGTGGTCGGCGGCGGTGTTGGTGGTAGGCGGCGGTGGTGGCGGTCGGCGGTGGGGAAAAATAAGACCTAAGAAGCACTTTTTTTAGCTTATTATGATAAGCTGAAATAAGATGTTTGCAGACCTTATGTCTACGGAAAAACAAATGATCTTATTGAAAACGTCTTTACACACGCAGACCTTTTCTTAAAATAAGGTCTTATTTGAAAAAACAAACATGGCCTAAGTCTGGAAAACTAAAATATTATATCAGTAAGAGATGATATTTTCAATTATAAAGTTGATTCATCAACTACAAATTAATGTTTCACTAACTTGTAACATAGTGTTATAACTTTAGTGGATGAATCAAATTTATAAGTGAAAGAATCAACTTCCATATCACTATTAATGGTCTAGAAAAGAATTGCGACGCTTAATTAATGATACCCTTATATATATTATATATGGATTTACATTTACCGCCTCTATTCAACAGATTTTGGTTAGCTGACGTACAAAGTTAAAGGCATGAATTTTGTGATATGATTTATTATTGGTGATCACGTTACGTTCCAAATCTACTGAGAGAAAGACCAAGACCAAGACCAAGACCAATACTAAGTTTTAATTAAATGCCATTCTCTAGCTCTTGAATAAATTTGTAGTATGAGATAGTGCTTATTTAAGGGTCAAAAACGCATCGACGTTTTTGTTTTTATTACAATAAAGGGAAAAAGAAAACAAAAGGAGCACAAGGAATATACTTTTGCAGTCAATATTTTAGTATTCGAGTTAATTGCAAAATTGGTCCTTAAACTATCTTAAAAATACAGGTTTGGTCCTTTAAAGATCGAAAGTACAAAAAACGTCCTTATTTTGGATAAGTTGGTGCATTTATGGTCCTTTTCTTAACTTCCGTTAATTCAGGTCCGTTAGCTGCTATGGAAGTTACTATTATACCCTTCTTCTTCTTTTTTTATTAATTAAATATTATTTAATATATTTATAACATATATTAAACAAAATCTTTCACATTCTCATTTATTCCCCAACACCCACCACCAGAGAGCCTATCGCCGGCTGCCACCCACCACCGCATCTGACGCCGGAAACCACCACAACCGCCGCTCATCAGTTACATTTCACTGCTTCGTCGCATATCAGATCTCATTAGATTGTTTTAGGGTCTTTTTCATCTGAATAAATCAAACCCACATTCAAAAATCGCAACCCACATCTCGTTTAGGGTCCAGAACATGAGTTGATTTCCAAATGAAGATGGAGCTTCATGAACCGTCGCCGCCGCCGCTACACACTATTGCCGGAGAGAAGAACAACAAGATGAGGCTACTACCCATAACAGAAATTATATGCGTAGATCTATTGAGATCTGATATACGACAAACAACAAGATGAGGCTACACACTATTGTCGGAGAGAATAACAACAAGATGAGGCTACACACTATTGCCGGAGAGAAGAACAACAAGATCTAGGGTTTTCAGAAAATTTGGGTATAGATCTAGGGTTTGTGTGTGTATGGTGGTTAGGGCAGAGAGGGCAGCTGCGGCGGAGGGGTGGTGGTAATGCGGCGGCAGAGAGGCGGTGTTAATGGCAGCGGCAGGTGGCGGTGGTGTGTCAATATTGTGTGTGATTGCAGGAAGAGAGAGAGAGAGGTGTCTCTTTGTGTGTGTAGGAAGAGAGAGAGAGAGAGAGAGAGAGAGAGAAGTGTGACAGAGAGAGAGAGAATGGTGGGTGGCCTTCTCCGGCAAGAGGGTGGTTCGGTGGCCTTCAGTGTGGTGGTACGCCAGAGAGAAAGATAGAGAGAGAGAGAGAGTTAGTGTGTGCAGGGGTGTGTGTGTGTGCAGGTGTGTGTGCAGAGAGTGAGAGAGAGGTGTGTGTGTGTGTGCAGGTGTGTGTGCAGAGAGTGAGAGAGAGGTGTGGTGCAGGTGTGTGTGCAGAGAGTGAGAGAGAAGTGTGTGTGAGTATCTTTAATTATTATTATTATTATTATTTTTTGAAAGGCATTAATTATTATTATTAAAGAATAAAAAAGTAAGGACAAGGGTATTTTAGTAACTTCCAAAGCACCTAACAGACTAAAACAAACGGAAGTTAAGAAAAGGACCGAAATTGCACCAACTTAGTCAAAATAAGGACGTTTTTTGTACTTTCGATCTTTAAAGGACCAAACCTGCATTTTTGGGATAGTTTAAGGACCAATTTTGCAATTAACTCTTAGTATTCCAATAAACATACATATATGCATCACGAAATGGAAAAATGTGACGGGAAAGGGCCATGACTTGGACAAGGAAGCCGCAAGGAAAGGGGCAACGTTGTTGTT